>JAUTXW010000774.1:1200000-1525000 GCA_030620095.1 Kuschelorhynchus macadamiae | reverse complement strand
TTAAATACGTAAAATGGCCGACAGTGTCTGCACGTTGGAATAAACCAAATCTTTAAGAATTTTGAAATGTGTCAATATAACAACATCCAAGTCAAAACTAGTGATAAAAAGGTGTAAATAATATGTATATAGGTCTTTAGCAATGTTGAGAATTTTTCAGTGTTGTTTCTTCAAGAGTAAAACCAAGTAGTAAGTCCACAACAACTTTTTCTTTAAAATAAATGTTAATACAAAATAATAACAATTTTTAGGCTGTCTTGAGGAAGGCAATAAACAGTTGCCGAAAGCTTGGCAAAGCAACAAAGTGTTTTAATCTAAGGTCCTCTCTTTGACTACAGCCCCACTAGATTTAGCACGTTTTGTTCTAACTAGTTAGTCACAACTACCCACCCTCTCGCTATATATATATATATATATATATATATATATTGTATATATATATATATATATATATATATATATATATGTATATATATATATATAGTAAAATTTTGGTGTGAATATAATGCGTAGGAGCAAAATGGCGACCGAATAAAATGTTTTAAAAGATCAGTGTAGAAAACTAGTCATTCAATTAACTTCAAACTTTGCACAACAATTAAGTATGGAATAAAGATGAACCGGTAATATTCTTGTACCAATGTAGCATTGTGAAATAAAATGGAGGCGTAACTAAATAAAAATAATAGTAGGAATAAAAAAATAAGTGTAATAACTTTCCGTCGTAATTAATGCAAAATTCCAGGTTTTCTTTAAAACGTCTAGTTTATCTTTTCGTTATTGTAATCTTTTTTCAATAACCTTGTGGGAAATGATTTAATGATTTTATACTGGTTCTAACTAGGAACGAAATATGGCAACATACCAAATATATACTTTCAGGTGGTAGGTTGTTTAAATCGTAATTCCTTGTTTCAATAAGAATATTTTTAATATTTATGTTAATAAAATTATAAAATGACTTATAGAAATTGCATTATTTATCATTAAAATGAAAAATCGTTTTTCTGCCACTATTATAGAGAAAGAATATGTTAAATAAAATGAACACTAAGCTGACATTTAGGAAGTACATAAACGTGATATTTTTAGTTTTCTGTTGCTAAAGTAACTAGGGTACGTATTTATAGGTGTCCACTTATTATTACACAAAATGTTGCCAAATATTCGTTTGCGTATATGTAATTTTCAGCGAAATGTATATGAGTTATAATATGTTATGAAATGTTGTCATTTTTCTTCATAAATACAATTAATATTTACTATAGTCGGGACAACATAGAAAATATTGGTAATTAGACAATGCATGTGAACCTTAATCCCCTATTCTGCAGCAATATGGGGGGAAGTGTGACCACTCGACCTCCATTAAGGCAGATAGTACCTCATTTTCTGCAAGCGCCCTCTATTTAAAAATGACTGCCAAAACGTCTCCTTTTGCCATTGAAGTCTCGATTTTCTAATTTAGAACCAGTTAAAGCATAATATACGAGTTAAACATGAGAACTTGCAGGTTGTAACAACCTTGTATCGATATTACTAGCCATTACTAGTAGAGATAAAAAAATTAAAATTTGGAAGTTGCGTATATACCATCAACTCAGTTTTTCTGGCGATTTCAACATTTTTCCATCCCTGTGAGGTGGAGGTTGAACTTTTGAACATTAAATGCAACCCTATATCGAAATTTACATTCTTGTGGAGACCCCTAAAAGACACAAGTTTCTCAGAGGTCTCTACCTCGACCTGTTTTCGAATGGTAATGTATCGAAATAAGATTTTCAGTAGTAGAGTTAAAACTGTTCTTTTTAATTTTACTTTATAAAATGTTGAAAATGACCACCATTAACTTAAGGTAAGATAAGGTCTATTTTCAAGTGATTCGTCACGCTAAGGCAATCGTCAGTATTTTTTTGTTGTAGTTCTTGTGAATTAATGAATTTTGTAAGTAACACTCGCTCTTTTGAAGTAACCCCCAAAGAAATAAATCAAGTGGGGCAAGGTCCGGTGTCCGTACTGTAAATTCACTATGAAGATAATCTCTGAGGGGTAAATAAGCGGGAGCTTCCTTACCAGAGAAACTGGGTCATATTGAATATCGTAGTCTTCAATAGTTGCGACAATTGCAGATTCTTCCAACTGTTGGAAAGGGTCGGGTAAGAGTTATATTAATAAAAAATGGACCAATTACCTTATTTGTCATAATTCCAACCCTTACGTTAAATACGATATCAGAGGTGGCCCATTAAAATAATTTAAAAATCTATAAATTTAATTTTATTTAAATAAAACATAGAAATGGAATACCTGTGTAAAATTTTTGTTTTTAAAATGGCGAAGGCGCTGCAAAATGTTCATCTATTTTTATGTTTATATTTACAGGAAATAATTCAAATTATTTAAAATCACAAGAACATGTACTTTAGACTAAAGTGTAACATTGAAAATTTTTTTTAAAAAAGTTCACATTTCGTGGAAAAACTTAAGGCGTTCCAGTTGGATCCCGAAGGTATTTTGGTCAACTTCGGTGTAGAATTACAAATGTTTTTGTGGAAGCTTGTCTTATATCTACTTATTTCATTTTTAAAGAAACCCTTTATGAACAAACTTCAGGGGCAACTATGGGATCTCATATGTCACCTGTGGTAGTTAATATCTTTATAGAGGCCTTTGAGGATATTGCTCTAACATCCGCTCCACTAGAACCAGAACACTGGTTCAGATATGTAGATGATACTTTTGTTGTCTGGCCTCATGGACAGGATAATCTCATATTTCTGGACCACATTAATCAACATCATAATATTAAATTCACAATGGAAATTGAATCTAATAGAACGATTCCCTTTCTAGCTTTATTTCTACAAAGGAAGGAAAATGGTATATTAGGACATATAGAAAACCGAGACGTACAAATAGATACTTAAATGCAAATTCCCACCACCATTCAGCACAAAAGAAATCGGTTATAAACTCACTAGTATTTAGAGCTATTTTGATTTCTGATCAAGATTCTATAACATCGGGAACATTGAAACTGACCGAAGGTCTGAGTGGAAATGGCTATAGCACTGAAGATATTCAGTTAAGTTAAAAGATATAGCAATCCAACTCCACGAAAGGAAAATGATAAGGAATCTTTCTAATGATTCTAGAAATTATCACTACTAGAGGGATCTACTAGTCCAGTCTCGTAGCCGCTCGAAATTTCGAAAGATTCAGAGTTGACGCGCTTGGCCTATATAAAGCCGGCATCACACGGCAGCGGCCAGTTCCAGTTCCAAGA
Organism: Kuschelorhynchus macadamiae; assembly: GCA_030620095.1. NCBI lineage: Eukaryota > Metazoa > Arthropoda > Insecta > Coleoptera > Curculionidae > Kuschelorhynchus > Kuschelorhynchus macadamiae. Next base: position 1,521,714 of record JAUTXW010000774.1, on the reverse strand, counting down.
GCGAACGAAGGGATACAAGTAAAAGAGCGCCAACTAGAAGTGAAGTTGCTACCTGTTTGTGGGAACAAGGTGCTGTCGACTCTCGAAAAACTTCGTAAACCTGGCAGTCGCCGCTGGAAAACCGCTCTCTCTAGAACCTTGATACCCGCGAGTGTTTTATAATTATTGAGTGCACCAGGTGATGCATTTTCTTAAAAGTATCGCAAAAGTAGGTATCAGATTCACTAAAGTTGTTTAGCAACTGCTCCCTGAAGGTTTGTATACCGAATGTGGAGGCATATTGAGTGAAAGCGTGTCTTTGCTTACAAATTGGTCGCAAGGGTAGCTTTTGGCCATTATATGAAACCGACTCCATGGTAGTAAATTCAACGAAGTAGCGAGGCCACGCAGTGTTGCCGGCTCGCCCAGTTCCCGTTCTCCAGTCATTTTGTTTTTAAGTTGTTATTAGGCAATCTCTCTCTCCGGTATATATTTAATACAGACATCCCGAACCTTCCTCAAGGAGCAGCTAGAATAGCCCACAAGGCTACCACCATTGTTTAGTTGGTGTAGTTAATTTTTCTTTAGGTATAAATGAAGGAATGAATGAATGACTAGTAGATTAGAGATTATATATTTTATTTAACTTTATATTTGTTTAATGTTGTCTTTTTGTGTTGTTTGGTCAATAGATTTACTGTTGACATTTAAAGGTGTTATTAATTGACGTTTAGCCTTTTTATATAAATCACTAAATCAGTTCCTTTTGGCAGTTTCTCTGCTCCTCCAAAGACAAGCAGCTCAGGATAAAGATCCCTGAAGCTCACGCTCTTTCACTACCTGTGCGGTAAGTGATTGTAGTGAGTTGAGTATAGTGTGTTACGCGTGTAAGGCGGATACTGTATTGTGGCGTACAGTCGCGCAAGTTTAGTTTTGTCGTGGACATTTTTATCAGAAAAATAAACTCGTTTCTTCTACCTTGACATTAGCAATGGCTTCTACTTCGGTTAAAAAACGAAAACTTAATGAAGAAAACACATATTTCAAGAAAAGTGGACTGAGTTGTACTTCGTTAGTGTTAATCAAAAACCCGTCTGTTTGGTGTGTCAAGATTCCCTTTCAGCCTTGAAAGAATACAACTTAAAAAGACATTACGATACAAAGCATGCCACAAAGTTTGAGACATTCAAAGGACAATTACGACGAGATAAAGTTTGGAGTTATAAACGACAGCAATATTGTTTTCATAAGCAGACCATTGAAAATGAAGCAAGCGTGAAAGTTAGCTACATTATATCCGAAAAAATAGCTTTCAAATCAAAACCTTTTACTGATGGTGAATTTATCAAGGTGTATGGAGGTATTCGCTGAAGTATTGTGCCCGTCTCGAAAACTTTTTTCTTAAGTTCGTTTGTAAATTCTCTAAAAGAAGGTGCATCGAAAGCACAGATTTAACCAATACCGCTCAATTAGCTATATTTATTCGGGGCATTAATAATAATGTTGAAATCACTGAAGAGATGTCTGCCCTTTTTACGATTAAAGGAACTACAAAAGGATGTGATATTTATAAGTGTTTGTTGACAGTACTGAGACGATATAATTTAGAACCTACAAACCTTTCTGCAGTTGTAACAGACGGTGTACCATCCATGGTAGGAAAAAATGAAAAATATTGATGAGGTGATGAAAGTGTTCGTAAAAACTGTGAACTTCATTAAATAACGCGGCTTCAACCACAGAGGTTTCCAAATTTTTTTTACACGAAATTAATGCAGAGTATGGTGATATGACATATTTTTCTAATGTTCGTTGGCTGGGCAGAGGAAAAATGTTAAAACGCGTTTTTTAACTCAAGAAGGAAATCGCCTCTTTCATGGAAACCAAAGGGAAACCAGTTCCTGGATTTAGTGACCCCGACTGGCTGCGTGACTTTGGATTTCTCATGGACATCACGCTGCACTTCAATGATTCGAACACCAAATTACAAGGAAAAGAAAATCTCATCAACAACCTACTTGGCACTGTGAAGGCATTTGAGTTTAAACTGGATTTATGAAAAAATCAGTTGTTTGAAAAAAGAGTCTACGCACTTTGCTAAACTGAAGAGTTGCGATTGTACAGATGTGGATAAATATGTCGCAGCACTAGATTTACTCAACAAAGAGTTCCAGTCAAGGTTTTCTGACTACAGAGATAATGAAAATTACATCAATCTTTTTGCCCGACCATTCAGACATGCCAGAAAATTGTCAGATGGAGCTTATCGATTGGCAGTGTAATTCGGAACTGAAAGACAAGTTCGACATGGGTCTTGATTTTTATTCAAAATATGTCGATCAAAACTCGTTTCCTGAAATTCGAAAACATGCCCAGAAAATGAGGTCTCTCTTGGGAGCAGATATGTGTGCGAGCAGCTGTTTTCTCGTATGAAGAATGTGAAGTCTAAAACAAGCTCGAGAGTTACAGACGCACATCTGGAAGGAAGTTTGAGGGTGGCAACTACAAAAATAAAACCAAATATCGACACACTCGTCAAAAATAAACAATGTCAAAAATGGCTTTGATTGATTGAACTTTTTAACCAATAAAGATTATTACAGTTTGAAATTATATGTTTTTTATTTTATTGATATGATGGTAAAGTAATTTGGACCATTGTGGCCCTTCGGACGATGTGAAATCGGTTTTTGGCCCTTGCATTAAAAAAGGTTGAAGACTCTTCACGATTCGGCGAGCACATGTCGGGTATAAAAGCTCGCCAGAATCTCTCCGTAGAGGTGGGAATTCTAGTTCATTTACGTGAACTAGTTCATTCGTTCTCGTTCGTAAAAAAATATAGTTCAAAAACCTAGTTCCTTAGTTCACATAGATTTGCCAACGAGAGTGTGTTTTAATTTTTTAAGACGCAATTGTCCCTGGATTTCACAAGTTTTATATTTTGCTAAAGGGAGAACTGTACGCAAGAAGTGAAAAACCAGCGACAAGGTCTAGTCGAGTTGAAAGTAACATGAAAAGGTACCTATGCACTAAAAAAAACTTCCTGCACGTCCGACCTCAAAAAAATGTGTTATGTATAGGTAATTTAAATTACATTTCGGTTAAAAATGGGTTCAAAAGGGTTCACGCGCTGCAGAAATACAGAGACATGAGTACGATTTCCAATTTCAAATTTTGCAGTTACGTAGACAAAGGATCAATGTAAGGCGGTAAAGAGCCATTTTGTGGAAAAAAAAATTTTATGAGAAGACATGTGCGTCAAAAAGTGTTCAAAAAATGGTCGAAAATGGACAAATCTAATTTATTTTATAACTCTAGATTTGTTTTTTTCATAAAAATTCGCCTTTAGCGCCCAACTAAATAAATTAAATAATAAAGTAAATTCTCAAAAGTAACACATAATCTTGTAATAAAGTCTACATATGTAAACAATTTGCTATAAAACAAAACAACAAGCAATAAGCAAAATATAACTAACTAAATAAAACTAAACATAATTAGGTATTTGGCAAACAGATTCTAAAAAAATATATAAGGAACTTAAAAGTTACTATTTAAAAATAATATTTGCGAAACTTTTTTGTATTTTAGCTGTGATCTTTTTTCCGTTATAACTTGTCCCGCCTTTGAAAAAATTCGTTCAACATTTCGTTCACGAAAATAGAAAGAAACGCTGCTGTTTTTTTATTTCTTTGCAATGACAATGAACTACTGAACGAATGTTTCGGACCATCACGAGTAGTTCATCTCGTTCACGAAAGAAACTAGTTCATTTGAACTAGTTCGTTCACGAACTACCCATCTCTATCTCTCCGAGCTCAATCAGTGTTCAGATCTCGTGGAGTAAAGATCCCTGAAGATGCCTCCTGCAATCGAAGGCGAAACGTCGGATAGTAATTCCAATCTGACACGGTCTAATCCCAAGAACCATGATTTCTTAATCTGCCTTAGTTATGTTGGTCAAGTTATGAAGTGATCCGGCAGTTTTTTAAGAGCGATGTTGAGTATTGTGTCGAAGCCAGAGGCTTTTATGATGTGTGAAAGAGTGATGAAAAGAGTTTGCAAATATAAACCACTTTATCGTTTCAAAACACAAATATTTAATGCATGTAACACCATTTTCAGGTAAATATCTGAATGGTCCAGTCCATTTTGTACAAAAAATAAACCTAAATATCAAAATAAACTAGTAACATTGTTAAAGTAAATTATCGAAATCAGAGTAACGTGTTAATTTATTTATTATTGGCTTTAAAGCTTTTATTGTTTGAAAATATTAATAGTTGTTTACCAGTAAAACAATTTAAGTGAATAACCGTTTAGAAACCTCAATTTATCAATTTAAACCCGGCCTTCTTAATTTTCAGGCCACAAACTGGTAATTATCTCGAATTTTATTTTTGCTTAGTGGTCGGTGATGACACTTGGATACTGCACTTAACTGTCGGTATGATAAAACGAAAATGATTAGTTGTATGACTATTCCTTACTTATCTAGTTTAAGTCTGAGGCCCAACTAAGTAAAAACGATATTAAAGATTTTAAGATTGCTTGAGGCCATTTTCTTCAAAATGTATTGAGTAACAATCGTTATACTAAAATTATTCCGAATTTTTAACAAATCATATATGTCTTTTTAATGAAAATTAGTTTTTATGGACAGTTTATCTTTACTTCTAAATCTAAATCAATATGGAACGCCGTTTTACTTTTTAGTCTCCTATATGCCCGGTATTAATTTAAATTGAATGGGACTTCATTATGGCAATTTATTTTATAATATTATAATAAAAATGTAATTTTAACTGAATCCTTGGAACATCTAGAGCTAAAGCCTTCATATAGATTTTTAACAATCAATTAATTTGATTTAGCTATTAAAATGTATGTCAGGATATTTGGATGGGTCTTTAATTCAATTTTCATTATATTATTATAATTAAAATGCATTTTTTTTATTATAATATAATTTTATTACTTACAAATTTGTTGATATCAATATTTATCCAATATTTAACGAGTACCTTTGTAGTATTTTGTGGGAAACAATATTGCCGATTATCAATTTTTATGAATGGTATTTTCATTTACAGCAATTTCTATGATTATCTATTTTCATTGAAACCAATTTCCATTGATATCAATTTCGATTGAATACAAGCACCTCGAATGCATTTTTATTATATATTTATTATTAAGTTTCGCCATCTATAGCCTCCCAAAAGAAATATAATGTGTTTGCGTGAGTGTGTTCGATAACTCAAATTAATTTGCGAATGTGTCGTCATACGAAAGAGAAGTCTTCGCGCTCAAAAAGGTTTGTAAAATTCTGGAGCTTCTCTGGTCTGGTATTCTGTGTTCTGAAGTATGAGCCGACTTCTTTGGTTTGCGTATTGCGCTAACATTAGATTGCATTCTAATAATCTTGCTTGCTGATTTTTTAATATCATTTGTGCAATAAACGACGATGATACGGACCGAATTTAAACTCATCTTTCTCGCGCAAGTACGTCACATCTATGTACAGCGTTTGGGAGTCAAATAGGCCGTAATGCATTGTCATTTGAAAACGTTTGTAGAATTTACGCTTCAATAAAATGTTTTTAAAATTATTAAACTCATTATTTTGAATCTAAAGATTTTATTTTCAATACAGTTTATTACGTCCTACCTGTGCAGTTGCAGGCAGTAGAAATCGAGATTGAAATTATAATCGATAAACAAAAGTGACAGATATAAGATATTTCAAATTTCCAAAATAATACATTTTCAAAAATGTGGATTGGTGCTTACCGTCAAGCTGTTAAGATAAATTTAAAAAATGGTAATTTAGGATATATTTACTATAATAATAGAACAATATGGTTTTAGCTACTTGTATAGGGCACTTTTGAAACTGGTTTGTATTTTTCAATTGCAAGTAAAAACTAAAAATGTCAATAGACGGCACTAGTGCAGCAACTCAAGTAACAAATGTTATAAAATATGAATGGAAGTTTCCCCTGCAATTATTTTACTTGCAGCATTCTTAACTTTTATTTTAAATTAATTAATTATTTTAATCAAAATAAATATCACGAATCCTCACGATGAGCACTTTAGATAATCTGATATTTGTAAACTTCAATTTTTTTTTTCTTGCTGAATGCTGAAGAGACCGGCGTGGGCATACCGTTGTAAGTGTATCGTGGTGTTAATCATAATTTTATAAACAATGAGTATTAAAAGGCGACTCGCATGTTGCGTTATAGAGGCTGCTTTTCTAGAAGCAACAAGGCCGAATTAACTACTTACGATTGTTGGGGCTCATCTGGGCGAGGCAAAGTTTTGCGATGACAAAAAACGGTCAATGGGTTTTACGTATTTGGGGGCCCTTCGGCAGCAACTCAAAATTTACATGATGACAAAAAAAAGAAAAGATCCTCAGTTTTGTATTTCGCTCGCTGATGTCTCTCGGGGCCCCCACCACATATTTGAGCCTTACGCGTTGTGGCCTTTTCAATCATTAAATCCCCGCAAAAACAAGACGCGCAAGCTCTGTGCTGGGGCCACTGCCGAGGCGACGGCGCGGCGGGGGCCTGAGTCAGTGGCGGGCCGTTAGTATATGAAGTGGGAGGGCGAAGGCAAAAAATAGTATTCGCATGACGTGCGACGTCGACGGTTCGGCAAACTACTTTCAACACTTCGAGATTTTAGTTTTAAATAAATTTGTACAAGCTATATTGTCACAGATTACAAAACAATCTGTGAAGTAACACTTATTTTCTCTCTGATTCTGATGTTAATGAAAGGTTTATAATTTGATATAACAATTTCAATCAAACAACACAACCTTTATTTTATTGGTAGGTGTAAAATAAAGCAATGAATGTTCTTCCAGCAAAAGCTGAATCTGATTTTTTTTTCCAGAAAGCTATTTTTATGTTTTGAAATCTGAAATGCGTGTTTAAACGTTCTATCTGTAGCACCTCCACTTTGAGTTTTTATCTATTTTGTTTTATGATATATCTTACTGTAACAGTGTTGCCGTATCTTCTTTTAGTTCCAAATTTCTGCTATCAACTTTTGTTTTTTAAATGGGACGCCCTATATTTGTTTGTAATTTTTTATTTACTATGATATTGTAACTTCAACCATGACGTGTCAAACCAGAACCTTCGTATATCAGGGTGACTAGAAATTGCTTAGGCTTAAATGCATATTATGCCTTTATTTGCCGATTTTTGAATCGGCCATTGAATTCGGATTTATTTTTTAATATATATATATATATATATATATATATATATATATATGTATACAACCATTATTGTTAAGCCCCCGTTTATACAATGATATAACAATTTCAATCAAACAACACAACCTTTATTTTATTGGTAGGTGTAAAATAAAGCAATGAATGTTCTTCCAGCAAAAACTGAATCTGATTTTTTATCCAGAAAGCTATTTTTATGTTTTGAAATCTGAAATGCGTGTTTAAACGTTCTATCTGTAGCACCTCCACTTTGAGTTTTTATCTATTTTGTTTTATGATATATCTTACTGTAACAGTGTTGCCGTATCTTCTTTTAGTTCCAAATTTCTGCTATTAACTTTTGTTTTTTAAATGGGACGCCCTATATTTGTTTGTTATTTTGATTTACTATGATATTGTAACTTCAACCATGACGTGTCAAACCAGAACCTTCGTATATCAGGGTGACTAGAAATTGCTTAGGCTTAAATGCATATTATGCCTTTATTTGCCGATTTTTTAAAATACTGCATATTGTTGTGGGGGTATCATTATATATTACTCGCAAAGGCTAACCCGAAGAGCGACATTAAAAAAAAGATTTTTTAGAAAAAATCGTTTCATATTTAAATGGGCGTAAAAGATGTTTAGTGAATAGACAGATAATTTTATTTTTCTCAGGGTTCTTGGAGGTAAGTTAATAGTTTTTGCCAAATCACAGCACTCTAGATTGAGAAATAAAAATTAGTTAAAAAATAGCATTCAATGTGAGAATTACATATGGTTGTACTTGGAATATCTCAACCATTGAGGTAGTATACCGGAATGGTCCCAACGAATGAAAACACGCAAACATAGACAGGGTGTTACAAATTCGATACAATATCGGTTAAAATAGAGGAAAGTTGCGCAATTTAACATCGAATAATAAGTAGTTGACAAAGTTAGACAATTATGACTACCTCCGAGGATATAGGTACGTAAAATACCGAAAAATCAGCTATACATATTTTATTTTTTTCAGGCTGCATTTGAAGAGATATCACAAAATAAATTTTATATCTTTATAGCTACTTTCCATTATCAACAAGATGGTGCACATAGATTTGAAATCCGACGTTTCTTTTTCGCGGTCAGATCAACTAATTTTTTTTTTAGATAGACCTGCGTTTTTTAAAAGCTCTTGATTTCATAATATGTGCGTGAGTACCAGAATGTAAAAACTAAAAATAGAAAAAAAAATCAGCTTTGTAGGTTAAACTTGTGTAACCTACAAAGCTGTGTGTAAAGAGACCTTGTGAACAAAATTACCAAGATAATAGGGCATGAATGCAATGTTTTTGTTTTGGGGTGTTCTTCAATATAACATGTTCTGCATTCCAACATACGACAGTTTCGGTTTGAGTACGTGCAGGAGACAAATGCACCCTGCACCCCCTTTCCCCCGAGCTAATAACCCAAGCAAAAATTACATTATATAAAACATTTCGGGACTTTTACCTCACAAACATTGAGAACTTTGTTTTTTTTTAGTCTTCATGCTTATGTTGTTCCAACAAGAACCTAGAACTTTTTTTTAGTTATCAAATGTTTGCCTCCCCCTCTAAGACGGCATTCTAAATACACCACTGATGTGTTCATTTTTGTAAATCCGTATCTTGATCGACACGCAGCTTTGAAAGTGAAGTGCACATACCTATAAATTATAATAATTACTCACATATTAAACAAGGGAGACAAACATGAAAATAGTGTCCTAATTATCAAATAAATATTGTAAATAAAGATATAGTGATATACCTATACAACCTTACTACAGTTTGCTTTAAATAGGGTGACCACATATACTCTTTTTAAGAGGAATGTTCTCTTTTTCGGGTCCATGTACTCTGGTACTCTTACTATTTCCATAAATACGACAAATATCCTCTATTATGAGAAATCTGGGACAAATGATCTCTATTTTGCGAAATCTGGTGCCATTTTCTAATTATTTTTGTTATTTTTAGTCCATATTATTATGTGTATTATAATTATTATTGAAAGTCATTGAATTCTGCGAAAGTGATAAAACTTTACTTAATTATTATACGCTGGTACCTATTTTTACATTTCGTCGAAATATACTCTTTTCATTTTAAAAAAATCTGGACAGCCTACTTTAAATCACGTTTAAGAAGCCAAAAAAAACTGTAGTAGAGCATGTCGCCGGCACACAGCTTCCAGGAGAAATTGCAATTTGCCATTACAAATTACATTGTGTGGTAATCTGTGAATTATAGCTGGGAAATTCAAAACCTTATTTTCTTTATTCTGGTAATTAATTGATTACCTACGAATATGTTTTTCATTATTCGCATCCGACTCGTCATAACGTCATGCACAACACAGTCTTAATTTTAGATGCACTTTTAAATCTTCGAACGCATGCCTAGCCAGAAACTCGGGTATTTAAAAAATTACAGATTTCTGCTCTTGTTGTCCTTAGTTTGCACTAGATCGCTCCACGTCCGATAATTAAAATTGAAACAAGGTGGCTGCATTCAATGAAAATTGATATTCAGAAGAATCGACATTAATAAAAATTCGAAATCAAAACAATGCATATTAAATAAAATCAGTTACCGTATTAACTTTTATTTATTTATTCAAATGTATATTCAAGTATTTTAATTTCAATGGTAAAGGGTCCGTGTTATATCCGTTTGATGTAGTATAAATTACATATAAACGAAAATCAAAATAATGAGCATTATTCTATTTACATTTTTAGGGTGTTAATGGAATTGACATTAAAAAGAAATGATATCGTAAGAGATGCTTTAATTTTTTTTGATATGCGATAAAAATAAATTAATTTTTTTTATTACATGAGTTCTTAAATCAGATTTGCCTTCATACGGTTGAAATAAATTAATCTCCACAAAGTCGTTATTGCATTCTAATGTTTTCGGTATTAACATTAATTTAATGCGATCCCGTTTGAAGCGATTACATTTTAATAAGAGTCAATTTATTAAATATTTAAGCTTATTTTTGTATATAGCATTTATTTCATACCAATTTTTATTAACATCGATTTGTTGAAATGCAATAACTAAGGAAAGACGCATGTATATAGAAATTTTAAGTAGGCTGTATACGTGTTAAAAAAGGATAAACAACTACTTTTTTGTGGTATCAATTGAAATGGTCTGCAAAGAAATTGCTTATCATAAAAATGTCATTCGGTAAAATCGGTATCCACAAAAATTCGATATCGGAAGAATTAAAAAGAATAAAAATTGTATGCAGGCAGCATCATTTATATGTTTTGCAATTAAATTTGGTATCAAAGACGCGTATGACTAAAAAGTAAAACGGCGTTCCATAAATCAAGGTGGACAAATGGATACGACAATACAAAATATCAATAAACACACCAAACAAATTAGTTATTCCTTTAACATTAATCTAATATGGAATATTCGAGAATGTTTCTTCAGACAATGTTTCGGATTGAACGTAGTGGTACAGTAGAGTGGGCACTTCGGTCTCCGGACTTGACGCCCCTTGACTACTTTTTGTGGAGACACCTTAAAAACTAATTCCAATTTCCTCGAGGACTTAAAGGAGCGAATAGAAATGGAATGTAAACGAATCGAGGAAGCTGGCATTCTTTTAAATGAATTAAATGTTTTCTAAGAGTATTTGACCTACTCTTAAGTAAATGGACAACATTTTAGACACGTTATTTAGTTTCGTTAATTTATTGTTTCTGTTGTTTTTTACAACCTGCTTTTAACGTTGTGTTTTCTCTTGCTAGTGTTTTTTGGTAGCGAGATGAAAAATTATTGTGCTTTCCGGTCTGCCAGAACGTACAGCATCTTTTACCTTTCCAGTTTCACGAAATTTCTTGTTAATTTTACTCGCGGTAGATTTGTTATTTTTGTAAATCAACAAAAATTACATTGTCAAACATATTAGGTAACCTTTTGTGTGCAAGTATTTTAACGTAATACATTAAATTATAGATATTAGACCATAATTTTCGCAAAAACTGTTGACTTTCATAAACAGTGCTCTTAATAAAAAGTATTAAGAATTTTACGCAGGTTTTAAAAAAGTAATATGATGTAGGGTGTTCGATTAAAAAAAAATAATACAGGGTTTTTTGTTATAAATGCATCCCCCTATTAACTTTTTCATTTATACAGATACAAAAAAAAAGTTAAATATAAAAGTTTCTTTAAATTCAACACATTTTTTTATGATGTAGTTTTTAGATATACAGGGTGTTTCGTTTTTCTGGAATCAACATAAACTTTGTTTTTTTTTAAATGAAACACACTGTATATTATCGACTAGAAAGAAAGAGTTTTTATCCCGATTCCAACGATATATGATTTATTAATATTTGTTTGGTATTTTTTGAAATATTTCGATTTAAAATGTCATTAGTTGGCAATGACATCTGATCTTCGATTTACTATTTTATTATCCAAGTTTCCCAGAATTTTTTTTAATCGTCATTACAGACAAAATTAAAATTAAAAAAGTTAACCTGTCTTTGCTGGATCCAGGACCTCTTTCGTCTTTAGCGAAGAGCTCAACTAAATGAGCCACGAAGACACTTCAACCCCATACTACGATAATTTCACTATTCACTTTTATTAAAATAAAATACAATCAAATAACAACAACAAATTAACACTTAAAATAAGGACCGTTATTATGATCCTGACTTCACTTTCCTGTTTATCCTGTTACGTAACAGGACTTATTGGCTTTGCTACAAGGCAGTCGCCAGATTGCTCTCCGTCCGGGGCTCAGAGTCGATAAATCGGCGACCCTACACCTTATTCCAGTTTGGAGACGTTATCGGTAGGATATCCGGATGACGAGCTCTAAACTCCCGGATACTCTGAATCTTTAAATACTTCTTGATTTTTCCTCTTTTAATTTCTGAAATGCATCTTGGCTTCCACTAGGTGCCCCTTGAGAGTACTACTGATATCACGAGATGACCCTTTCTTTCAAGCTACCCCCTTACTCCTCCCACTCCCGCCACATAGCGGCCATTACGCTAATATTATTTGTAGAACTGTGACAGACGAACGGGATAGAATGCAGGAACAACTAAGCCTCACACGTTCACAGCGTTTGCTCCCTTTCTAGCGAGGTCTTTAGTTTCCACACTGAGCGGTTGAGTCTCCCGTTTCCCCCCGAAATAAAGCAGCAAAACCGAACAGGTGGAACCAGGTATGTCTGCATTCGACGAGACGAACCGGAATGATCTTAATATCATGTGGTTTCGAGAGATTTTTTATTTATTAGGTTAGGTTAGGTTAAAAGTGAGTGTATCAAACCGACCCTCCACTGCGACTCTGTGGTCTATTGTCGCTCACATCTATGTTTACACTTCCCCGAGCAACTCTAAGTCCTCAATGAGTCTTATTATTGCCTAGTAGGATATCTCTACCGAAAATAGAGAACCTGATCCTGGCAGCTGCCGGGCATTCACATAGTTACCAAGTTCGCTTAGACCAATAAGTCTAACCTCCTTTCTGTTGAAAAGCCTGGAGAGAATCCTCGATGAGCACATCAGGGACGTAGCTCTTAGGCGACATCCGCTGAGTGAGCATCAGTGTGCTTACCAAACGGGCAAATCAACAGAACTGCTCTCAACAATCTTGTTGAGAGCATAAAAAACTCTCTAGAAAACAAGGAGATTGCAGTTACTGCATTCTTAGATATCGAGGGAGCATTTAACAATGCCCTTTCTGGATCACTCTATGATGCAATTACTGAAAGGGGGGTAGAACCCCTTATATATGGCTGGATACAGGCAATGCTTGAAAACCGGAAAATAAAAACATCTCTACAGGACAAGACAGTGAGCTTTAGAGCTGCTAGAGGGTGTCCACAGGGAGGAGTGTTATCGCCCTTGCTGTGGCCACTACTGGTGGACAAGGACAATCCCCTGGCTGTGGTTCGGCTGTGGGAGGTTGATCTGCAGGCATATGCCGATGATCTAGTCATCATAGTAAAAGGAAAGGCTGAAGAGGAAATCACAGCAACCCTTCAGAAAGTACTGAACACCACACTAACGTGGTGTGAGAGGGAAGAGATGTCTATCAACCCTAAAAAAATGGTACTAGTTCCCTTCACAAAGAAAAGGAATCTGGAGAGACTTCGACCACCTTCCTGTCGGGGACAGGTGATACCATTTTCAGCTGAAGTGAAATATTTCGGAATTATCCTGGATAAAATGCTGAACTGGAATGCTCATCTGAATAAAATAGTTCAGAAAGCTGAACTATCCCTGTGGACCTGCAGTAAAATCTGCGGGAATTTATGGGTTATGAGACCAAAACAGCTATATTGGCTGTACCTAACGGTCATAAGACCAATGACAGCCTATGGCTCTGTAGCCTGGTGGAGCAAGGGACAAGAAAGTGTTGCCCAAGCCAAACTGAGTGGACTGCAGAGACAGGCTTGTCTGTCAATTACAGGAGCGATTCGCTCCACTCCGACAGCGGCCATGGAGCTTCTTTTGAAACTTCCACCACTACACCTATTTGTGGAAGGGGAAGCAATGAGGACAACATACAGACTGCATCATGTTACCATGAGCATGGTGGATAGCACGAGTCACATGGAATCATCCAAAATGCTGAAAGTTGTGAAAAACCACTACATGTTTAGAATGCCATCGGACCTGCTACCAAAAACTATTAGTGCACAGCAACCCTACTCCGTGATCTTCCCAGGGAGAGAAGAGTGGGATCAGAATAAATCTGATCTACTTAATGGAGAGCTGTGCCTCTTCACGAACGGTTCCAAAACCAATAAAGGTGTAGGAGCTGTAATACATGGGGTAAGACCGAAGATTGATCTGTCAGTAAACCTGGGAAATAACACCTCAAATATTCCAAGCAGAAGTCCATGCTATCGAATTGTGTGTTAGAATGCAGGATCAACAAACAACACATAAAACGATAAAAATATTCTCGGATAGTCAAGCGGCCCTTAAAGCACTTGAAGCGAGTCATTGTACATCCAAAACAGTCTGGAACTGCCAAAAGGCACCTGCTGGCCTGGGGACCGACAATAAAATCGCTCTTATTTGAATACCAGGACATGCAGGCTTGGAGGGAAATGAGTCTGCGGACCTTCTAGCAAAGAAAGGAGCAGAGACGAGATTCGTGTGGCACCTGAACCAGCTTTAGGAGTATGCCACGAAACGGCCAAGCGCGCAATTTTGGACCTGGTTGAGGAAAAAGCTAATCTCTATTGGCTTGGACTGCCAGGCCCCTCCCATGCAAAGGCATTTATCCCCCTTTGTTATGAAGAAGAGGATAACAGAAAGTCTGTTAAATATGAACAGAATTAAGCTCAGAACAGCAGTAGGCCTATACACTGGTCATTGTGGTCTAAGACATCACATGCACAGGATGGGGCTTGAAAACGAATCCGAGTGCCGCCTACGTATGAAGGATGACGAGACAGCCAGACATGTGCTATGTGAATGCCCGGCAGCTGCAGATAGTTCAGATTTCTGAACTATTTTATTCAGATGAGCATTTCAGTTCAGCATTTTATCCAGGATAATTCCCAAATATGTTACTTCAGCTAAAAATGGTATCACCTGCATCATAGAGTGATCCAGAAAGGGCATTGTTAAATGCTCCTTCGATATCTAAGAATGCAGCAACTGCAATCTCCTTGTTTTCGAGAGTTTTTTATGCTCTCAACAAGATTGTTGGGAGCCAGTTCTGTTGATTTGCCAGTTTGGTAAGCATACTGATGCTCACTCAGCGGATATCGCCTAAGAGCTACGTCCCTATGTGCTCATCGAGGATTCTCTCCAGGCTTTTCAACAGAAAGGAGGTTAGACTTATTGGTCTAAGTGAACTTGGTAGAGGATTATTTTGACCCATTTCATTTATTATTAATATTATTTTAAATTTAAATATTCTTTTCATTAAATAATAGAAATTTAAATCACTTTGTTTTAAAAACTATTTATATATTACAATTACTATTTAAATTTTGAATTGTTCAAAGTGGTCCCCATTTTCTATTATGCAACTCCTGTAGGCTCGCTTAAGTTTTTCCACGGCCCCATTGATTGAATCTTGATTTTCTGTGTTTAAAAGCAGAACTTCTCGAGTTACTGTATTTTCAATTTCCTGAAGCGTCAGGAAAGGAATTCACTTTATCTTTTCGATTACCCCATAAAAACGTATCCAAAGGTGTCAAGTCGGGACTGTGAGGTGGCCATCTTATAGTCCCAAATTCCAATCCACAAAGGAAATCTGTTGGCTAAAAAATTCCTCACAGCAACGATATTATATGGTGGAGCAACGTCCTGCTGCTAAACCATATCATTTAGGTCGAGGCCAGGAAATGTTTGAAAAGAATCGCCATTATTTCATGTAAGAGATTTAAATATCTCGTACCTATCATAGTGCCATTGTAAAAAATTGAACCTATTATTTTGCTCCTTAAAATGCCACACCACACATTAATTGTTTGACGGCCAGAAAATTTTATTTGCCTTGTTAGATGCGGATTATTTGTTGCCCAATGGTGAGTGTTTTTTCTGTTATAAATACCACCAGTGGAAAAACAGGATTCGTCAGTCCATAAAACGTTATCAAAAAAAGAATTTCGTCAGCATTTAGCCTTTCCATCATATTTCGACAGAACTCCAACCTGACTCTTTTGTTTTCGTCAGTAAGAAATGGAACTTTTTGTAAATTTATAAGGGTAATATTTATGTTTTTTTAAGGTTGAATGGATTTTCCAAGAGCTTAAATTTAGATGGCGATTTGCCTGAGGGACGGAAACTTCAGGGTTCTCTAAAACAATAAACAATATATTTGTGAAAAGAGGACATCCAACATCCAGTGTAGTAAAGTTTTTTATAAAAATTCTCCTTACGAGATAACAAGCACCATCGGCGCAACCAAAATTTTTCCTTGGGAGGGCCAACTTAAAAATAATAAATAAATTTACTTAGGGTTTTATGAAATTTGTATTTAGTTTTTTTAATTTATGGGTATTTTGTTTCTTTATTAAAACTAGAGAGAAAAGAAATGCGGATACCAAAAGGCCAAAACGGTACCCTTACCTTGAAAATATAACAAAATATTTAATTCCGTGTCTCTATCACGTTCGTTTGCCAAAATCAATCGCTGCTTTCTTTTGAATGAATTAGTTGCGGTTGTGGTATAGTGAAGGGAGAATCGCATTATTTTTAGAATCGAATATCTTGCATTCGAATACTTTTTAGAATCGAAAATACGAATTCGAATTGTTTAGGTTTCGAGGTCGCGACATCCCAAATGTTGCAATTAGCGATTCAGCTTCTCGAGGATTTCGAGTGACTTCGAAGTCTCGTTTTCGAATTTAAATTGAGTGGTTCTGGATTGTTTGATTTTGAACTGTTGATTCTTGATACATTTAAGGATTTTACAAAGATAAGCCAAATCATTTACGATTAAAAATTAAAATATTGGTTAAAAGTTTAACACTTTTAACCAATATTTTAAGTTAACACTTAAAATAAGGACCGTTATTATGATCCTGACTTCACTTTCCTGTTTATCCTGTTACGTAACAGGACTTATTGGCTTTGCTACAAGGCAGTCGCCAGATTGCTCTCCGTCCGGGGCTCAGAGTCGATAAATCGGCGACCCTACACCTTATTCCAGTTTGGAGACGTTATCGGTAGGATATCCGGATGACGAGCTCTAAACTCCCGGATACTCTGAATCTTTAAATACTTCTTGATTTTTCCTCTTTTAATTTCTGAAATGCATCTTGGCTTCCACTAGGTGCCCCTTGAGAGTACTACTGATATCACGAGATGACCCTTTCTTTCAAGCTACCCCCTTACTCCTCCCACTCCCGCCACATAGCGGCCATTACGCTAATATTATTTGTAGAACTGTGACAGACGAACGGGATAGAATGCAGGAACAACTAAGCCTCACACGTTCACAGCGTTTGCTCCCTTTCTAGCGAGGTCTTTAGTTTCCACACTGAGCGGTTGAGTCTCCCGTTTCCCCCCGAAATAAAGCAGCAAAACCGAACAGGTGGAACCAGGTATGTCTGCATTCGACGAGACGAACCGGAATGATCTTAATATCATGTGGTTTCGAGAGATTTTTTATTTATTAGGTTAAGTTAGGTTAAAAGTGAGTGGATCAAACCGACCCTCCACTGCGACTCTGTGGTCTATTGTCGCTCACATCTATGTTTACACTTCCCCGAGCAACTCTAAGTCCTCAATGAGTCTTATTATTGCCTAGTAGGATATCTCTACCGAAAATAGAGAACCTGATCCTGGCAGCTGCCGGGCATTCACATAGTTACCAAGTTCGCTTATACCAATAAGTCTAATCTCCTTTCTGTTGAAAATCCTGGAGAGAATCCCCGACGAGCACATCAGGGACGTCAATCTTAGGCGACATCCGCTGAGTGAGCATTAGTATGCTTACCAAATGAGCAAATCAACAGAACTGGCTCTGAACAATCTTGTTGAGAGCATAAAAAACTCTCTAGAAAACAAGGAGATTGCAGTTACTGCATTCTTAGATATCGAGGGAGCATTTAACAATGCCCTTTCTGGATCACTCTATGATGCAATTACTGAAAGAGGGGTAGAACCCCTTATATATGGCTGGATACAGGCAATGCTTGAAAACCGGAAAATAAAAACATCTCTACAGGACAAGACAGTGAGCTTTAGAGCTGCTAGAGGGTGTCCACAGGGAGGAGTGTTATCGCCCTTGCTGTGGCCACTACTGGTGGACAAGGACAATCCCCTGGCTGTGGTTCGGCTGTGGGAGGTTGATCTGCAGGCATATGCCGATGATCTAGTCATCATAGTAAAAGGAAAGGCTGAAGAGGAAATCACAGCAACCCTTCAGAAAGTACTGAACACCACACTAACGTGGTGTGAGAGGGAAGAGATGTCTATCAACCCTAAAAAAATGGTACTAGTTCCCTTCACAAAGAAAAGGAATCTGGAGAGACTTCGACCACCTTCCTGTCGGGGACAGGTGATACCATTTTCAGCTGAAGTGAAATATTTCGGAATTATCCTGGATAAAATGCTGAACTGGAATGCTCATCTGAATAAAATAGTTCAGAAAGCTGAACTATCCCTGTGGACCTGCAGTAAAATCTGCGGGAATTTATGGGTTATGAGACCAAAACAGCTATATTGGCTGTACCTAACGGTCATAAGACCAATGACAGCCTATGGCTCTGTAGCCTGGTGGAGCAAGGGACAAGAAAGTGTTGCCCAAGCCAAACTGAGTGGACTGCAGAGACAGGCTTGTCTGTCAATTACAGGAGCGATTCGCTCCACTCCGACAGCGGCCATGGAGCTTCTTTTGAAACTTCCACCACTACACCTATTTGTGGAAGGGGAAGCAATGAGGACAACATACAGACTGCATCATGTTACCATGAGCATGGTGGATAGCACGAGTCACATGGAATCATCCAAAATGCTGAAAGTTGTGAAAAACCACTACATGTTTAGAATGCCATCGGACCTGCTACCAAAAACTATTAGTGCACAGCAACCCTACTCCGTGATCTTCCCAGGGAGAGAAGAGTGGGATCAGAATAAATCTGATCTACTTAATGGAGAGCTGTGCCTCTTCACGAACGGTTCCAAAACCAATAAAGGTGTAGGAGCTGTAATACATGGGGTAAGACCGAAGATTGATCTGTCAGTAAACCTGGGAAATAACACCTCAAATATTCCAAGCAGAAGTCCATGCTATCGAATTGTGTGTTAGAATGCAGGATCAACAAACAACACATAAAACGATAAAAATATTCTCGGATAGTCAAGCGGCCCTTAAAGCACTTGAAGCGAGTCATTGTACATCCAAAACAGTCTGGAACTGCCAAAAGGCACCTGCTGGCCTGGGGACCGACAATAAAATCGCTCTTATTTGAATACCAGGACATGCAGGCTTGGAGGGAAATGAGTCTGCGGACCTTCTAGCAAAGAAAGGAGCAGAGACGAGATTCGTGTGGCACCTGAACCAGCTTTAGGAGTATGCCACGAAACGGCCAAGCGCGCAATTTTGGACCTGGTTGAGGAAAAAGCTAATCTCTATTGGCTTGGACTGCCAGGCCCCTCCCATGCAAAGGCATTTATCCCCCTTTGTTATGAAGAAGAGGATAACAGAAAGTCTGTTAAATATGAACAGAATTAAGCTCAGAACAGCAGTAGGCCTATACACTGGTCATTGTGGTCTAAGACATCACATGCACAGGATGGGGCTTGAAAACGAATCCGAGTGCCGCCTACGTATGAAGGATGACGAGACAGCCAGACATGTGCTATGTGAATGCCCGGCAGCTGCAGATAGTTCAGATTTCTGAACTATTTTATTCAGATGAGCATTTCAGTTCAGCATTTTATCCAGGATAATTCCCAAATATGTTACTTCAGCTAAAAATGGTATCACCTGCATCATAGAGTGATCCAGAAAGGGCATTGTTAAATGCTCCCTCGATATCTAAGAATGCAGCAACTGCAATCTCCTTGTTTTCGAGAGTTTTTTATGCTCTCAACAAGATTGTTGGGAGCCAGTTCTGTTGATTTGCCAGTTTGGTAAGCATACTGATGCTCACTCAGCGGATATCGCCTAAGAGCTACGTCCCTGATGTGCTCATCGAGGATTCTCTCCAGGCTTTTCAACAGAAAGGAGGTTAGACTTATTGGTCTAAGTGAACTTGGTAGAGGATTATTTTGACCCATTTCATTTATTATTAATATTATTTTAAATTTAAATATTCTTTTCATTAAATAATAGAAATTTAAATCACTTTGTTTTAAAAACTATTTATATATTACAATTACTATTTAAATTTTGAATTGTTCAAAGTGGTCCCCATTTTCTATTATGCAACTCCTGTAGGCTCGCTTAAGTTTTTCCACGGCCCCATTGATTGAATCTTGATTTTCTGTGTTTAAAAGCAGAACTTCTCGAGTTACTGTATTTTCAATTTCCTGAAGCGTCAGGAAAGGAATTCACTTTATCTTTTCGATTACCCCATAAAAACGTATCCAAAGGTGTCAAGTCGGGACTGTGAGGTGGCCATCTTATAGTCCCAAATTCCAATCCACAAAGGAAATCTGTTGGCTAAAAAATTCCTCACAGCAACGATATTATATGGTGGAGCAACGTCCTGCTGCTAAACCATATCATTTAGGTCGAGGCCAGGAAATGTTTGAAAAGAATCGCCATTATTTCATGTAAGAGATTTAAATATCTCGTACCTATCATAGTGCCATTGTAAAAAATTGAACCTATTATTTTGCTCCTTAAAATGCCACACCACACATTAATTGTTTGACGGCCAGAAAATTTTATTTGCCTTGTTAGATGCGGATTATTTGTTGCCCAATGGTGAGTGTTTTTTCTGTTATAAATACCACCAGTGGAAAAACTAGATTCGTCAGTCCATAAAACGTTATCAAAAAAAAATTTCGTCCGCATTTAGCCTTTCCATCATATTTCGACAGAACTCCAACCTGTCTCTTTTGTTTTCGTCAGTAAGAAATGGAACTTTTTGTAAATTTATAAGGGTAATATTTATGTTTTTTTAAGGTTGAATGGATTTTCCAAGAGCTTAAATTTAGATGGCGATTTGCCTGAGGGACGGAAACTTCAGGGTTCTCTAAAACAATAAACAATATATTTGTGAAAAGAGGACATCCAACATCCAGTGTAGTAAAGTTTTTTATAAAAATTCTCCTTACGAGATAACAAGCACCATCGGCGCAACCAAAATTTTTCCTTGGGAGGGCCAACTTAAAAATAATAAATAAATTTACTTAGGGTTTTATGAAATTTGTATTTAGTTTTTTTAATTTATGGGTATTTTGTTTCTTTATTAAAACTAGAGAGAAAAGAAATGCGGATACCAAAAGGCCAAAACGGTACCCTTACCTTGAAAATATAACAAAATATTTAATTCCGTGTCTCTATCACGTTCGTTTGCCAAAATCAATCGCTGCTTTCTTTTGAATGAATTAGTTGCGGTTGTGGTATAGTGAAGGGAGAATCGCATTATTTTTAGAATCGAATATCTTGCATTCGAATACTTTTTAGAATCGAAAATACGAATTCGAATTGTTTAGGTTTCGAGGTCGCGACATCCCAAATGTTGCAATTAGCGATTCAGCTTCTCGAGGATTTCGAGTGACTTCGAAGTCTCGTTTTCGAATTTAAATTGAGTGGTTCTGGATTGTTTGATTTTGAACTGTTGATTCTTGATACATTTAAGGATTTTACAAAGATAAGCCAAATCATTTACGATTAAAAATTAAAATATTGGTTAAAAGTTTAAAGGTTGAAAAGGTGGTAGAGGGCTCAGAAGGAGTTAATTTAGATTTAGCGATATCGCATGTCGATTTTGGGGGCAGTGATTACAAAGGTCACATTATATTAACTGTTAATGTATGGTTACAATGACCTATTTAAATACGAATGTAAAAAACATATATATTTAATTATAATTGATTTATGACCACTCATAAAATTAGTCAAGGGTGTAGTATGTTTTTATTTTATGGTCCGTCTTCATCGTAAAAATAGAGAATATACTATGGTTGTCTTTTCCTAATGGGCTAAATATTTACAAATTTCTTTAAATACTTTCTTACATAATTTTAGCGGTTTCGAATATTTCTTGTATTCGAATTCTTCGTTGAGAATCGAATGCATTCGAATGCAAGCCAGAATCGAATACTTCGATTATTTGTGTTCGAATAATCCCTTCACTAGTGTGGTAATTTGGTGTTACCCTCTCTGGATATAATCTGCGAACTCCACTTGCGCTGTTTTACGATTATAACCACATTTAAAAAAACTCTATAAATTTGCCTTTTTTTTCTTCGGTGTAAACCATGATTAAAATTTAAATCAAATAATATTTTAAAATTAACGTAGAGAATGAATTTCAAAAATATTTAGTTGTCATTCTTTTATAAGTCAAGTTTAATGTTTTAGTTTTGTCAAAGCCAACTACGAAATTAACAAAAAATATTACTTAATATATTATTAATGTTTCGAATACTAATACTACAGAATTATCAACAAAAAATATTAACAAACCTTATATGCGCAATCAAACAAACATAGCTATAAGAACTGAAAAAAGGAAATATCTAGAGTATTGCGCTAATAACAGTAATAGTAAAATTTTGTGGCAAAGGCTAAAAAATTTAGATATTGTAAATAAAGCTAAAGTTGTACCTCTTCCTGATTTTTTAGATAATCCTTCAGAAATAAATAAACATTTTCTACAATTTTCAAATAATATACAGTCTGTTGACGTTAATCTACTAGATTATTATCTTAATAATAGGAAATTAATTTTAGGTGAAAAATTTGAGTTTGTTACTGTTAATACAGATGAAGTGAAAATACATTTATATAGTATTAAATCGTTGGCGTTGGGATCCGACTTAATCAATTTAGAAATGTTATGCTTATGTTGTCCTAGAGTTTTGCCTTTTCTTACTAATATAATTAACTCCTGTATTTTAGAGGGAATTTTTCCCGATGATTGAAAGATCGCTCGTGTAACGCCTTTACCAAAAAAATCTAATATAACTTGCCTTAACGAACTTCGGCCAATCAGTATTTTGCCCTGTCCTTCGAAAATATTAGAAAAAATAATGTATCAACAAATGAGACGATTTTTAGACAAAAATTCTATTTTACCTGTTAACCAATCGGGATTCAGGAAAGGGTATAGTTGTGCAACAACTATACTGGGTCTGACGGATGACGTCATCAGGGCTACCGATGTGGGAAAGACATCAGTCTTGGTGCTTTTGGACTACTCGAAGGCTTTTGATATAAGTCATGAACTGTTATTGTCAATTTTAAATTCCATTGGATTTGCAAATAACGCAAAAGAATTTATTAAAAATTATCTCGAGAATAGACTACAGTATGTCGAAACTTCCACGGGTCACTCGTCAAGAGAATTGGTAGGTTGTGGAGTACCACAAGGCTCTATATTGGGGCCTTTACTGTTTACAATATAAGTATACAAATAACTTTAACTCTTGTATGGATCAAGTCACGGCATATTTTTACGCAGACGATACGCAGTTGCTTTTTTCCTTTGCATCCGATGATTGGCAGGTGGCGGAGAGAAGCATAAACAATAATTTGAATAACTTAATGATTTTTTCCCAACGTCATGGCTTGCATGTTAACCCTGAGAAGTCATGTGTTATGGCTTTCGGTAAGCATAAGAATCGCGCTGGGGTTGATCTCAACATACATATTTCAGGCAGGGGTTCGAAATTTTGCAAATGTGAAAGGAACTTGGGAATTAGAATCGACACAGATTTGCGTTTTAAACAGCAAGTCGGGATTAACCTACAAAGGGCATACATGTCTTTGAAAATGTTATATCCACATCGTCACATTTTGAGCGAATCTCTTAAAATTAGATTATCAGATTCTCTTGTACTTAGTCATTTTAATTATTGTGATGTTTTATATGGCCCTTGTTTAGATAACGAAGATATAAACAGAAATGAGAAATTATAAAAAAATTGTTTACGTTTTATTTATGGCATACGGAATATTGAGCGAATATCACATAACTTAAAAGATACAAAATGGCTTAGTATGCAGAATCGACGTAGATTACATTCTCTGGTGTTGTTTCATAATATTATATTTAACAACTGTCCTCCATACTTAACAAAAAAAATTATTTATAGAACAGATGTCCACAATTTAAATCTAAGATTTCGGGGTCCCATCTCTCCACCGCCTTACAGATCAGCACTTTTTAGAAGAAGTTTCTCCTATAACGTTTATAAGCTGTACAATACTGTGCCTCTCTCCTTAAAAACACTTAAGCCTGAAATATTTAAAAAAACTGTAAGGAAAATGTTACTAAATGAATATATATTTATTCTCTTTTTTGCCGAGTATTCTGCAGTAGAGGATGGATACCTTTGTTAACAATAATTGTAAATATGAAATAGTTTTTTTGCTGTGTGTGATCATTTTGCGAACATTTTGTTTTTGTTGTAAAATATGGTTTACAAAGGGGCTAAACTTTGAACAGTTTTTAATTGCATTTAGCTCCTTTTTTTCAAATAGTCAAATAATGTTTTTTCTTAAATGTACTATTTATTGTTATATTGTTATATTTGGAAAATAAATATTATTATTATTATTATTATTATTGTTATTATTATATCGTTATGATCGGGATGTGTCAGCCGAAAATATACAGAGTGTTGTATGAGAATAATATTAATAATACATATATTAATAATATTATTATATCGTTGGAATCGGGATAAAAAAACTCTAGCCGACAATATACAGTGTGTTTCATTAAAAAAAAAACAGAGTTGATGTTGATTCCAGAAACACCCTGTATATCTAAAAACTACATCATACAAAAATTTGTTCAATTTAAAGACACTTTTATATTTAACTTTTTTTTGTTTCTGTATAAATGAGAAAGTTAATAGTCGGGTGCACCAAAAACCATGTACATATTTTCATTAAATTCAGTTAAGTTCAGTTAAGCTACTTACGTTTGTTACACACTGTATAAACAGAACCATCAAAAGGGAACCTATTTTTCGATTACTTGCAAAAACGTTTTTTTTTTATTTAATTAAAGCCCTTACTAATTTTTCACGAATTTGTTCTCATTTAAATTAGTTTAACAGTACATAATCAACAGGAATTTAAAAGCATCAAACCGTTTGTGGAAAAGTTAATAGGATAATATATTTTCTTAGAATTAATATGTGAGGTGATAAATTCTTAGAATTTCCTTTATATTATAATTCTTAGGTAAATAAAGATTGTACTTTGAACTGCTTTAGTTACATATTTGATACATCGAATTTAAATTTAGACTTATATGAAAAATAATAAAAGTCGATAAAATAAGGCTATAGCGGGTTACAATGAGATAGTTAAACCGTTTGAGCATTTATTTGAAATTTAGAACCTTAATAAAGCTTCACATAATGCTCAGTTTAATATGTAGAACATTGAATTCAACTTTTTTTAAACCAAAGTAATAGTAAATTTATAATTTTGAATTAAACACTATATATAAAGGGATTGGAAACAAATGAGAGAAGTAAAATTTATCATTTAGCTTTCGACAACTGATTGAAAGAAGATCATTTATTACTAATAGAAAGTTTGATTGAAAGTTTTGCTTGTTATGTTTAAAAATTATACATTGTAGCATACAATTCTTTATACATTTAGTTCAATGGTTTTACTCCAAACTTTCCTTGTGAAATACTTCCGATTAAAGCCAGTTTACCTCAAATTTTACAAAAAAGTTACATATTGATAAACTGTTAAGATTTGGTACGAATCCCAAATATTTAAAAAATCAGCCTGAGAAACGCTGTATTATATTGATTTCAAATTTTTTGCCAGAATTAAGTGATATATGGAGATAAACTGGAAAAATTTTCGTACGAATTCAAGATGACGCAACAAAATGGCGGAAAAATAAATTGTTTAAAAAACAGCGGTATTCAGTAGATTTCAAATTTTGCACAAAAATTAGATGTGATATAGGGGTAAATGGGCACCATTTCAGTAGAAGGTCAACTCATGATGAAACAAATTAGCAAATCTATTCTAACTACTTATTCAATTTATTTCAAATAATGCCCAAAAATCAAGTGTGGCATAGAATCCAGCAAAATATTGTTTCAAATCCAATATGGTGGAAAAAAAGGCGGAAAATAAAAATATTTGAGACTGCAAAGACAATATGGATGTGTTACTAAATGATACTCTCAGGTTAAATTTGCATTTTGTCGCTTACAATAAATTGATGGTAAGGGCTCGTGTCCTTCATTTTTTGTATAATATGTGCCAGTAAAAAAAATTAAAACAAATTTTCTACATTTATTTTAGGTTTTTGAATTAAATAACAAATTTTATACAAAAGTAACAATTAAACACATCTGAAGAAACATGTTTTTTTCACTTTTATTTAATGTACAGTTGTGGAAATATTACTAAGACTAATTAACATAAATAATATAAACCCGAGTATAAACCGTTAACTAAAAAATAAAAAAAAAACAATTCATAAAATTAAATTTTTTGTTCTCTTATTTTCCGCCAAAATATCTATTACTCTTTGAAGATCCATGTTTTTTACCAATGACTTCTCAATTGATAAAATAGCCAGGTTTGAGAGTCTGTCATTTCCAATTCTTTTTCTCAAAAATAATTTTATTATTCTTAAACAAGAGAAGGTCGCTCACATGAAGCACTAGAGACCAAGATTATTACTGCGATTATTACTGTTTATATTTGATTTGTTTTAAGTAGGTAAAAGTCAGCTTATATTTGGGATTCTTACTAGTAGAGATATTTTGTGTTGTTATGGTTTGAGTTTTTATTTCGATATTGTCCTTGTATGAGCATACCGTATAATATATTTAGACAGGCTAATGGGGGGGCCACAGGATAAAAAGAGGGGGCCGTGGCCCCCCTCTGCCTACGTCCCTGGCTATGCCACGAACAGACAAACAGACGGAATGGTAAAAAGGCGTTGTCCGGATCTCTTACTTCCATTTCTTTCTATCGAATTAAAATGTTTTCGTATTTCTGCTTTTAGGTTCCAAGCACGGGTAAGAGAAGACAGCTGGCAGTAGCCCACCTAAACATGAGGAAGTATGCAAGTGTGGAATCTTCACAAACGGAACTGCAGATAGTGTTTAAACCGACGACTAAAAAAATCACTGGAGCTAAATTGGACTTGACATTGTCTTGCGTCTTCTTACGGGAAGGAAGAGCAACGTGAGTATCAGAAATCATATCCAAAAATATAAATATAGTGCGGGACACGAAAGAAAACCGGGCGGAGTCAATCGGTTTAGGAAGGTCGGCCAAGAAATCTCTTTAAACCAGTGGTGTCCCGTCGTTCTTTAGATAATATGGCACTCCTTTTTGACTATACGCACTTCAGATAATTAAAAAATGTAACTATGCTTAATGAACCTTTATCTATATTTGTCTGTTTTCTTTCGTGTACCGCACTTCTATATCTCTTTTGTGTTACAAAAACGGCGAACTTTCGAATTTTAAAATTATTTAATTTTGATTTTTCTTGATCGATTTACCTATAAATATATTTTTTCATGAGTTCTGTCATTAACGGTTCCCGGGCTACTGCCTACGTCCACTATTACTGGACCATCCAGTATAGTGATACACGATTTACAAGTCCAGATTTTACAAGGGCAGCCAGCATCAGATCTAGTGAACGAGATTTATCAAAATTTTAATTTATGCAGTTCAACTTTGGGCTACTCGGGTATGCCAAAAGTGGCCGTCTGTCTCCGTTTGTCATATTACTTTATACAGGGGTCCTCATTGTGAAGTACTATACAGGGCGTTTCCTAATTTCGTGTTGATGTTAAAGGGGGTGTTTTTATGTCCTAAAAGTCTTAACTTTTGGGATACAGGATGGTAAAGTTTGAAAAGAAAACATTTTTTTTCATCCCAATTCTGATGCTATTGTAGATAACTCCATGAAATTTGATACACGTCTTCTATGCATTAAGGAGCATACGGATTTACCCAGGGTCATTACATATGCACGCCACTGGTAGAAATTTCAAAAATTGATTGTTAATAAAAAATGCCTTTTTATGCATAAAAGACGTGCATTAAATTTCACACAGTTATTTATCTATAATAGCATCAGAATTAGGATTTTAAAAAAATGTTTTTTTAAAACCCTGTATCTCCAAAGTTAAAACTTGTAGATTCATATTAAACTTTTTCTTTAAAAAGGTCCAAGAATCACCCTTTTTTAACATTAGCACGCAATTAGGAAACGTCCTGTATAGTACTTCACAATGACGCCCCCTGTACAAAGTAATATGACAGACTGAGACAAACGGTCACTTTTGGCATACCCGAATAGCCCCAAGTCGAACTCCATAAGTTAAAATTTTGATAAATCTTGTTCAGTGGAATCAGTGGTGGCTCCCCTACTATAACTACATTGATGTGTTAATTTAAGAAAAATATGAGTTCTGTAGTTTTTCAAATATTAATTGCAATATTAGATATTTTTTGACACCCCGTATTGAACAGAAAATTAATTATTTTAAAGCATTTTATTGACAGCTACTTTATGAACAATTTTACAAAATATATGAAAAAAACTAAGCCATTTTTGAGGTTGACGGCTGTGATTCTAATGGTTCGATTCCTTCTAAATCGTTTCCTTCCTCTGAAAATGATGAGGTTTCGTCGTCACTACTTGAAGATCCCAGTGCGATAACTAAATCATCAATAACCGTTTCAGTTTTGCCATCTACTTCCCAGTATTTATCTTCAATAGAACGAACATGTTTAACACACGATTTCCAATTTTCAGCCTATATTGAGTCAGTCGCTTCTAATGTTATTTTATTTAAATCTTTAATTGATAGTTCACCGGTGTTGCACTCTCGAATATATTTTTTTACTCCTGCTCATGCAAATTCAATAGGGTTGAGGTCGCACATGTATGGAGCAGCCTTAAAGGTGTATGACCGAGGTTACGTAAAAGACCGTCAATTTTATACTTTACTTCATATAATTGATATTTTCTCCATGTTGGATCACATACAAGATTGTTCGATTTAAGCCACGATATCATGAGCTTTTGTAGAGTATTTAGTTGGCACTTTATCTTCTACGTGAGAGTGATAAGACGCATTATCCATTACCATGACTGATTTGGGAGGAATGTTAGGTAGAAGCTTCTCGAGCAACCACTTTTCAAAATTATCTCTTCATCTGTCCATGATAGTCTCCAGTTGTTAGTCCCAGGCGAAAAACTAAAGCAGCGACTACTAGAGCGGATTCCCTGAACAACACCTGTAACACTTTCACTTTGCCAGCATTTGTTCACTGTCATATCATTATCTAACCAGGTTTCGTCTAGATACACAATATTGCGTCCTTCTTGCCTATATTGCCTTACAGTTGATGGATATTTCACTCGCCAGTGAAAAATATTTGGTCACTCAATGAGCAATTTTTGCTTATTTTACACACGTACGGAAAATCTATTTTATTCTTTATAGCACGAAGTAGGGGTTTGCAAGTCGGAATCTGCTTCAAGTTTATATAAAAATCCTCTATTGTTCGTCGAATTACTTGAAAATCACCATCGTCAATTTTATCTTTGTATGATAATCGGGGTCTTTTTTATCAGGAGATTTTAAACGTGAAGTAGAACATGAGCGATCATTATGTTCTCTTTGAATTTTTCTTACACCACTTTCCGAAACACCTGTATAAAATGCAGCCCGTTCTGTTCGATTTTGAATTGGAATAGTCAAACTATTATTTTCAGCTTCTCTAGTATAGGCCTCTATAACGCTCGCAATAACTTCACGTGCACCGCTTCGAATTGTTTTTCCTCTTTTGCTCGCCATCGTTACTTCGAAATAATAATTCAAATTCAACGCAACGCATTTATATAAAAATGAAAACAAATGCTCGAAATGTTAGGCGCCACTGGAAATAGCTAGAACCTTCTAGCGGCAAGTGCATGGAGACTCTAGGCACATCCCAATTACAAGTGGACCAGTGCGAAATTTACTAAATCCTCGATTATTTTTCCGTACCGCTTAGCTGGCGCACTTTATAGGTGAAGCGGCAAACTATTACGGCAAATAAAATAACATAAAATTTATTTGCGTACACAAATTTTACTTTTCCGCTTGCTTAAGACTATGAAACTTTATTTTAAGGACCGCCCGGTTTTCTTTCGTGTCCCGCACTTTACGTAAAATTTTATTGGTTACCTCCAGGGTTGTGCGCAGGTCATCTTACTGGTCAATTTGACCACGGTCACTTATTGGATGGTAAAACACTGGGTTAAAATATGTTGCAAGATGCAGCTCAGCTTCTGATAGAATAATTGCGACTGCGCACGATGTGACATTTGAATTAATATTTTTTGTTTTTGTTTTAATTGTTCAGACTCGTTAATTTGCAATTTAGTTTCTTCATTTCATCTTAGAATTAAGGGTATTTATGTGAAATAGTACAAAATGACCCTAGATGTCGATGCACCTTAATACAAATTCTCTCTCTCCCTTTATGCGAAATAATTTTTATATTGTTTTATGTAATAAAATGTAGTTTAAGTTATTGGCTATTTCAAGATTTTTATAATATTTAACCCTCATGCACACATGATTCAAATCTTGAATTCAAAGATTAATAATGAAATTTACTTTATCGGAAAATATTACTTTTGTTTAAAATATAATTTGGTCAAATTCCTAGTGAATTAACCAGTCAATTGACTAACAGGTTATTGACTGATCAAACGCACAATCCTACTTAGCAGTAAGATCTGAGTAAAATATCCA
The DNA here is from genome assembly GCA_030620095.1 of Kuschelorhynchus macadamiae. Taxonomy (NCBI): domain Eukaryota; kingdom Metazoa; phylum Arthropoda; class Insecta; order Coleoptera; family Curculionidae; genus Kuschelorhynchus; species Kuschelorhynchus macadamiae. The sequence goes on along the minus strand of JAUTXW010000774.1, from coordinate 1,491,058 downwards.
TTAAATAATACCCTTGCTAGTAGGGGAAATAGGCGAAAGCCTAGGACCTCAACTTCTAGACCTCATGCCAAGAATCGATATTTTTTTCAAATTAAATTAAGTTAAATATTGAAAAGTGATACTTATTTGCACAAAACTTGTAGAATAACTTGCACCAAGTGTTTAATCATTCCTTAAATTTAAAAGAATAATTGAATGTGCCAGAAAAAAACCTGACTTAGTTTATTTAATAAAAACTTTTTGGCGTATGCGTAACATAAAAATCGCGTGGTGCTTTGTCATTTATCAAAATATTTTGGTAGTTCTTCCTTATATTAGCAAAGCAAAGTTTAACATTCTTAATTAAAGTAAAAATTAAATTAAATTATATCGCTAAACGCCAGAACGTAGGTTATTATGCGATGTTAAAGTACAGATTAACAACCAGATACTTCACTCCTGGAATTTTCATTCATAAACGTGTTTAATCGAACCACATTAGCTTGGCGGAGAACTCAGATGTATTGGAAATATTTTTATTTGGTTTTAGTTTTTTAGATTTATGAAAGAATAAGGGCAATGTTAAATTTTAATATTACTGTTAGTTCATTTATATCGCTGAACTTAGTGTAAGTTAATGGATTCCATTGTTGGCAGTTTTCTTTTTGGTGCCAAGTTTCGGTTTCAAAATAAATTTAACGAGCATTTAACAAAATAAAAAATTGTACATAAATTATGTTAGATACGATAACTTAGGAACGACGCCATCGTTTTTTGTATAAACTGAAAATATTTTTTGATAAACAGCTATAACATTAAGTGAATATTTTGATTAAAACTATGGTTTTTCGGTGCTAATGTATTCCTTTTATTATGATATTTTTAACGCATGGTAAGTAGATATTATTTTACTGATTAATAGAATAATTACAGTAATTAAATCAGATAGAGGACAGCGAACTCTACTGCCGTATTGAAACTCTTAACAATATACTGGGTGTTACAGAAAGTGAGGGTAGTTAAAAATAGGAATTAGATGCTAACATTAAATTGTAGGTAGTCGCTATATAAGCCTACCTGACTATATAAGAAAATGTGGAGGGGGAAGGTGGACAGCCAATCGGGTGTTTTTTGCATTTCATTCTGAAACTGCAAATGCGATCGAAGTAAAATTTGGCACACAGATAAAGGATAGCAAGCTCTACTGACTTATATACTGGGTGTTACAGAATGTACAAACACATTATGATATTTTAAATATTTTATTAGGCCGCCATTTTCTTTCGCTCCCTGGGATTCACACCAAAATGTAACCAGTCTATGTAACACTTGATTTTTGTGAAAAATTTGAGGTAAATTGGATATTTATTTTTTTAGTTAATCGTTTTTTTAATGTTACACTAGGTCGCCATCTTGTTCCGGCATATTAAATTTTTCTGAAAATATGACCAGCTTATCTCCATATATCCTTAATTTTTGACTAAAATTTGAAGTCAATCTGGTAAGTAGTTTTTAAGCTATACCACGTACTGACAAACCGACAGACGCAGACGGACCGGCGGAATTGATAAAACATATTTTTTGGAGTCTAACCGATTTTTTCACGATTACAAACATTTTATTTGGCCGTCATTTTGTTCCGCCATCTTAAATTAGTACCACAATTTTACTAGTTCATCCCTAGATCACAATTATTAGGGCGCACAAGTTGAAATCAATCCATTAAGTAGTTTTTTCAGGCTGAATTTTTAAATTTTTTATTGAGCCGCCATTTTCTTTCGCCGTCTTGAATTCGTACCAACATTTTACCAGTTGATTCCTACATAATACTAGATTTTTAGGCAAAATTTGAGATAAATTGGATAAGTAGTTTTTGAATACAATTTTTTTAACTTTTCACTAGGCCGCCATTTTATTTCGCCACATTGAATTTTTACCAAAATTTTATCAGATCATCCCCATATCACCCTTAATTTTGATCAAAATTTGAAGTCAATCGGTCAAGTAGTTTTTGAGCTATTTCGCGAAGAGACAGACCGACAGACAGACAGCGGGCGAAATTTTCGAGGAGTGATTTTTTTACGATTACAGTACTCCTACGATGGAAATAAAAATGTACCTTCTTATATACTTGGAAAATCCAAATAAGCTATGCGTTGATTTAGAGCTGGAAATTTGCAGTGTTTGGCCGCATACATCATACCATTGGCTATTTTAGAAGTTTTCATATTTTGATATTTGTTATAATAACATATAATAGAGTCTTTAAACGCCGCCGCTGCTCACGACTACGTCTGAAACAATAATGCCAGTCTCCGGCAGACTCAACGCTGCTTAGTTGATAGGTTCTCCGTCCAAATTGAGGTTATGTGATTTGAGCGCCAAACGAAAGTGCAGTATCTGTATTAATCTGTGGTTAAAGTGCCGATATTGCGCCGTTTTTTTGACTATCAACAGGATTGTGACGAATGTATTAGTAAAATTGAAGGGATATTTAGAAATGACATTGATACTGAGCACGTTTAAAACCATTTTTATGAAAATGTTGAAAACCTAACAATTCTGCCACATTCAGTTCCTTAAAAGTAAATTATAGTTAAAATGACAAAGGTTTGTTTAAAAATATCAAACAACAAATAGTTGTAAGATAGCAAAATTTAGATTTTTAATAAAATAAATTCACATCAAATTTACATTCAGTGTACCACTACGCTTATATTTAGGACATTACAATTTCTTTGACAATAGTTTTTGTAGATTATTGAATAGTACTGTTATTGATTATTATTAAATGAGTTGTTAGATGTTTTTATGAAATGTAAACAATATTTTCTTTCATATCAAAGTTATATAAAAGAGTTTAGAATATATTCTATGTTCAGGTTGTACTGTACTAGATATTAGAATAAATAAGTATTTTAACTAGTTTGAAATCACCGGTTTTAATATAAATATAAGTTTGCTCATCTAATAATGGTAATAAATTTAAATTGAATATGAGTTTTGTTAAGACTATTTTAATTTCAGCGATGAAGATATGCAATCAATGGCTTCCCTGATGTCCGTCAATAACAACAGCGACGACATAGCAGCGCTAGCGGATGTCGAAGATGACGATTTTTCACAGAACGATAGTTTAATCAAGAATAGCCTACACGAAGTTACCCACAACTTGCAACAAATGACCAATTCGTTAAGCGGGTCAGATTTTGCAAGTACACCGATGAGTAGTTAGTATAACATTTTGCATTTATTTATTGATTTGTTTACACCCAATTTTTATAGTTTAATAGTGACATTTAGACATGTAAGATGATGGTCATTTTTTAAAATAACATATGACGCTATATGACGGTCATGCATTAGTCACTTTGCTCATTTGTTTCATTTTTATTGCACATTTTTAAGACTTAAACAAACATATTGTACATAACATTTTTTTTAAGTTGTAACATGTAAACACACGCAGCTCTGCTAAAACAGGTGCAATGACTTAAAGAACCCAAAATATTAATTTCTAAAAAAAATGCACTTATAGTGATTTTTAATTTGGTTTCTCGAATTTTAGAATGTTTTAATAAACGAAAACATGAGCTAGGGAAACGTTTCATTTTTAAATTTGTATATATTATTATATATCTCGTCAGCCAGATTATTTATTTAGTTTAGTAATCACATTAATTAAAAAAATCTTATTGTATACGTTGTATAAAAATGTCTGTTGCTCCACCTATAAATTATCCCAGAACTCCCATGCCATTAAATGTGATAATAAAATCTTGACCACAGATTTCTACAGATATTACCGTGATCTCTGATCTAACAAAATAACAACTATTACGCATCTTTCAGCAATTATTAGAATTGTCTATTATCCTGTGTTGGATCCTTGCCCTAGTTCCCTTTAAAACTATTAAATTTGCTTCAAATTATCCGATATTCAACTAATCTAGGAACAAGGGTACGATAAATAATTTCAAAAGCCGCTTTTCGTTTTCAGCATTCAGAGATTCATCTAACCTAGGGGAAAAGGGAGGATAAAGAATTTCAACCACAAAAAAAATCATCGCTTTCTGCTTTCTGTATTAGATGCACAAACATAAATAGGCGACTAAAAAAAAGGTTCTTACTTTATGCTACTTATTTCATTCTAGCAGGGGCGTGCAGTCCATGGAAGCAAGGGAAGCAGTGCTTCCCCAAAAAAAAGTACAAAACATCTTCTGAAATGTAATTTTTGAAACAGGAAACCATTAATTTAGTTTATATTAAAAATGCTAAAATATTATCTTAATTATCAAGCCCATAATAAATGCGGCCTTGACTCCGACCGAGCAACAATAGAAAATGGAATGGACCTTATGCGGGCCGCTAGCTTCTCTGCAGCCAAGTCCTGTATGCTTGATTTCCTGTGGCCACCGGCTGTTTGCAATTTTTGCATTTCAGTCGCGTGCTTTAAGTGGGGGCGGAAGCTATCGTTGGAGTAGGTTCTTTGTTTGAACGGCTGTCCGTGTGTTGTGTGATACGTACGTCGCGTCGTGCATGGTGCGATATGGAAGACAAGACAACTTCGGCCGTCGCACAGAAGGCAAAAATCCAAAATTAGAAAATAAAAAGTCAAATATTGAACATTACGTTTTTTGTCCTTCAAATGCATCATTGAATGCTTAATATGTCCCTACAAACATATTTGTTTGTTTTGAATTTTTCGGGTAACTTATTTTATAGTAGGCTCTGGAAAAATAGTAAGTATATTAAACGTCAAATAGTTTCTATTATTTGTTGATAATTAACGTCAAAATCAGGTTCTTGTTTTGTGAGCTTAGAAAGTAATTTAGTTTTTGCAACAATAGTATGGTAAATATGCAAGATAAAAAAATATTTTTTTTCAAAACTTTACCATTGACCCTGTATTTTGGAAACGAACCATTTGCGGACAGTTTTATTATCGGTCAGTTTTATAAAACTTTGCAAAAACCACATTTTTTAAAATTCGTAATGTGCGCTCCTAAATACGCATTTGTACCAATTTTGAACGAACATGTCTATACTCGTGTTTATATGTTACCCCTCTCCACCCACTTAGAGGGGGAGTTGTCAACTTCATGACATCATAATATTGTTATGTCCCAAAACTATATCTACCACGCAACGCGAGGTTGGATTCCGCTTGTGACGTCACGCGTGTTGCAAGCTTAGACAAGGAATTCCTTGTCTAAAGTTGCAAGCGTTTGCCTTTTGTTATGTATTTAAATGGAAAACACGATTGAATATTGAGTTTAAACTTATTTTATTGTCGTAATTTTATAAATATCTGTATTTTAAGCTTTATAAAGTCTACAGATGGTTAAAATAATATTTAAAACATTTAAAGTTACCTTAAAAGCTTTATGAATAAAATAATCAAGATGCCCTTGCCTGCCGTGTCACACGCGTGACGTAAGCAGCTGACATACCTTGTATTTATTGTATCATGCCACATACCACATTTAAAGGTAATCGGGTAAGTACGTAAAAGTTGGTCAAATGTTAATTAAAATTTGTCCAAAGCATATACGTCAACATTGTCAAGTTAAATAAAAGGTTATAAAAACAGCATTTATTGCAATTTGTTGCAGCTGATTTTAGTGTGATTTGATTAACCGAATATATCTCAACAGTATACCGGTCGATTTAACTGTAATTGAGTGTAATTTGACAATAATATGCTTTACCAACTTAAACATATAACAAAAATACTATACTTCCCATCCTGAAGGGATGTGGAAGTAAAATATATAACAAACGTTTGGCTATATAAAAAATACTAGATAATAAAATGTACTTACCTTGCATATTTACCATACTATTGTTGCAAAAACTAAATTACTTTCTAAGCTCACAAAACCAGAACCTGATTTTGACGTTAATTATCAACAAATGATAGAAACTATTTGACGTTTAATATACTTACTATTTTTCCAGAGCCTACTATAAAATAAGTTACCCGAAAAATTCAAAACAAACAAATATGTTTGTAGGGACATATTAAGCATTCAATGATGAATCTGAAGGACAAAAAACGTAATGTTCAATATTTGACTTTTTATTTTCTAATTTTGGATTTTTGCCTTCTGTGCGTCGGTAATAACGTTGAAAATGTTGGAGAATTTAGTAAGAAGAGTGTGTGTGAATGTGTGGTGTGTGTCTTAATAATAAAGGGATTTTCAACATTAAACTTCGCTAATAACCTTGAAATAATTTCCAAATGAAGGGCAAAACCGCCTATGAAAAATTTAACCACAAAAATGAAAAACTGTATTAGACATTTTTATCCGGAAAAACAATACGAACAATTTAAATGGCTAACAGGGTGTGAAAATATAAGTAAATTATTTTGTTGGCCATGTTTACTTTTTGAAAATGAATAAGGTCTCTGGAATAAAACTGTTTTTTTCGATTTAAACAATTTTCATAAAGCTGTAAAAAGACACACATGTCCAAAGCGCATTTGCAGGCCGCCATAAAAGAAAAAGTCTTCGGCAAAACCAAAATTGAACACGCGCTTAATAAACAATTGGAAATTAGTCACCGCCAATATAATGAACTAGTCGATAAAAATAGGCAAATATTAAGAAGACCCATCGATGTTGTTTGTTTTCGCCGAACAGCACGAATTGGGATTTAGAGGTCATGACGAAACAAGGCTTTCTTCAAATAGAGGAAATTTTCAAGATTTACCTAGTTTAATGGCTAAATGTGATGATTGCTTAAAAAATCATATAGAGCAGTCTAGTGTTTTTCGCGGAACGTCGAATCGAATCCAGACTGATTTAATTTCCGCGGTTGCAACCAATTCTAAAAAGAATTAAGCAGAAGATTGGCGAGGCGCGGTTCATTGCTATTGTTCTGGACGAAACAACTGATATCACTAATTTTAGCCAATTATCTATAGTAATACGCTACGTTAAAACAGAGGGAAGTATTCAAGAGCGATTTTTAAGTTTTAAGAATGTGTCCGAAAATCGTATAGCAGATGCATTATATACTGTAGTTTATAACGTTACTAAAGAAATTAATGGAGAGAAAAAATTAGCTATGATGGAGCTGCAGTGATGGCAGGACAATTAGGGGGTCTGCAAACTAAAGTTCGAGAAACTTTCCCAAGTGCTGTGTTTGTCCATTGTTTTGCTCATAAATTAAATTTAGTTTTATCCCAGTCCATCAATCACATTAAAGAGTGTAAAGTATTTTTCGTTACTTTAATTTTTCGTTACTTTAACTTTACTTTGACTTGAAAAAAAAGCATGGCTGCTTTTTTTTTCAAGTCAACAAAACGTACACAAGCTTTGGACTCCATTGTCCACAAACGATTGCCCAAAGTGGAACTATAATGGAAGACTTGTGTTAACAGTATCTGAAAATCGTGAATCACTGATTGAACTGTTTGAGAATATAATAGGAAATAATGAAGCCTGGGACTCAGAAGCAATGAATAGTTCGAGGGGGTTTTTGGAGTGTTTGAAACGAGATTTTAATTTTAATTATTTGTTGAACATATTTTCAGAAATATTTCCATTCTCGGACAATATTTTTAATATGTTGCAAACTAAAACAAATGATATTGCTTTTTGCCTAAAAAAAGTGGATGATTTTAAGTACATGTTAAGCCAAAGAAGAGATGACTTTGACTTATTTTGGGAGAAAACGATGACTTTAAATGTAGAGCCACAAGCCAAGCGTCTTCGAACAGACAAGGTGGGAGATGTTCAAACATCATACAGACGCCTCTTTAATAAAATAATCGATCAAATTCAGCAACAAATAAACTATATATTTAACGGTTTAAATGATTTTAAATTCCTCGAGCTATGCAATTTTGATGCATTTAAAGGAAAAACTTTTCCAGAAGATGCGTTTAAATCTCTTCTTCTTCTTCGACCGAGTGTTACTGCGATCTGAACTAAAAGTGATTTACGAAACTGACGACATTAGCGCAAAAAATAACGCTAAGGAACTAATACCTTTTTTAAAAGACAAGGGGCTGGAAGATTGCCTACACCAAAGTGTCGAAATTGTGTGAATTAGTATTGACAATACCTGCCACAAGTTGATCAGTAGAACGCAATTTTTCAACACTTAAACATATAAAAAATTTCGTGAGAAATTCAACGGGGAAGGAGAGACTTTCGCATACATAGCTGTTGTCCGTTGAAAATAAACTTCTCCAAAATATGTCGGAGCATCGACATTTTTATGATGACGTCACTGACCAATTTGCAAAAAATGATGGAAGAATCGAATTACATTACAAATAGGTAAGTTTCTAAAAATTGCTTCCCTTTCTTAAAATTTCACCGCATGCCCCTGCATTCTAGTTGAGGTAAAACTACCTCTAGGGATTAACCTCTAGCTCCCCCCCCCCTTATATACGCCAGTCTCCTGTTTGTAAGTACTTGTATATATATATATATATATATATATATATATATATATATATATATAGTTAATATATATAGTTAATATATGTAATTTTCTTGGGTATAGGTCCGAAAAAAGAAAGTAATTGTGACTGAGGTTTTGGTAGTGTCACATATATTGTCACTTTTAAAAAAATATCATTTTTGACGTTTCGGCAGGAACACCCTTGCCTTTGTCAAAAAATGTTTATCCTAAAACCAAAAAACAAAACCCTACATTTCACAATAAAAACCTATCACTTTTAACTTACCATGAAACGTAATTAATCATTTAAAATTAATATCTTAATAAAGAACAAATTTCACTTATTTTTACGAACATACGAAAATAACAAAAAAGACGACAACAACATATCGTTTGCTGCTCGCTCTTGGGCGATATCACACTGATTTGGATTTTATTATTTTTAAAGAAAATAACCCATCGTTGGTATGGAAGGGAGGGGCAATATTTACTTTAGTTATATTATACCGAAATAGATTTTATTTAACACATCTATATCCTTTTTGTCATTTATGGCATGTTTGTTTTTTTTTTATTTCTATTGACTCATAGAGTTCCCTTTTCTTTTTATGTAACTCAGTTTTTAGAATCTTTGTTCGGTCAAAATCGAAAGTATGATTATTTTGTTGTGCGTGTTTAGATAATGCAGTTTGGTTTTTCTTATCGTACTTGTGGCCTTGTAATCTTGACTGTAGAAATTGTTGTGTCTGCCCAATATAAACACCATCACAATCCTTGCATGGTACCTGATATACTATATGTGTTTTTTGAAATTTTGAGTTTTTTGTCTTTTCTTGTCTGTGTAATGTTGATTTAGCAAATTATATCCCCTATGTGCAACTTGTACGTTATATTTAGAGAATAAATGATTAAATTGTTCGGATAGCCCCTGTATGTATGGTAGTGTCAAGTAATTTTTTTTTGTTGTTTTATTTGACTGATTTGTTTTTCGGTGACCCAGATTGTTGTAAAATTTATTGATTCGTTTTTTGAAAACTGAATTGATTAAATGCGCAGGATAATTATTTTTTATAAGAGCTTCTTTTGCTTTTTCGATTGATTCTCTTCGAAACTCTGGATCTGATAATTGGATTGCTCTATCAGCCAGGCCAATAATGACAGATTTTTTCTGGGTAAGAGGGTGATGGGATGAGTAATGTGTGTATCTACTAGACCATGTTTGTTTTGTATACCACTGTGTTCTGATGGTGTTGTTTTTTCTGTGTAGTGTTATATCAAGAAAGCTTATTTTTTGTTGTTTTTCGATTTCAATGGTAAACTGTAATTTTGGATGGTAGCTGTTAAACATTGATAGTATGTAATCGGTTTTTTCTTTGGGTACTAAAGTGATACAATCGTCAACATATCTATAGAAGAATGGTAAATTAAAATCCAGTTTCGGTATTATATTTTCTTCTAAATTCTCAAGAACAAGTTGTGCAATTACGCTAGATATACTTGAACCCATTGCACATCCCTCTGTTTGCTTATATATTTTATCTTTGTATAAAAAATATGTCGAATTTAGTGTTAGCTCTACGGCTTCCATAAATTCGTCAAGTGGTATATCTGTGTACTTTTTTATGTCCTTCCATTTATTTTTTATTATGTCTTTTGCTAGATTTATTGGCACGTTTGTATATAGGGAAATTACATCTAAAGATATTAAAATATGATTATGTGGTACATGAAAGTGTTTTATTTTTTCCTTAAAGTGAGAGGAATCTTTAATATAGTACTGGTTTTGGTTTATTACTTTTAAAATTATACTTTTTAAAAAACTTGACAAGGCATTGAAAGGGGACTGAATGCAAGATACAATAGGGCGCAGGGGAATTTAATTTGAAAATAAGGAACTGAATAGGAAAATTAAAAAAACTAAATCCTTCCTAAAAGAACATCCCAATTTGACTATTTTAAACCTGACAAATCAAATAAAACTGTCATTATGGAAACACAGGAATATGATAACAAAATAAATATTTTACTAAATGACACCACAACGTACCAACAAATCAAAGCCGACCCAAGCAAACAATATCAAAAAAAGAATAATGATCTAATAGAGAAGTGGAATAAAAAAGGTTACATTTCACCTGACACCGCTTCAAAATTAAAAATTAATAATGCTCTTCCACCAAAAATTTACGGGCTCCCCAAACTTCATAAAGAGGGAATTCCCCTGCGCCCTATTGTATCTTGCATTCAGTCCCCTTTCAATGCCTTGTCAAGTTTTTTAAAAAGTATAATTTTAAAAGTAATAAACCAAAACCAGTACTATATTAAAGATTCCTCTCACTTTAAGGAAAAAATAAAACACTTTCATGTACCACATAATCATATTTTAATATCTTTAGATGTAATTTCCCTATATACAAACGTGCCAATAAATCTAGCAAAAGACATAATAAAAAATAAATGGAAGGACATAAAAAAGTACACAGATATACCACTTGACGAATTTATGGAAGCCGTAGAGCTAACACTAAATTCGACATATTTTTTGTACAAAGATAAAATATATAAGCAAACAGAGGGATGTGCAATGGGTTTAAGTATATCTAGCGTAATTGCACAACTTGTTCTTGAGAATTTAGAAGAAAATATAATACCGAAACTGGATTTTAATTTACCATTCTTCTATAGATATGTTGACGATTGTATCACTCTAGTACCCAAAGAAAAAACCGATTACATACTATCAATGTTTAACAGCTACCATCCTAAATTACAGTTTACCATTGAAATCGAAAAACAACAAAAAATAAGCTTTCTTGATATAACACTACACAGAAAAAACAACACCATCAGAACACAGTGGTATACAAAACAAACATGGTCTAGTAGATACACACATTACTCATCCCATCACCCTCTTACCCAGAAAAAATCTGTCATTATTGGCCTGGCTGATAGAGCAATCCAATTATCAGATCTAGAGTTTCGAAGAGAATCAATCGAAAAAGCAAAAGAAGCTCTTATAAAAAATAATTATCCTGCGCATTTAATCAATTCAGTTTTCAAAAAACGAATCAATAAATTTTACAACAATCTGGGTCACCGAAAAACAAATCAGTCAAATAAAACAACAAAAAAAAATTACTTGACACTACCATACATACAGGGGCTATCCGAACAATTTAATCATTTATTCTCTAAATATAACGTACAAGTTGCACATAGGGGATATAATTTGCTAAATCAACATTACACAAAACTTAAGACAAAAAACTCAAAATTTCAAAAAACACATATAATATATCAGGTACCATGCAAGGATTGTGATGGTGTTTATATTGAGCAGACACAACAATTTCTACAGTCAAGATTACATGGCCACAAGTACGATAAGAAAAACCAAACTGCATTTTGACCGAACAAAGATTCTAAAAATTGAGTTACATAAAAAGAAAAGGGAAATCTATGAGTCAATAGAAATAAAAAAAAACAAACATGCCATAAATGACAAAAAGGATATAGATGTGTTAAATAAAATCTATTTCGGTATAATATAACTAAAGTAAATATTGCCCCTCCCTTCCATACCAACGATGGTTTATTTTCTTTAAAAATAATAAAATCCAAATCAGTGTGATATCGCCCAAGAGCGAGCAGCAAACGATATGTTGTTGTCGTCTTTTTTGTTATTTTCGTATGTTCGTAAAAATAAGTGAAATTTGTTCTTTATTAAGATTTTAATTTTAAATGATTAATTACGTTTCATGGTAAGTTAAAAGTGATAGGTTTTTATTGTGAAATGTAGGGTTTTGTTTTTTGGTTTTAGGATAAACATTTTTTGAGAAAGGCAAGGGTGTTCCTGCCGAAACGTCAAAAATTATATTTTTTTAAAATTGACAATATATGTGACACTACCAAAACCTCAGTCACAATTACTTTCTTTTTCGGACCTATACCCAAGAAAATTACATATATTAACAATATAAAAGGAAGGTCAAGAAACTCTTACCAAATCTATATATATATATATATATATATATATATATATATATATATATATATATATATATATATATATATATATATATATATATATATATATATATATATATATATATATATATATATATATATATATATATATATATATATATATATGTATATATTGCAACATAATTATAAAACAGTTGCGTTTTGAATAGTAATAACTTTTAATAAAATTTTCCTTTTTTATGTTGTAGTTTGTGTCCGATTGTATTGGCAACATGTAAAAAATTGTTAATATTTCTAAGTGTGTCAACCTCTTTTTAAATAAAAAACTTAGCCTGTGTCAAGATTTTAAAAACAGAGCACTAAATAGAACTATGGGGGCTTCTTATGTGTAATTTACCGCAGTAGTGTTAGTAGTTGGAAGTGAGGCTCAACATAGACCAGAGAGGAGAGAACCTTTTTGCCGCGATAATTTACTTTTTTTTTATTATTTTAATTCATAGCATTTTCTAGGTTAACCAACATTAATGTTACTAAAATCTAGTCTAATTTCATTTATTTTCTTTTTGTATTTTTAAAACTTATGTAGATTATTTATTTACGAACTTCCCAAATAATTTGCTATAATAGAGACCTGAGATCATCAGCATGGCTTTCGTCGGGGGCTGTCTACTGAAAGCGCTTGCGCTGACCTTGTTCAATATGTAACAGATAAGATTGATAATAGAGAAACTGTAATTTCCTTCTCTTTTGATCTTACTCGCGCTTTTGACACTGTTGATAAAGATTTTGTGGCTTTAAAATTAAACAGTTTTGGGATAAGGGTAATTTGAACGACTCTTTTTTAACTAACAGGACATTTTCGGTGAGGGTTGACGGTTCAAAGTCTGATCTTTTTTATCAAAATATAGGAACACCTCAGGGTAATATCTTGGGCCCGCTAATTTGTCTTCTTTTCGTTAATTATTTGCCCGAACATACACTGACTAATTGGATACGATAAGAAATTTTGAAGATTATAATCATTGTTGTTATTGTTAGAGTGTATATCTATTATTATCGCATTAAATAACCTTATTAAGTTTAAAAAATAATTTATTCATTACAAAATTCGAAGAACACTACATTTTTAAGCGGCAAACTAATTTGAAACCTATTTCTGAATCAACATTTTCTAATAACTCATAAGCTTTTGGTTGGATATCCATTGGCTTTGATTACTTTTAAACACCTCCTAGGCATGAACTGTATTACACGTCTACAAACCTCTCTCGAATACTTCGTCGAAATTTTGGAAAGTTCTTGAACCTAATTTCCTTTTAACTATCATCCAAAGATTTTCTATTGGGTTAAGATCTGGACTACAAGATGGTCATTGTAAAACATCTACATGATTATCCTGAAGCCAGACAGTCACCCTCCTAGCAGAGTGCTTTGGATCATTATCGTGTTAGAATTTCCAAAATACTGATAAATTTTTTTCTGTATGTGGTTGCTTCACGTTTTCCAGTATGTTAATGTATTGATAATTATCCGTAGTAGCAGTTATTCTATAAAGAGGGCTAACACCATTCCCAGAGAAGCAGCCCCATATCACGCTACATCCACCACCAAGTTTCACTCGGGACAAATTCTTTATTTGGTGGACGCCAAACAACATGTTCAGAACCAAATTTATATTATCTTGGACTTATCTGACCATAGTATGTGCTTCCATTGTTGGACCTTCCAAGGAAGGTGATTTCTCGCAAATTCCAAACGGCTCCTTCGATTCACTTCAGGAAGGTGAGGTTTCTTCCTTGGTACCTTGCCAAAAAGTTGTGCCTCGTTCAAACGATGAGGAACACTAAATTCCCTTGGATCTTCAACATAAATTTCTATCCAAATATCACCTGCTGATTTGTGAGGGTCTGCCTTAGAAATGCGAACAATTTGACGATCTGTTTCCATTCTCGTTTTTCTGGGATGTCGCTTCCTAGGAACAGTTCTAGTTTTTCCATGAATCCTAACATGATGAACAGCGTTAAACACCCCCTTTTTGGAACGATTAACCATGTCTGCAATATTTTGATATGAATAGCCTTTCCTATGAAGATTAATAATGCCTTGTCGTTCATTTTCATCACAACTTTTTCGCGAACCCATATTTGCAGATATTCGAATGAAGATTAACATTAAATTATTGACAGAAACGGAAGTCAACAACCCACTAAAGCTCTATGGTAACGATTGTCAATTTTAAAATAAGCCTTCTTGTTAGAAAATGTTGATTTTCAATTTTAAAATGGGCCTACTTGTTAAAAAATGTTGATTCAGAAATATATTTCCAATTAGTTTGCCGCTTAAAAATGTAGTGTTCTTATAATTTTGCAATGAATAAATTATTTTATAAACTTAATAAGGTTGTTTAAAAAAAAAATCGTTAAACAATTGAATGAAAAAAAAAACACTTAAGCGAAAAGTTAGAAAAGAAAGAAACAATACCAAAAAAATTCAATAATATAAAGTAGGTAAATAATAATATTAGCTTAAAGAACTAAGTTTTGGTTTTCTATATAGCCTCCTTGGTTTATAATGCATTTCTGAATGTTTCTTCTAAATTTTCTGCGTATGGATGCGTAAATAAAATGAGGTGATTGGGTGCTTAAATCCTCGATTGTTTGGACTATATTTTGCTCTAAAGCTTGGATGGTTATTGGCCTATTGTAGTATATCTTGTTTTTCAGATAACCCCACAAAAATATGTCCAATGGAGAGAGATCGGAAATGTTTGCAGGCCCATGTCTTCCAATCCAAAATGGATACCTGTCATTTAAAAAATTGGTGACCGGCTGGACATTATGAAGAGGGGCACCATCTTGTTGCCATATCAAATAAAGATATGAATTAATCGGTAGTTGTTCTAAATGCCCCTCGATTTCGTTTTCTAATAACTCCTGATACCTTTGTCCGGTTAAATTCCCATTTAAAAATATAGGTCCAATAACATGATTGTTAAGAAGGCCACACCAACCATGTAGGGATCTTCTTCCCTGAATTTTGACCGTCTGAAGAGCTCGCGGGTTTTCTTTTGACCAAAAATGCTTATTTTTCTAGTTACACATGCCTCCAGTGGTAAATGTTGCCGCGTCAGTGAAAATTATGTTTGACAGATTTAGTTGGTTCATCATAACATGTCTTTCTATTTCTTGGTAGAAGTGTAATAGGTTAATTCTTGAGTAGTTAAAAACTTATATGGCTTATATTTATAATGTTTTAGATCTGAGTGATTTTATGCCATGATTTGTTAAAAAAAGTGGCTGCATCGGGAATTGAGCACTCAGGATTTTCTAAAACAAGAATAAATAAGATAAATAAATTATTTTAATACAAAAGTTTCAAAATTACCTTCAAAATATAATAAAATGTTTAGCGTTTTAGCGCAAATTACCTCACCATATCTTTAATCTTTAAACCCTTATATATCCAAAAAAAATAGACACACTATATTAAAAGTATATATATATATATATATATATATATATATATATATATATATATATATGTATAATTGATATACAGGGTGTTTCATTAAAAAAAACTGACAACCTGTCAAAATTTGAAATTTCCAATAATATTTTCGCACTTATGATATAATATTCTAAATCTTCATAAAAAACCTAACATCTTTTGTATTTTCGACATTTCCGAATCTATTCAAATAAACTCTCTAGGTGGGTGGAAAAAGATAGGGGAAAACCCTATATAGGGGGTCCGGATTTGGTTGCAAAAGCAGAATATCTCGCTTATTTTTAAAGATAGAACTTTGCGGTTTTCACGAACCTGAGCTAATTTTTTGTGAAACTCACGAAGCCGTAAACAAAATTTTCATAGCCTTCTTCGTTTATGAGATACAGGGCGAAATAGAAAATTTTGCATTTTGGGACCCCCCTCGTATCTCGGTTATCCTTTAACTTAACGCAAAGGGAAAAATTGCTGCTTATGCAGTTTCTTACGCTGGATCCAGTGGCGTAGTTATATTTTTCATTTGAGTTGTTATTTTTTAGATATGACCCAAAGTTGTATTTTTTTAAATGGGACACCCTGTATATTTGTCCAGAAATTGATTTGTCCTTTTAAAAGCTTCTCAAAAATATATAATAGTATTGGTCTATTTTAATAAACAACAAAAATCCTAATTTTTATAATTATCAGCCCAAATTTTGCAGTAGGCCACGCAAAACGATGCCGTTTTCTTTTGTTTTCTTGGAAGCAAATGACATTTCCCAATTTTGTACGCGTATATAAAATATAGCGTTAGTTTTTTGTATTTATTTATTGTGTAAAAATATATTTGTATTATTATGGAAGAAAACCAAACTTTCGAACATTATGAAAAGTACGATATGTTAGCTTGTTTTATATTAAGTAATGAAAATGTTGAAGCGGCTTCTGAGATGTATTTTAACAGGTAAATAGTTAATTTTTAGGTATGTTGAAATACTATTGCTTAATTTGTATTTAGATATCCAGAAAGGAGGCAACCTAATATATCCACTTTTTATCGGATAAAAAAGAATTTACTTAATCACGGATCATTTATCAAACCTCGTACGAAAACATATAGTAAAGAAAATCGGGAGGCTGAGGAAATTACGGTTTTGGCTAATGCAGAAGCTTACCCTACAAACTCTTGTAGGGCCAGTGAAAAGAGCATAGGGATTCCAAAAACTAGAGTTCAAGAAATTCTAAAAAGGCACAAATACCACCCATACAAATTTAGGCTCGTGCAGCACTTACGGCCAGGGGATGCAGAGCGTCGGGTAGTCTCCTGCAATTGGTTTCCAGAAAGATGCGATATGGTTAGAGATTTTGAAAGGAAGGTTATATGGTCAGTCGAAGCACATTTCAGTAATTCTGGTATACTCAATAGGCACAATAGTAGATTCTGGTCCCAGGAAAATCAACACCAAATATTTCCCAGAAGACAGCAGGGCAGGTTAAAATGTGTCCTGCTTCATATTAGGAACACATATAAAATTTTATATATTTGAGGGAAATCTAACAGCCAATCGCTATATAGAAATTTTAGAGGCAGCTATACCTGAATTACTTGATGTTCCTCTAGCGCAAATTAACGAAATTTATTTTCAACAGGACGGTGCTCCTGCACACAATTCTGGGATGACGAGATTATTTCTGGACAATAATTTTACCAATCAATGGATCGGGACAAATGGACCTATAAGATGGCCTCCTAGGTCCCCTGATTTGTCGATTTTAGATTTCTTTCTATGGGGATATCTGGAAAATAGAATTTACAAAGACCACTATGATAATGTCCAAGATTTAGGAAATGCAATAAGAGAAAATTTTCGCTATTTACAAAATCATCCCGTTATTTTTCCCTAAAACGAATACGAAAATTGTGCGAAGCATGCATAGAACAAAATGGAAATCAGTTTGAACAGTTCTTTTGATTTCCATGGTTACTGTAGTTCTTATACGACAGTTGATTTTTGCTGAAAGGCTTGTTACATAATAATTTATTACTGTTTTGTTCTTGTGTTACATAAATCTAGGTAGGTGGTACTTTTTTGGTGCGAAATTATCAATACATATTTTGATAAATAGATTTAATTACATATTTATTTTGATTTATTGTTAGGATGTAGATATTGTTAACGACTTTAAATAAAAGGCAGCATTGTTTTGCATGGCCTACTGCAAAATTTGGGATGATAATTATAAAAATGTGTTGTTGTTTATTAAAATAGACCCATACTAATATATATTTTTGAGAAGCTTTTAAAAGGACAAATCAATTTCTGGACAAATATACAGGGTGTCCCATTTAAAAAAACACAACTTTGGGTCATATCTAAAAAATAACAACTCAAATGAAAAATATGACTACGCCACTGGATCCAGCGTAAAAACTGCATAAGCAGCAATTTTTCCCTTTGCGTTAAGTTAAAGGATAACCGAGATATGAGGGGGGTCCCAAAATGCAAAATTTTCTATTTCGCCCTGTATCTCATAAACGAAGGAGGCTATGAAAATATGGTTTACGGCTTCATGAGTTTCACAAAAAATTAGCTCAGGTTCGTGAAAACCGCAAGGTTCTATCTTGAAAAATAAGCGAGATACCCTGCTTTTGCAACCAAATCCGGACACCCTGTACACCCTAACAATAGCAACAATGATTATAATATTCAAAATATCTTAAACCAGTTTCTTACTAGCAACGGTTCAGATTTTCGTAAGGTATCGTTTCCAATTAGTTTGCCGTCACTGTATCTCCCAGGGTAGAGTATTCTTGTATGCTGATGATACCACAATTGTTGTCTCCGATCCGGATATGGTTGCATCGAGGAGTAAAGCCAATTTTATTCTGAAGGAATTTTCTTCCTGGAATATTAACTAGTTAAGTATATGTGTCATGAAGTTTGTTGTTATGTTATGTGCTGAAGCACAATTTTATTGTTTTTTACATTTTAATATTATACACTTGCTTCTATCTACACATTGTAATTCTCGAAATGAAATGTATTTTCAATTTGAATCCCGACGGAAACAGGTTGACTTTTTTAATTTTATTAAAACGCCCCTTGAATGACGTTGAATTATTTGGGAAGTTTGCAAAAAACAATCGTTTTAAAGTTGATATATTTGTTTATTATTTTTTTAGTAAATAGTATACAGTCCCTCTCCCGAGACGACAAAACTCCCACCGCCGAAACCTTTTCGCCCGTAGCGGCCGCGGAGAAAACAAAGCTAGTCAAAACCTTGCCGCCTCCAAAGCCTTCGGACTTCCTCGAGTCCGATCGAGATATCTACTCGGAAGAATGTTCCGAGCTCCTGGAAAATCTCGACAACTTGGAGGAGGAGGAGGAAACCTTCGAGAAACCCAGTGTACCTAAAGTTACCGGTGTTATTAGTAAAGCTGAGGCAGTGCCACCTAGTAATAAGGAAAAAGAGATTATTAGTAGTAGTAGAGATGGTGGAGTTAAGTTACCGCCTTTGGAGTTGAACAAGGACCTCATAGAGACGCCAAAGAATCAGCAAAAGTTGATCACGCCTGGTAGGTATTTTAAGGAGTTTTTATTTTTACATATTTGCAGGTTTCACAACACATACAAATATCAGAAAGGTAATAATTGGTGTATTAGAATAATAACCAATGAGAAATAAACTACAAACTCTGATTTCTTCTATCTCAGTCTTGCCACTGAATAGGCCACATTTTAGTCCAGTAGATTATATTTTGTGAAAATGTACACAATAAATGGTTTATGTAAAATATCATAAATTATGAACTATTGTAGATAGTTCATGTTTCAGTCATTTTACTTCCCTCATAAACCGAAAGTATTGTAATCCCTAGATGACACAAAACATGTTTTCTCAATTCCGTCGGTCTGTCTGTCTGTCGGTCTGTCTTTTCGCGGCCTAGCAAGAAAACTACTTACCCGAGCGACTTCAAATTTTGGTCAAAAATTAAGGGTCATATCGGAATGACCTGGTAACAATTTGGTTAAAATCCAATGTGGCGGCATAGTGAAATGTTAAAAAAATTATTATTAAAAAACTACTCATCCTACTTTTCTCAAATTTTGCAAAAACATCGAGTATTATATTGGAATCAACAGGTAACATTTTGGTACGTATACAAGATGGCGGAACAAAATGGCGGCTTAATAAAATATTTAAAAATTCACCCTGAAAAAACTGCTTAATGGTTTGAATTCAAATTATGTGCCATAACTAATTAGATAGGGATCAACTAGGAAAATAGTGGTACGAATTCAAGATGGCCGAACAAAATGGCTGCCAAATAAAATGTTTGTAATCGTGAAAAAATCACCCTCTCAGGTTTTACACATCTTCACGTTTTAGCGTCGCTATAGATACCAAAAAATATGTTTTATCAATTCCGTCGGTCTTTCTGTCGTTTTGTGTGTCTGTCTGCCTGTCTGTCAGTTCGCGGCATAGCGTAAAGAGTACTTACCCGATTCAAAATTTTGTCAGAAATTAAGCATCATATGGGGATGACTAAAAAAAATTATGAAAAAACTGCTTATCCAATTTATTTCAAATTTTTCATAAACAAATATTATGTTGGATCAAGTGGCAACATTTTGGTACGAATCCAAGATGGCGGTATAATAAAATATTTAAAAATTCAGCCTGAAAAAACTACTTAATAATGGATTGATTTCAGCTGAACAAAATTGCGGCCAAATAAAATTTTTGTAATCGTGAAAAAATCACCCTCTATTTTTTATGGTAATCGTGCATCTCTATCAACTTTATACCCCACCAGATTTTCTAAACTCCACCTATAGTATTTTCATTCATAACAATTTCATTATCACCCGATATTTCAAATTTGTAAATTTCACGATTCAGTGGGACTAATAGTTAACAAGAGCCCATATGTTTTAGACTTTTTTTTAATCAATATTAAATTTATCAGACAATGCTTTTCTTTCATTTTTCAGACATAACCAATAAGAACTAAACAAAAATAAGTCCTCAAAAAAAAAAGATAAAACCTCTCGTAGGCACATGAACTTGAATCAGTTATCATTCGCTCCTAATAAAACTACAAAAGAAGAACAAAAACATTTGTTACTGACGTAAGCAATTAACATAAAAGATACTTTATGGTCGACACAAAAACAAGGCTCAACATAAAAATAAAATACTATTAAAAATTAATAGAGAAGTGAAAGGACAATGTAAGGAAACAAGAATAGCCACAAAGGGGATTGAAAGTTTAGTTATTGTCAGATAAAACAGCGTCAAATTAAAAAAAAAATGTACTTCTGCGGGAATTTTGGGAAATATTCCCGCCCATTACTACTAAAAACTGTACCTGAGTTATAATACTTTATATGTGTAAATCCTAGTTCTTTTAAGCATATTAGTTAAATATTTATTTTTATGAGAGAAATTAGTAACTATTATGTAAAGTATATTTGAAGTAATTTTAAATATAAAATATATTTTACCTAAAAATCCAAATAATAGTTCCAAAAATAAGCATAATAGCGGACGCAAAAATCGCAGCCTTGTATATTTGTTAATAAGGCAGAGACACCGTAATTTCAACTAAAACTGGACACCCTGTATATTTTGAATTTCGTCTTAGGAAAGTTTTTCGTATATTAAATTAGTTTTTGTTTATAGGTCAAGATTTGTTAGAGTGGTGCAAGGAAATGACAAAGAATTATGCTGGAGTGAAAGTTACGAATCTTACTACGAGTTGGAGGAATGGAATGGCTTTTTGTGCTCTTATTCACCATTTTAACCCCGAATTAATGTAAGCATGTTTAGCGCTTTAGCTCTTGTTGGTTTTTTCATTTCATTTTCATTTATTTTTCATTGTTACAAATACATGTTATTTACATTTACAATAATTATGCCAATACATTTTTTACTATATTATTATTGTACAAAATATAAATTAATCTATGCTTAATAAAAGGAACCACTAAATTTTAACCATTTGTATTGTGCTCCATAAGTAGTTTATATATTTTTCAACTTAATATAATACAACCAATGGCATGTAAGTAATACAATATAAAAAAAAATTGTCCCTAACCTGTGAGGACTGACCGAAAGCACTGGCCTGAGCCAAAAACATTTTTCTGAAATGGTTACTGATCCTAAATTTTATTTATTTAAGAAAAAAAATGAGTTATTAACTGAAATATATTCTTTTGCGTCCGATTTAAATTTATGAAATTTCTTTATATTTCTTATGTTTTTAGGCAATTTATTAAAATATTTAGGGCCATTACAAAAAAAGAGATTTTTGACCGAATGTTTTAGCAAAAAATAGTTCAGAAATTAGTTCCTTTAATTTATTCCGGGTATTATACATAGGCGATATTTTTCCATCCACTATATCGTAATTTTTATACACAAACATAATACAATTAAAAACATAAAGCAGATTTAAATCAAAAAGTTTTGTTTCGTTGTATAGTTCCTTAGTGGAATATCTAGGATGTTTTTTTTAGCAATATTTTTAAAATACTGTTTTGAATGACTTTAATAGGGATTAAAACAGATTCTCCTTGCTCGCTAAAAAAAATTAAACCGTAACTTAAAACAGATTCAACCAAAGACTTATAAACATTTATAAGCAGTTTTGTTTGTAAAATACCTCTTAATTGGTAGAAAATTGGAATGAAGCGGAACTTATTACCACATCCCAGTTTTTTGCCTGAGAATATTAAAGCAGTGTCATCAGCATATGAAACTATTTTTCCGCCAATATCAAGATGAAGTATGCTATTAATGTAAATTAAGAACAAAATAGGTCCTAACACAGTCCCCTGAGGAACTCCTATTTTAGTTGTGAAAGAGCTACTTAGAGTACCATTAAGTTTGCTTTGTTGTTTTCGCTGGAAAAGATCATTTTCTAACATATTTAAAGGGATTCCCCTAATACCTACTCTTCTTCTTCTTCATTCCTGTTTAGCCTGTTACATAACAGGACTTATTGGCTTTGCTACGAGGCAGTCGCCAGATTGCCCTCCGTCCGGGGCTCAGAGTCGTTAAATCGGCGACCCTCGAAGTCGACCCTGCACCTTGGTCCAGTTTGGAGGCGTTATCGGTAGGATATCCGGATGGCGAGCTCTAGGCTCCCGAATACCCCGAATCTTTCAAATACTTTAATAATTCCTCTTTAAATTTTTGAAATGCATCTAGGCTTCCACTAGGTGCCCCTTGAGAGTACTACTGATATCACGAGATGACCCTTTCTTTCAAGCTATCCCCTTACCCCTCCCACTCCCGCCACGTAGCGGCCGTTACGCTAATATTCTATGTAGAACTGCGGCAGACGAACGGGATAGAATGCAGGAACAACTAGGCCTCACACGTTCACAGCGTATGCTCCCTTTCTAGCGGGGTCGTAAGTTTCCACCTGAGCGGTTGAGTCTTTGTTTCCCCCCGAAATAAAGCAGCAAAACCGAACACGTGGCACCACTTATGTTAACAACACAGAGGTCTGCATTCGACGAGACGAACCGGAAGACTGATACCTACTCTTTGACACCGCTCTAATAATACTTTATGGTCGACCGTGTCAAAAGCTTTAGCAAGGTCAAGAAACACCACTAATGATTTGCTGTCATTATTTAAACTGTTGCTAATGTTTTTTATTAAGCTGTGTATAGAGAGACTTTGCAATTTGTCGACCCATTTTTAAACCTACATTGCAAAAATAATCATTAAAGGCTTCTGCTAGTTGACAGTCATTGTTTATAATAGTACCATCATTTTCTTTAGTTTCTGATATATAGTTTTTTGATTTACTTTTAGTATTTGTAACTTCTTTAATGATATCACATGTTTTTTGATATTCCCTTTTACATTTTCTATTTTATTTCGAAAAAAATTGTCCTTTAAAATTTGTATTAACTTATTTAATTTGTTTTTGTATGCATTATATTCAATTATTTGCTGCTCTGTTACATTTACGCTTTTGTTAATTTTACGCTTTAGTAAGTCCCTTTTTTTAATTGAATTTAAGATGCCTACTGTCACCCATGGTTTAAGTTTTTTTATTTGTAATTTAGAGCTTTTGAGTTGTTTTGCTTTATTAATATATTCCCCCATTAGCCCTATGAAGATATTAGTAGCAGCATTAGGATCTTGCATGTTAGTAACTTTATTCGAATTTTCTTTAGAGGGAAAGTCATTTAGTTTTTTATAGTTAATAGAACTGTATTCTTTTTGAATTAGTTGATTACTTGAAAGGTTGATATTTAATTCTATATTTAAAAAAGTAGTTAAGTTGTATATCAATTGCTGGGGATCTATAATGACAGGTTACATTAATAAGTATAGAGGAAACAATAAATTCTATTCTAGTGAATGTAAAATTATTAATTGTTTTAAATATCAGATTGTGTTTTACATTTTCTTTGATATAAACTATAAGCCCGTCATTCTGATTTACTTTAGAATCATTGTAATAAATTTGATACCCTGGAAGATTATAATACTCAGTCTTGACTAATTTCCAAGTTTCACATAGTATAATTAAATGTATTTCGGATTTTAACGAATTTATAAAAATTTCAATGTTCGGAAAGTGTTTGTTAATGCTTCTTATATTTAATTGAACAATATTTATCCCTTGTATATTACCATACTCGATGTTGAAATTATTTAGGTCACAAACCAGTGTGTCGACTTCGGCTTCTTTAAAAGAATCATCTTTCCCCACAAATCTCACTTCCCTAAAACATGCCATACGCTGAAAAGATATCAAACTTAAATTGCAAATTTATCATCATAACCTAACCAAAAAAAAAAAAATGGAAAATATGAACAGCAAAAACAATACAGTTGACACAAATAAACACCTATATAATACTTATATACTAATTTAATTGTCTTCGTTGTCGATAATTTTTCTGTAGGTAAAAATTCCATTATCTTTCTTAACATAAATATTGCCATTCTTGGTCCATACATTTTTAAAGTTATACTTTTCGCACGCTTCATTGAATATTTGTAAATTATACGCGGTGAGATCTTCTTTTATTGTTAGTCCTGTCCCCTTCAATTCTTTTTTTAATCGAATCTATCTTGTTTTTAAGTTTATAGTTACTAAGAGTCACCAGTACGCCTCTGTTTTTATTCTTGTGAATTTTTCCAATTCTATGACAGGCTTCAACATCGCTATCACTTAAATTTACGTGAAGTTTGTTGTTGAATATATCTACCGCTTGTTTTTGAATATTTTCGTATCTCTTTTCAGGTAAACCAAAAAGCATTATGTTTTTGCAGCGAGCACCTTGTTCAAGGTTATTTATCTTTTGTTGATAACGCATTTCGTTTTCAGCTGTAAGTTCCCTGAACTCTTTAAATTCCTTTCGAATGTCTCGGATTTCGTCTTTGATTTCTTTAAACTTCTTTGCTAATGCTGCCACTAACACCTTCTCTACGTCGGAAATGAATTGCTTCCTTAAAACCATGTTATACGAAGGTGGAAATAGGAGTTTCCATTGGCTTTTCTTTAGAAAAATTGGCGAAAACTTGGAAGTAGGTGTCTCTATTAATTAACAGCACAGAGTACTAAACGAAAATAATTATTTGCAATTTTAATTATGTCTTTTGAGCAATTTTATAACAGCGTGCGACTGTTGTTGTCCACTCTACGAACGCCATGAAAGGTTGAGAACGACCTTTTTATTTCTTCACGCTGCTAATACCATTTTCCTTTTAGTGACTTCGATTCTTTGTCGCCTCATGACATTAAAGCAAATTGTAAGACGGCATTTGATGCAGGTGATAAACTTGGTATACCTAGGGTCATTGAACCTTCAGACATGCATATGTTAGCAGGTAAGGTGAATTCTCTGTGTAGGTATTATATTAAATTAAATTTTCTTAAGTTAATTATTTTAGTTGTATTTGGGCGTTTAAATATAGATTATGTTATTTACAATAGTATGAACAGTATTAAAGTTGTCAATGATTCTGTAAAATATTTATAAAAGACGACTGTAAAGATTATTTGATCTGAGTGGGCTACAAACATTGACTTAATAGGTTATATGGACTGACTCCGTCACATATTATGCACAATGTTTTACCTTGACGCCAACATGTGAGAAATATGGTGCTAATACTGATTACGAAGGAGATGAATTTCTGTCTTTATTAGCGCCATCTCTCTCGCACTGCGTTGGAGTCAATAAAGCATCGCAAAACCCAGTCCATTATCCTATTAGGTCTATGGCTACAGATTAATATAACCTCATGTGCAAAATGGTTTGTTTATTCGTATTCATCTTAAATATCGATTTATACATATCAGACGTATCAGTTCCGGCACAGTTCAGTAAAATATTTTTCATTATGCCTATGTAGCAACACTGAAAACGTCACTGAACTGGGCGTGTGTAAACGTTTCGATTTTTTTTTAATAATTTATTTGTAACCTCAGATTACATCATGTTTACAATTTACAGGATGTTTTATAAAAGATTGATCGCTCGTGTGTAGATTCCTCACCCAAAAATAAAACTATTCGTTTCAGAGACACAGGGTGTTCAATATTTGTTATTTTTTTGGTTTTTTCCAAATTTATTCAGTCCGAAGGAAATTTGGGGGTGGAAAAATGATAAAAATGCATGGACATCTTCATCATAGGCGTGCGTGTGAGCTGTCGCTTCAGTAATTTTCTAAAAAAAAAAAAATGTGTGCCACTGATCTTTTAATATTATGTTAGTGCCTATTAAAAGTTACCTTTTGATAATTTGCCAATTTCGATCTAAAAACGCAATTTAATTGTATAGTGTACTGAAGATCTTTTTTTTTAAATAAATTTTAAAGGTCCTTAGTTTAAGTTATTTACCCGAATGGAATCACATGATGTGCTGAAAAGGGCCACCATCAGCTTTATTACAAGCCCTCAATCGTCAACGCAAAGATCTTCTTACTCTGGTACTAATACGAGGATTTAACTAAACTGTTACAAATGCAATTTCAATGCTTTGAAAAATTCTTCAAACGTTTGTGTACTGGCTTCTTGTATACGAACTCCCACAGTTAAAAATCCAAAGGATTTAAGTCAGGGGATCTTGGTGGCTATGGTGGACCATCACGGCTACTCCATCGATGCCCCTATGTTTCCGAGAAGAACATCAAAACCACATTCTATTTCTCATTAATACAGGTATAGCTTGGACAGAGCATTCATCAGAAAATTTAAATAGGACCATGATTCAGTCTATGTGACAGAATAGTTGGACTAAAAGTTTTATTTCCATGATAAATTCTCGCAGCTTCTCTTCCATTTTGTCTCGTTCTTCCCGATAAATTATTAATATGTTGATTAATTCAGCCGAGATATAATTGACATAAGGCATTTTAAAGAGACGTAATATTTAATAAAAGCAACAAACTACTGAACACTTAAATCTAAGAAAGGAAACACGAAACTAGTTTTTTGCTAAACTTAAGAATAGCAATCAACAATATCTATAACTTTGACAAGTTTTAATATCAGTCTGATTTTTTGATTCAACCCAGGTTATGGCATATAGGTACTAGATTTTTTGCTGATTTATATCAAGTTTGGCTTAACAGAGGTTAATTAAAATGCATTTTTCTCATAAAAGAGATTGAAATCAGACAAAATTTCAAAAGGTGACTTTTAACAGGTACTAAAAATTCTGTATAACTTATAACATTTTCAAATTTATGTATAATTACCTAGTTTATAGTAACACTGAGGTAATTACAAAATTTGGCTAGTTATATAGTTACTGATTTTCACAGAGTGTTCCGTCACTATCCTATCAGATGAATAACTCTACGAGTTGAATTTTTCTAGATTTACATAACATGCACTGCATAAAAGAAAGTTAATAGAGTCTATATTAATAGGGTGATACTATTGAAGGTGACATATTTTGAATATATGATCATTATCTTAACAAGATACTGGCCTTCTATAGCAAATTTTTCATATACAATTCAATGTTTTGTTTTTCTGCTTTCTTCTTTGGAACATTTCATTCACATGAATTATGATAAGCATATTTACTCTCTTCTTTCTTAGCAAATATCAGTTCAACACTTTGAGAATATTTGAACTAGTAGAAAGTTTCAGCTTACATAGCTCTTCGTTTATCACTTATCAAAGCTGCTTTCCTTTATATTTGCTTTATAAGGAATGTTAAATGGTCATTTTGCTTATCGTTTTTCATTATTTTAAGCCCATTAGTAATCTGAAACAAAATTGAACATTATAACTTTGCAGTTAAATTATAACCTTTAAAATATCAAGACGTTTATGTAGATTGCATCTTACATACCTCAATATGTTTTATTCATAATTCATTGGATTACATTTTGTAAAGTATTTTTAACTTCTCTAAATTAAGACAAAAGAATTTTGTTTTGTTTACAAATATTTGGAATTTGCCTGCCTTTTTTTTCTGTCACTATGGTTTCATTGGTTTTTTCGGCATCCTGCAAGCTTTAACATTGCCTGGTTTTTCATTTCAGATATAATTTTGGTTCTGCTATGGGGCAGATCGCCAGCTCCATTCGGGGAACACCGAATATTGTCGGTTTCTGACTCTCTTGTACTAGTGGCGCCAGCAGTGAACGTCATTGTAATTATAATTTTATTTTATGACGTTAGGTTGGCATAACTTCCTTCTGAAGTGGGGAATGGTGGAGGGAAATGTCAAACTTTCAAAAAAATTTCCTGGAGTCGCAACATGTGTCCGGCTTTATAAAAGTGCGGTAATGGACCGATCTTTTTAAAGTACTGAAAGTACGTCCTAAGTAAATTCTTTTAAAGTGCATTGCCGTTGAAAGCCTAAGGCCTATTTATGGACAACGTCTGGCCCTAAATTTTAGTCCCGTTTTGGTTTGGTTCCACATTTGATCAACCACGTGGTAAGTCAATTTTCAAATTAGTTTCCTATTGTAAGCTAATTCGCCATTATCTGTTATAAACAGAATGGCGTCGTGAACTTTGTTTTGGCTATCCATTCCTCTAGATGCCTGAAAATTCCCTTTGTTGGTAACCGTTGACGTCGAAGGAGCCCTCTAGATGACTAGAGCTAAGGCAATATCTCTGAATAGTTTTGTTGTAAATAACTTGTTTTTCCACATTCCGTTTCGATTTTATTTTAAGACAAACAATCGTTTGTAGGGTTTCAGGTTAAGACTTCAAGATATGGCTTCGAGATATAGTTTCAAGTTTATGGTGTAATTTTTGGGATATATAAACCAAGAGTTCTACAATGGTTTTGGACTTCCTTCCTGTAAGACTATGTTGAATTAATTCTTAATTTTATATTTATAAATTTTATATAAGGTAGCAGAAAGAATACAAGTAACCTTTTTATCCTTGCGGCAGTGTGGTAAAAGAAAATTCATGAATTTTTGACTTCCTTGAGCGCTATTTAATTTAATTTTCATATTTACTTATTTGCGTCGTAAGATTTCGCCAGATGTTCACAGGTTGATAAAATGGTAATAACTTAACTTGCTATCACATTTCACACCTGTTATACTTCTTATTACTTCTTAATATCACTACATTGTAAACTACGTTTCACATTTTCATTTTTTTTATAAAACAACTCTCAAAAAAAAAACAAAAAAAGGAGATGATTAAAATTTTACAGTCTGCAATTTATACAGTGTATTTTATTGAAAAGCCCTCCAAATCTTTATTTTGTCAGCATTTAAATATCAATGTAGATTTCTTCCTAATTGACTCACAGTCAATTCACTTTTAATTTCTAAAGGTGTACCCGAGAACCTGCAACCTACAGCTCTCCGAAAAGAAGACTGGCTACCGTTCGATTAAACTATACTAACAAAAGTTTTAAAAATCAGTGGCGCGCGCGTTTCTCTTTTTTAGAAAATATTGCAGCGACAGCCCACACGCACGCCCCTGGTGAAACTGTCCACGCATTTTTATCAATGAAATATGAGCTTGTGGTATTGTAAGTAACTTTCCCCCCCAAATTTAATTCGAATTGCTACGGTCCTGTTGAAGAAATTTGGAATAAACCAAAAAATAAATCTTTGTCATGGTACAAGTTTTTTTAAAAACATCTTGTATACATTTTCTCGCTCGCACTGATACATTTATGCGGAACTGAACGGACCCGTCACTGATAGGTATAAATCGACCCTTATATGGTAACTTTTTTTAGTTCCTGATAAGCTAGCCGTTATGACATATCTTCATCAGCTTAGAGCGCATTTTACGGGTCATCAGTTGGAGGTTCAACAAATCGGTAGAACGGCGGAGGAAAGCAACTACGTGATAGGAAAATTCAACACTGATAAGGACACTGACATTACCAAACAAGTGTTCGGTCAGGAGATTATCAATTTGAGAAAGGCGAAGCAGACAAGAAAATCGACTGGTAGGTCATAAAATGTTCATAGAAAAAAATGCTGGAAGAGGATAATGGGGTACACATTGAGCATTTAAATTCTTATTTATTGTGTTTTGTTACTTTATTGTTAATATTTGTTTTTTTTTTGTTATGTAATCATTTAGTTTCTTCAAATAGGTTTTTAATCCTTATGATTATTTTTACGGATATATTTCTATAAAAATTGGCAATATAAGTTTTCCTTCCTTTCCTGTTTATCCCGTTACATAACAGGACATATTGGCTTTGCTACAAGGCAGTCGCCAGATTGCTCTCCGCCCGGGGCTTAGTCAGAGCTGGGGCAACCCTTCCAGATGATTTACACCTTATTCCAGTTTGGAGACGTTATCGGTAGGATATCCGGATGGCGAGTTTTAAACTCCCGGACACCCTGAATCTTTAAAATACTTCTTGATTTTTCCTCTTTTAATTTATGAAATGCGTCTTGACTTCCACTAGGTGCCCCTTGAGAGTACTACTGATATCACGAGATGACCCTTTCTTTCAAGCTATCCTCTTACCCCTCCCACTCCCGCCACATAGCGACCATTACGCTAATATTCTTTGTAGAACTGCGGCAGATGAACGGGATAGAATGCAGGAACAACTAGCCTTCACACGTTCACAGCGTTTGCTCCCTTTCTAGCGGGGTCCTTAGTTTCCACACTGAGCGGTTGAGTCTCCCGTTTCCCCCCGAAATAAAGCAGCAGAACCGAACACGTGGAACCACTTATGTTAATAACACAGAGGTCTGCCTTCGACGAGACGAACCGGAAGACTGCAATATAAGTTCTTGCTTCACTGGCGTATTCTTGAAATTTATAATACAGCGTCACAATCTGTAGTTTTCCATTTAACTAATATCTCATTACGGCAAATTGATATAATATCTATTAATACGTCAAAATTAAGGTGATTTTGAAGTAAGGAAATCACCTGCATCACGTATATTTCATATGAATATGTTCAATTAAATAGGTACCAAAATAATTTCGGTTTTTTTTGTCTGGCATCATAAGATAGTTTATCAAAAACTAAAATTGGGATGTGAAAGTTATTTTGCTTCAGGTTCAACCGTTCAAGTGCTATGACGGCTCAAAGAAGCAAAAATGTGAATTTTCAAACATCAATAAATCAAAAACAGATGAAGATAGACATATAGTACCCTTATTAAAAAACACTTAGATTTGACCATAGAATCCAAAAATGTAATAATATATAGGGTGTTCCGTTTAAAAAACGCAACATCCTTGGCTTAAGTCTTTTGTTTCTCATTGGATTGTTTTTTTGTTACGATTTTCGAATTCGAGTGAAAATACATCGATTGGCTATTTTGAATTTGTTGAGAAATACGGGGGATGTAAAAAAAATACCGTTTTTCTTCCTCAGTGGAAGACCCTGTACATCGCCAAATTTAGAAATTAGCCAAAAAATGTGTCTTCTGGAAAATTTCGCAGTTCTTGTTGAAAAAAATTTTTGCATCATATGGTTGTAGCGTTCAGATCTGTTATATTCTCCCCATTTTCATCCTCAAAAAAATACGGCCCTATAATGCCCTGGACTGACACTGCACACCATACAATAGTTTGTTGGCTGTGAGGTGGAATTTGTTGAATTTCGTTTGGATTTTCTTACGACCATTCACGAAAATTTTGTTTATTAACAAAATCGGAAAGATGGAAGTAAGCTTCATCTGACATAAATATTTTTCCAACAAGTCAGGAATGTTTCGCAGAAGTTCCAAAAATGTTTAACTGAAAGCGAGTCTTGACGCAAAATTGTTGTCTTTCACTTCCTGAACAATATGAATTTGGTATGGATGTAAGGTTAAATCGTCATGCAATATTCTCAGAGAGGTATCTCTAATTTAAGAAAGTTTGAAAGTGCCTTCTTGCAGATCTCTCAGAACTTCTCAAACCCTTTCGATGTTTTCAATAATTGAAACTAAATTGTGCAACCCGTTTTAAAATTGAATTCTGGCAGGGAGAATTCAAATTCAAACAGGTGCGATATTTAACACATTCATTTTAGAAAATGCACGATGTTCAGCGAGTTTATTCATTCTTGGATTATTCATTCTTTTTTTGACGTTTACTTTTGACACTTTTCCAGGGTTCTTAGCGTCCTGGAAAAGTCAGGTAATTCAGAAATCCGACTAAAAATTAAGGAAAAGTCAGGGAATTTACATAAACTAAACCTGGAAAAATAATAAAATTAATAATAATAATAATAATAATAAAGGACTTTTATTTTAAAATATACATAAATAATACAAATAAAGTACAGAAAGAGCGAGATTCAGTTCATTTATTCTGGAAGGAATAAATGCCTGTTCTTACACCTAACCCTAATCTAGTAGATAAACGCATCCCAAAAAATGTATAATAAACAAGAGAAAGCAACAAACATTACATAGTAACACAAAAGAGAAAATTAAATGCAATTCAAGTTACACTAAAGCATTGGTTATTCACACAGAATATGTCAGTCATAAACATTGTACAAATTGTGAAATATAGAGGTTAACATCAATTCGTAATTATATAAATATTATTGTTCAGAAAATAGCTTTTTAAACACATATTGTTTAAATGCAGCTTTGGACTTTATATTTTTAAAATTATTACTGAGCTTATTCATTACATTTGCAATTTGATACGAAAATGATCTCTTATACATTTCTGTTGAGTGGAGAGGAGGGGTTAGTGTACCTTTAAATCGAAGTTTTCCAAATCATAGTTTATTGCAGACACCGCCTGCTGACTTTCTTGAAAATTAAATGACATATATATTTGAGTGTCGTCGGCATAATAATGCTGGGCACAAGAGAGAAACACTGAAGGAAAATTGGAAACATACACAGAAAAGAGAAGAGGGCCCAGGATAGAGCCTTGTGCAACTCCGGTCCTGTGTGTACCTGTACTCTATTTTGGAGGTAGTCAGCAACCAGACAGCGGGCTGTCGGTGACAATCCAATGAAATTTAGAATGGAGTTAAGAATTTCATGGCTCAGAGTGTCAAAGGCTTTGGTGTAGTCCAGCAATGTCAAAACTGTCAGCTTGCTTTTATCTATAGCGCTAAAAATATCTGTGATTTCTGTCAATGCTGTAACACAGCCATGCCCCGACTTAAAACCAGACTGAGTAGTTGGAAGAATATTGTTAATGTTCAAATGCTTTTGCAATTGCATTTCCATTACTTTTTCCAGTAATTTCGAAAACGTCGGTAAAATGCTGATTGGCCTGAGATTATTATATGTTGAGGGATTAGGAGTCTTGGGCAGGGGAATGACGCAGGCTTTTTTCCACTCCGATGGGAAAACCGAGTATCTTAAACAAAAGTTGATAATATGCGTTATATGTGGCAACAAATATGGTAGACATAAATTTATTGTTAATATGTTTATACCATCTACTCCCGTAGCTGTAGTTTTAATATTAGATATAATCATACATAGTTTTAATTCAATTTCAGAGACCTCAGAAAAGCTGAAGATGCTTTTTACTGATTCTTTTTTGTTATTTTTATAATATAAAAGTAATTCCTGGTCAACAGGAAGTTTTTGAATACAATTGAGAAAGTAATCATTTATTCGATTGACATCAATTAGTTCATCGCATATTTGGTTATTTTGTTTTTTAGTAAAATTCAATAACTTTAAAGAAGACCAGATATCTTTTTGGGTTTTCATTGCCTGCTGATCAAAATATACTTTTTTTTCCCTGCGAACGGCATTAGTAATCATATTTCTCATCTGTTTTTATAGATTCCAATCAGCTGCATTATGATATTTTTTATATTTAGCTAATATTTTATCCCTATCCCTTATCATTTCACGAATAGTGTCGGTGAGCCAAGGCGCATATGGTTTCGAGATGCGATAACGTTTGAACGGAGCGTAAATATCTAATAAAGTCTGTAAATTTGTATTAAGAAATTCAACCTTTCGGTCCGCATTCTGTAAATGATAAATATTATCCCAAGGAATAGACTTAAGGCCATAGTCAAACTGTTCAAAATTGATATTTTTAAAATCACGAGTGGTTCTAAAAGCTAGCACGCTGGAGGTTTCAATGTTACTTATAAAGTACACTAATTCATGGTCGCTTACCTCTTCTACGTGGGATGTTCCTGCTGCTATAATTGTCTTCTCGTCCGTTGTTAAGATGTAATCAATTAAGGTCGATGTAGTATGTGAGATACGAGTTGGTTCATTTAAAATTTGTTTTAGCCCTAAGCCCTCGAAAAGTTCTGTAGCACATTTAGCGTCAGCGTTTTCGAAATTAAATAAATTTATATTGAAATCTCCAATGCAATAAAATGTACGAGCCATTGGTAAAACAGATGATACAAAGCTTTCAAAATTATTTAAAAAATCGGTATATGATAAGTTTGGGGGTTTGTAAACAACACCATTTAGGATTTCCCTATGATACATTTGTAACTTCAACCAAAGTCGCTCTATATTTTTGGGTGAATTAATTTTTGTAAACTTAATGTTTTCTCTGATGAAGAAACCCACTCCTCCTCCCCTGCTAGCTCTGTCGCAACGGACAAAGACATAACCTAGTATATGAACTATTTCATTTGATATAGAACTATTAAGCCAAGTTTCGCTCACTCCAATAATATCATAGTTGTTACATAAAACTACATTCCTAAAAGCATCAAAATGAGCTACCAGAGACAGAACATTAACATGTGCTATTTTAAGCTGTTTTTCCATAATTTTTTTATTAACCATCAGAATTAAGTACAAATGAAAACATAACCTACAGAACAAAAAAAAAAACGAAATTTACATATATTAACCAATACTAAAATTTTAATATGTTTTGACTTGAAAAAATAACAATGTTTTTATTTTACAAATGTGTTAAATAATTTGAGAGATTACCTACTTATTTATATATTGTTTGTGCCGCCAAGAAAAACTAAAAAAAAAAACTTAGAAATAAATTCTATTTAAGTACCTTAAACAAAACAGTGTGTAATGAATTCAAGAAAACTTGTAGAGTCATTTCAGTAGACTCTGCCCTTAAGTAGTACGATAATATAACATTATTTATTTCATTATTAATGCTGCGAAATAAAGTCTATTTTTTAGTAAGAAGTTTGTCTAGATCGGAGATATCACGGATTTGTTTTTTATTATTTTCAGTGCAAATAAATATTTTACCTCTTGATGTCCAACAGTTTTTTACACCTTCAACAGCACGAACTTTTTTATATAATAACATATTTTTACTAGCACGTTTTTTGCACCAAAAATTTGTTCGCGCACCCACCGATTCACGAAACGAACTAACAGAGGTCTACATTTAAGTTTAGTTTCATTAATTTTATTGGCTTTTTTATAAGAAATATAAATTCTCAAAATATAACCTGGAATTTCCGTGAAATTGTCAGGAAAAATCTGGAAAAGTCAGAGAATTTGATAATTCAAAACTGCTAACAACCCTGTTTTCCGAATGATATTGCTGAATATTAACAATTAAAGTTTATAGACTTTTAAAGTTAACATACTTTGCTACACCCTGTATATGTTTACTCGCGCTGTATTAAAAAAAAACTTGTTGAATTTTTGTATCAAACTAGACTACTACTATATTACTAACTAGTATCAAAGATACTGCGCATAGACGGTTTAGCAGATACACAATAAAGTCGCCACTTTTAATCTTCGTGTCGCCGTTTAATCGAAGTATTACCTAGCGCGCAACAAGGTTAGACTCGGAGTTGCCGAAAGCGCTAATTAGGTCTGTTTGTTTAGAAATATTTGTATGCATAATTCAACTTCGAAGAGTGTTGCCAGTATGTACTAGATATTGGCAACACTTGCCGTGAAATTACGCCTAGATACGCGGGAATCTCTCGATGGATCCCTACTATAGTTAGGATCTATTTAGGGGGTGTTCTATTTAACATTGAATGGACCGTCTATACGGAGTATTAGCTGTCTTTGCTAGTACTGATCAATGTTTTAATTTTAGAGCGGGAAATGAATATTGCAAACAGAGAAGGAAGCAAAGGAGACGCGTCCAAACTAAACTTGCCTCTTAAAATTACGACCGAACCAATGCCAGTTCGAGAGAACAGTAAAGAAAAGTCTCCACCTACGGTGAAAGATGTCAAGGATATTATCTTAAGCAGTTCGAAAAATATTATGAGCAAGGTAAGTAAAATCGTTGTATTAACATTTATATATAAACTGATTATTAATTTTAAATATACAACGCAATCTTTCGGAACATTGGTGAATAAAGAAAAAATGGTTATTGGGTATGGATATCGTTAAATTAGAAATACTTTACAACATTTGGTCTTCGATAGTATGAGGCATCTTTGGGGATGTTGCCTGATATTTCGTGTAATGAAGATGTGACGAGTCTAAGATGAAACGGCGGAAAGTAATACCAGTTACTTTTGACATTTTTTAAAATTAAAAAACCTTTCACATCTCTTCGCTTTTGTTTAATTTTTCTAATTTTTTTTTTCTAATGTAATGCAGTTCTCGATATGATCAAAGGATCTCATGTCGACAACCTAATCCTACAACATAGTTTTTAAGATACAAGGCGTTACATTACACCAAATCTCATATAAAATATGAACGGGGAAAAGGGGATTACCCCAAATTAGCCTTTTTTCAACATATTTAACGTATAGTACTTCCCAGAATAAGAAAAACGGTTTTCTGTGAACGAAAGTCCAAAAACGTTTGGTTTCTGAGATATAGTGAGAATAAAGTTTGCAGTATAACAACCTCTACAGGATGTCCGGATTTGGTTGCAAAAGCAGGGTATCTCGCTTATTTTTAAAGATAGAACCTTGCGGTAGCCTTCTTCGTTTATGAGATACAGGGCGAAATAGAAAATTTTGCATTTTGGGACCCCCCTCGTATCTTGGTTATCCTTTAACTTAACGCAAAGGGAAAAATTGCTACTTATGCAGTTTTTTACGCTGGATCCAGTGGCGTAGTATTTTTCATTTGGGTTGTTATTTTTTAGATATGCTCCAAACTTGTGTCTTTTTAAATGGGACACCGTATATTTGTCCAGAAATTGATTTGTCCTTTTAAAAGCTTCTCAAAAATATTTAATAGTATGGGTCTATTTTAATAAACAACAACAAAAATCCTAATTTTTATAATTATCATCCTAAATTTTGCATTTCTTTTGTTTTCTTGGAAGCAAATGACATTTCCCAATTTTGTACGCGTATATAAAATATAGCGGTAGTTTTTTGTATTTATTTATTGTGTAAAAATATACTTGTATTATTATGGAAGAAAACCAAACTTTCGAACATTATGAAAATTAAGTAATGAAAATGTTGAGGCGGCTTCTGAGATGTATTTTAACAGGTAAATAGTTAATTTTTAGGTATGTTGAAATACTATTGCTTAATTTTTATTTAGATATCCAGAAAGGAGGCAACCTAATATATCCACTTTTTATAGAATAAAAAAGAATTTACTTAATCACGGATCATTTATCAAACCTCGTACGAAAACATATAATAAAGAAAATAGGGAGGATGAGGAAATTACGGTTTTGGCTAATGCAGAAGCTTACCCTACAAACTCTTGTAGGGCCAGTGAAAAGAGCATAGGGATTCCAAAAACTAGAGTTCAAGAAATTCCAAAAAAGTACAAATACCACCCATACAAATTTAGGCTCGTGCAGCACTTACAGCCAGGGGATGCAGAGGGTCGGGTAGTCTTCTGCAATTGGTTTCGAGAAAGATGCGATATGGTTAGAGATTTTGAAAGGAAGGTTATATGGTCAAACGAAGCACATTTCAGTAATTCTGGTATACTCAATAGGCACAATAGTAGATTCTGGTTCCAGGAAAATCAACACCAAATATTTCCCAGAAGACAGCAGGGCAGGTTTGGTCTAAATGTGTCCTGCTTCATATTAGGAACACAGCCAATCGACGATGTTCCTCTAGCGCAAATTAACGAAATTTATTTTCAACAGGACGGTGCTCCTGCACACAATTCTGGAATGACGAGATTATTTCTGGACAATAATTTTACCAATCAATGGATCGGAACAAATGGATCTATAAGATGGCCCTAGGTCCCCAGATTTGTCGATTTTAGATTTCTTTCTATGGGGATATCTGGAAAATAGAATTTACAAAGACCGCTATGATAATGTCCGAGATTTAGGAAATGCAATAAGAGAAAATTTTCGCTATTTACAAAATCATCCCGTTATTTTGCTTAATTCCCTAAAACGAATACGAAAATTGTGCGAAGCCTGCATATAACAAAATGGAAATCAGTTTGAGCAGTTCTTTTGATTTCCTTGGTTACTGTAGTTCTTATACGACAATTAATTTTTGCTGAAAGGCTTGTTACATAATAATTTATTACTGTTTTGTTCTTGTGTTACATAAATCTAGGTTGGTGGTACTTTTTTGGTGCGAAATTATCAATACATATTTTGATAAATAGATTTAATTACATATTTATTTTGATTTATTGTTAGGATGTAGATATTTTTAACGACTTTAAATAAAAGGCAGCATTGTTTTGCATGGCCTACTGCAAAATTTGGGATGATAATTATAAAAAATAGGATTTTTGTTGTTGTTTATTAAAATAGACCCATACTATTATATATTTTTGAGAAGCTTTTAAAAGGACAAATCAATTTCTGGACAAATATACAGGGTGTCCCATTTAAAAAACAACTTTGGGTCATATCTAA
Organism: Kuschelorhynchus macadamiae; assembly: GCA_030620095.1. Taxonomy (NCBI): domain Eukaryota; kingdom Metazoa; phylum Arthropoda; class Insecta; order Coleoptera; family Curculionidae; genus Kuschelorhynchus; species Kuschelorhynchus macadamiae. Next base: position 1,452,018 of record JAUTXW010000774.1, on the reverse strand, counting down.
AAAATAACAACTTAAATGAAAAATATGACTACGCCACTGGATCCAGCGTAAAAAACTGCATAAGCAGCAATTTTTCCCTTTGCGTTAAGTTAAAGGATAACCGAAATACGAGGGGGGTTTAAAATGCAAAATTTTCTATTTCGCCCTGTATCTCATAAACGAAGAAGGCTATGAAAATTTTGTTTACGGCTTCATGAGTTTCACAAAAAATTAGCTCAGGTTCGTGAAAACCGCAAGGTTCTATCTTTAAAAATAAGCGAGATACCCTGCTTTTGCAACCGAATCCGGACACCCCGTATATTGAGAACAAAGCATTTGTGGACCTATGTTTATATAAAACTTTTTTTTTATTTTGGGAAGTACTATATTATTATGCTAAATGTGTTGCAAGGATATTTTGTGTGATCATGTTTTCCCTATGTGTATTTTATATGACATTTGGGCTGTATCTATATGTATGTATAAAACTATCCAAGAAACACCGTTAATTTTATGAAGGGATATAGGAAGTTGTTACAGCTTATAAAATGTCTTCTTGTATTCTCTTTGTCATTATAACTTCATTAAAACAGTGAGTCCACTCTTAAGAAGGTTGTTACAGTCTAATAAGTCTATAACAAAACCTAATATAAATGTTGTAAGTAAGTAACCAATAAATGTTGTAAGTAAGTAACCAATAAAGCTTACATAAAACCAAACTTATAAAACTCTTACAACATATAGGTTTTATTCAAAGTTTCATAATTGCATTACATTTACTTGCTTAAAGCAATTTGCAACTAGATTAGAGGGTACTTTTATAAATGTGTTAGATAAGTTTAAAAAATACGCAGTCTTGAAAACAAACGTTTTAGTAAATATTTTTTATCGAAATTATAATTGAAAAAATTTTAAACGCATTTTTTACGAAAAAAATAGGTTATTAGCATGATATCTGTAGGAAGTAAATAAAATAAATGAAAACCTAAATTTTAACAAAACATTTGATTTTTAAATGTCGCACTTTTATAAAATATTACTCCAAACCGCAAACTAAATGGTTGCCATTTGCAATTCAGAGTTAACACCGTAATTTTAATGTAATTTTTTTAAAACATTAAAAGCATTTGGTTTTACTACTACTAGTCGACACCTGCTTGTTAAAAACAATAAAAAAAGAATGACTTAAACAGTTAAGAATCTTGTAGAAAAAACCTTTTATGATAACTTAAAAAAACGCATTTGTTTACCTGTACCACCTTAAATCTATTTTGAATATTTTAAGTATATAAATAAATATTTTTAGTTTTAAAACCTATTTTATTTAAGGTATTAAACAGTAAATTGTTTTAATTAAACTATTTAGTGTTAAATCATGTCTTAAATCATGATTAAAACCTTTTTAAAGTTATTTTGGGTAATCATAGAATGAGGTTGTACAATAGACATAAAACAGAGAGACCAAACATTTTGTGCTGTTTCATTCATAAAATCGTGTATGTGTTTTGTTGCAGTGATTAAAGTAAATAAACGTGTGCTCCACGTAAGTGTGATAAAGAAAAAAATATCTATCCTCCTTATTGAATTCCACAACAGGCAACGTTGTAAAGTTATAATGACAGACATCTTTTCTTCTTGCCGTTGACTTATAATATTTTTAAATAATTTGTTGTAAAAAAGGTGTTTTTTTATTTCAAATATGTATAAAGAAATATGTATACCTGGGTTTTTTGTATCTACATATGTTGATTTTGCCTCGGAATTTATAAATATGTAGCTTAAGGAAAAAAGTGCAGATATGTAATTTTGCTTTCCAAAAAACAATAAAATAGCAATTACAAATCATATAAAGTATATAAAGTAATTAACCGTACGTACAAATTAATAAAATATTAGGAACAATCTCGAACCGCGTAAATAAATTAAATTTTTGCACAAAAATTATCCAGACAAAATGCTCTGACTGAAGACAATACCACTTTGTTCGATTTACTGTTTTACTAGTTTTTGTAAACGTGTGTACTCTACGATTGACAAAAATACGTCGGTGTTGTCGGTTTTTAAGCATTGGCATTGTATGGAAATAACAGGATATTTGAATAATTATTTGCTGTTAATAATTGTATATTGTTAGTGAAGTATTACAGAAGTTATTATAACAGTATTATAACCACCTTAAATTTAATTTTAATATTATTAGCAAGTATAAATTTTGTTCATAGATGTTTATTATGTCTATGATTTTGTTCTATATAAGATATTTGACAGCAAGCACCCTTTCAAATCTACCAAATCAAGATTTTGAATAAAAAAAAAGAACTAAAAGAAAAAGGGGACATTAAAATAGTAAAATGCCTCTTCCCTTCTACCTCCAAAACCACATAACTGGCCACTCCAACTAATAGTTAAATTTTAGGAAATAGACGAAACTGTTAAGCATAAAAGTTATACTTAGAGTTTATTACGTAGGTCATGTGAAGATATTTGTATGTATATAGAATGACAAATTCAACCTATATTTTTTAGTTATGTATTATATCTTCAACAAATTGGTATTTTATTGATGATTTTAAAATATACTAGGTTTGATTTATCTTCACATATAATTATTCTAATACTCAAGGTAGATTTTCATGGACAGTGTGGACAATGGAAGTCTTTTAAAATGTTGGTAGTTATGTATTTGATGTTCCATTAAAACAATGTGTTGGATCTGGCCCACATGCTTGAGACTCACTCCCCCTATGTATATAAATAACAGTTTTGATATCATTTAAACCAGTATTCTAAAAGGTGGATTACCATTAAAGTCCCCGTACATTTAAGCCATGTAGATGTTTCGCTTTTCCTAATTCCAATAACTTAGTTTACATACTTTATTTTAAAAAATATGCTTTACATTAGGTGATGTCATCACCGGCCAAAGACAAAGAAACACTGCAATCTAAAAAACCGGAAGAAAAGAAAAACGAAACTCAAAAACCGATATTGATGACCAGAAGAGAACTGACGGATCCGTTTGGCTCTGACGACGAAGAGGAACCTCCTCCTCCTCCCCCTCCGCCTACGAATAACTCTGATAATCCCGCCAAAGAAGTTAATGGTGAAATCAATGGAAAAGTGGAGAGTGTGGAGGGCAAGGATAAAGAGGACGTCTTTGCAGACTTGCCCAAGCCGAATCCTGTAAGTAGAATTCTCTGTTATATGCTTCTTGTGGTTTATATATTCTTAATGGGCGGGCATAAGAATGTAATTCAATTTTTGTGCAAAATGAGATATTCATTTTATACTAATAATTTGTATGCTCTATAAAATGGACAGTACGTTAACTGTCCGCCGGCCGTTTAGTTTTTCTTATATAGCCGTAGTTAAGGGTCGTCTTTAAGTCCAAAATGCAATGGTGAAGTTAGCATTTAAGGGTCTTCTTTAGTTTAGGACTAGAATGTTCTAGATTTTGTTAAAATGGAGTTTCCTAGTTTATCTGTTGTGTACTGACAATGGAAAGGTCTCTAAAATCACCTGTGAGAAAATAAACAAGCTCCAGTTTTTTAACTCTGACCACAAAGAGTAAACTGTTTAGTCATGAATAGGTATTAAATAGGATTTAATTGACCTCAAAACCTCTAAGCACTCAAAAAAAAAACACACTAAAAGATGCAAAAAAAACTCGTTAAAGAATCGGTAAACCTAATCAATATGACATAAGTGACATTCATTATTCGTCTTTTCAAACCGATAGTAGTAGGGGAGGGGTCTAGAGACCTGACTGGTAGGCCTTATAAGGTCCTTTCAGTCTATCCCAGATCCTCCCTCAACCACCACCTGCCACCAGGTTTCTATCCATGAATCTGGCCTTATGAGATCCTTTCAGTCTACCGAGATCCTCCCTCAACCACCACCTCCCACCTGATCTTACTATATAAGCTGGATATCTTTCCAGGCAAGATCCCTAACTATATCTCTATGCACCGAGGAGCCGAAAATTTTCCAAGGTAGTCTTACACATCTGCACAGGAAATGGAGTGGATTGCAATAATATCATACGTGAACCATCCGTATAACAGACAAGTGAATCCCTAGAGAATTCCACCCTGTTACTCTCCTAATCCTCTTGTTTTGGGATTGAGGGAATATAACCTTTTGGGATTGAGAGAATAAAACCTTTATGACACCTCAGTTTGCCTGAAGATCATACTGCTTTATAGGTAGAAAACGGAATTTCTCTTTCCACATTATGTGAGATCCTTGCATGAATTCAACCTCCCATCTAGCATGCCATGCTCCTGCGTCTCTCATTCGAAGCCGATCGGTAGCACCTCATTTACGCAACCAATAAACAAAGTTCAGGGTGCAGGGTGGTTGGAGATGAACTGATCCCTTAGTCCCGGTTTATGGTTTTGGTATATCTTTCTATTTAATCTAAGAAACTTAAACCCTAATCAAAATTTTATTTTAATTAATATCTTGTCATAGAAAAAGTGAGCCACTTATTTGTATTACCCGGTATATTGTAGCTTGTGAAAATTCTAGAACTCGTTCAAGGGTTATTATAGTTAAATTTGATCTAATTTACTAATACTTATTTTGATAATAAGGTGTGGCAGAGAATTAAAAAGTTTTTCACACGTGTTGTACAGCAAATCCTAATGCGCCACTCTGAGCAGCGAGAGAGGGCCCGAGCGTTATTGGAGCAGACCAAAAGGGACAGCTCGAATCCTGCCTCACCGACTAAGGTAGGGATCATATTACTGTTAGTTTTTCATAATTCTAAAAGGAGCATTGTAAAATAAAGCACTTTGAAGAATATTGAGTTTATCCATAGACAAAATAACTGAGAAACCCAACATCTTGTGCTGTTTCATTCATAAAATCATGTATGTTTTCGTGCAAATATGAAGCGGGCATACTTAATAACATACCTAATATATATTTTTTTACATTATTTTATTAAAAACTTTACTAAGCTTGTTTATCTTTGTTTTCTTTTTGTGACTGCAAAATAAAGCAAATGACTCAGAAGGTATTTTAAAATATTTTATTGCAAGAAATGTATTCTTTTTATGTTAAATATTTTTAAAGAGATATAGGTATATATATATACAATAATTCTTGTGTTCTTTGAATCTATGTATACAGTGTGGGCTATTTTGGTGATGCATGTATTGGGATAAAGGAAACTATAGGAGATACAAAAATGATTAAATGGGCAAAGATTTACAGAATTTTATCGGTAATTTAAAAACGTCAGTGGCGTGCTTTTAACCTTTTTGGTTTTCGAGATATTTTGAAAAAACTAAAAAGTGGCATTTTCAGTAAAGCCCTGTAACTTGTTTATTTGTATTTTGTTTCAAAATCTATGAACACTTTTTTATAGCCATTTTCTTGTGTAGGAAACGGTTATTGCATTAGATTTTAATTACGACGTTTCGGTTATCCTTCACAATCACCAACTTTATTTCTTCTTATGGACGCCATACATTTACATTTCCTAAGAAAAACCATCAAAATATTCAAAAAATATTTAATGTAGTAATCACAAGAAATACGAAAACATAATAATAATCTTTAACTAAAAACATACACAAGTACACAAAAGAATACAATATTTGGTATATTAAACAAAATGCTGCACTATTTTTTTAAAACACTATTTTTCGCTCGTCTAAGTGTGTTTCTGTTAATATTAGCAAACACTTCCTGAGCTCTCTCTTCGAGTACAGCCAATGTCTCGGGAGGTTCAAATTCAAAAACTTCATTTTTAACGTGCCCCCACAAAAAGAAATCCAAGGGTGTAATATCTGGCGTCCTAGCAGACCATGATGTAGGACCACCATTGGAAATTAATTTGTCCCCAAAAGTCCTTCTTAATCAATCTCTGACAGCCCTGGAATTGTGTGCTGGGCAGCCATCTTGCTGAAACCAAACATTATGAAATCCGTATTGTGTTGCATCTCTAATTGCTGGTAAAATTTGGTTTTCTAGCATATCTAAATATCTTTCACCAGTTAAACTATGCTGGTAAAAAAATGGCCCTATAAGTAGATTACCTGAAAATACAAGATTATGTATAAAGCAGTTAAACCAGCTAATATGAAAAACTATTTTACCGTAAATGCCACACCAAACGTTCATGCCAAATCGAGTTTGCAACCTACGTGGGGCCAACAATCTAGGATTCTCTGTTTCCCAATGGTCACGATTATGTTTCTTAAAGATTTCACAGTTACTAAAATATTTTTCGTCAGTCCATATAATAGCGCTGCTAAAATTTACATTTTCCTTGCATTTGTTAATGTACTAGTTACAAAAGGTAAGTCTCCTTAGAAAATCTCCTTCAATGAGCCCTTGAGCAATGGTCTTATTTTTCTTTGAAATCCCTATGTTGTCCTAGGAATGTCTAGCTCTATACTACTTATTCTTGTCGATGAAGTTGGGTTTTCGGTAAAGTAATTTATAACTTGATTGTCACGATTGCTATTGTCTTTGTTATACTTTTTAGGCCTTGACTGTTCGAAACTTCCACACATTCTTAAATTAACTAATTAAGTTTTGCAAAATACCTTTGGTTTGGTTGTTGCCTCTCTGGGTAAGTATTTAAGGCTATAATCGCATTTCTATTGTTTTTAACATAACACTCCAGCGTATCAAATTTCTCTTCGTTGGTATAATGCAAAGCCATTTTTAAGAATTTAAAATAGACGATAACAGAAAATAACAAACTTTGAACTTGTCAAAAAATCAAACAGTCCAAAACAAAAAAATAATATTGTTACTATGTCGATCCAAAGCCTGCTAGAATAAAATCGATTTTTGGACATTTTGATGTTTTTTCTTTAGGAAAGATTATTCTTGCTTATTTTAAAGAGACAAAGATCCAATATGGCGTCCATCAGAAAAAATAAAGTTGGTGATGGTGAAGGATAACGAAACGTCTTAATTAAAATCTAATGCAATAACCATTTCCTACACAAAAAAAGGCTATAAAAAAGTGCACCACTTTTTAATTTTTTCAAAATATCTCGAAAACCAAAAAAGTTAAAAGCACGCCGCTGAAGTTTTTAAATTACCGATGACATTCTGTAAATCTTTGCCCATTTAATAATTTTTGAATCTTATAGTTTCCTTAATCCCAATACATCCATCACCTAAATGGCCCACATTGTATACAGTGGTTTTGCCTCAGAACTTATGGATATTATTATGTTGGTTAGAGGAAAAAGTGCAGGTATCTAATTTTACTGCCCAAAAAACGATAAAATAGCAATTATAGGTCCTATTAACTAATTTAAGTATAAACCTATTAAAGTAGTTACAAATTAAAAAATATTAGAAAGAATCTCGTATTGTGTACGTCAATTAATAGGGAAAAACATTGACATTTGTACTGACCCGAGAAAAAGACTGGAGTTACGTAGACCATATTTTTGCACACTTCGCACCATAATGCCCAAGAACTCTTATATAAATTATCACAAATCTTCCAATAATTCACCAGAATGGTTCCTTTTACTCAAAGCAACACCCGCCTTGTTTCTTTACTGTTTTATACAGTTTTGTAAATTCAAGCATACTGCAATTCCAAATTATGCGGCAGTGTTGTCAGGTTATTGACTGAATTGAATGAATTACAGAGGATATTATTACAGTATTAGAACCACCTTAAAAGTTAATTTTAGTTTTACCAGCAAGTAAACATTTTATTCTATTGTATGTCTATGTAAGTTAGTGGACAATGTAAGATTACGTTCAAATCAACACAATTCCGACTCCCCGTTAATATGTCTATGGAATTATCTCAGAACTATTAAAATTTATAAAATTAGTAGAACATGTGAAACCAAATTTATATCATTTTTACATAATACATAATAGTTAAGAAAGCAAAGAAAGCAGGCAGTTTTTGTTTTAAACTGTAGCTCTTTGAAAACTTTCAATTACCTACAGTTTACATTACAAAACTCCGCAAGTTCAGAAAAAAAAGAAATTGCAAAAAATAATTTTTTTCACAATATATTTTCGATTAAGCAAATAGGTCAGGATATTCTTTAAAAATGATTCTGATGTTTTTTTTCTAAATTTGATAGTTTATAAGAAAAATCGATGGAATTCTTAGTTAATTTTGTCTGTCTGCCATCTCCTGTCAAGTTGAAAATTGTGAACGCGTGCGTCCAGGCACCCAACCGGTAATAATTCCACTAAAAATAATGTTTTTTTTTTGTTAAAAATGTTTGAAAGGAGGAATCCGCCGTATGTGATAATTATCTTTTACCTGAACATTGGGCATATGCGGCTGCTGCTGAACCTTTCTTCGCGTGATTTATTTTCACTCAATTTAGATGTATATTTATTTTCCCCACGTACACAAAAAATTAATCGATGGTGATTCATCTGTGATCTCAGTTACAAAACATCTGGAAAAAACCTCAGAAAAAGAAAGTAGCTAATTAAAGGAAAAAGTCCTATTGTATATAGGAATATTTAAAATGTTCTCAAAAATGGTACACGTCTAAGAAAAAACAAAAAACCCATTAGGAAGTAGACATTTCAAGCTTTCCAAGGATACTAAATGTGGAATGGTATCATATTTTCTGATGTTTTTAGTTGCAGTGGCTTTTCGAAAAATCCTGAGCAAGATGTTATGATTATTTGCCACATAAACAAAGCAATTTTTCAATGCAATACTACCAACAAATTCAGGTGGATGCCGTGTACACCGACTTTAGCAAGGCATTTGACAAGATAAGTCACAATATTTTGTTGGGTCGTTTGGCTGAAGTCGGTGTGGGTGGAAGCCTTTTCAGATGGGTCGAATCGTATATAAGGAATCGAACGCAGTTTATTTCTTTTCAGGGTTTTCTGTCACAACCATTTTTAGCCACATCCGGTGTCTTTTACTCTTTAGTATTTATATAAACAAAATTAATTGCTGTTTCAAGTATTGCAATTTTCTACTTTATGCAGATGACCTTAAAGTTTACTTTCCTATTACTTTTCTGAATATATCAAAATGTACAACAATTACGTTCTACGCCCTACCATTTAAAAAATACCCCGTTAAACAACGTCAATACTACCAAAGATTTAGGTGTTATATTTGACTCTAAACTAGTTTTCGACTTGCATGTCGAATCGGTCGCTAATTCTGCTGCAAAAATGTTAGGCTACGTCATACGAAAATGTAGTCCCTTCAATAACGTTAAATCCGTCATGTGTTTGTTTAAGTAGTATAGTTTGGAATCCACAGCAAATTACCTTCAGTAACAGGTTGGAGAATATTCAAAATAGATTTATAAAATATTTGTCTTATAAACAGAAATTTGTTATACACAATAACGATATTTCTCTGGCACGTAATCACTTTCACTTGATGTTGCTAGAGAGTAGGCGAAATAATTTTGATGTACTTTTTTTATTTAAAATTTTAAACAATTTTATAGATTGTTCCAATATTCTGGAACAAATTAATATTAATGTCCCCCAAAGGTCTCTAAGAACGAGAGAACTATTTCACTTGCGTTTTAGGCACACATACTCATCTCAGAACTCGACCCTCTGTCGAATAGTAAGACATAGTAATGTGCATTGTGTTAACGTTGACTTTCTTTATGACTCTTAGAAATGTGAAATATAATAAATAAACATAATTGTAGCTGGTGTATAATTCTTAACTTTCATGTTGTTTTCTAATTGTAATGTTTTCATGGTAAACAGGTTACCTTATAGTTAGTATAAGAATTCTAAACTTTTAATGATATTTTTTTTCATTGTAATATGTGGATACTTTAGTAGATACAGCATGTATCTGTTTGTGTCCCTTTTGTCCAAAAATAAATAAATAAATGTTCAAGTCCTCTAAAGGAGATAATACCATACGGACAAGGTGAATATTTAAGTATTTTTAAAAAGACGATTCAACCTTTAAAACCACACAAATATTAGGAAAAACATTTTGGAAAATTTACAGGTACAAATTGATTATCAGGTTTGTTAGCCCCGAATTTCACCTTTCAAATTAATTTTTTAAACATCCCAATATAATAATCTTTGGTGGAGTTATTATATATTTATTCTGCCAACATGCTCATAATTTTCAGATTTATCTCAGGGGCTATCATATCTAGGAAAAAATATGACCTTTTAGAAATATACCTATAATAATCAGTTTTATATTTTTTTTATAACAGGAAGACGGAATTTTTTTATTTGGATTGGTCTATTGTATCATCTTGAATTGGTTTATTCGAAAGAGTATTGTCAACTGTCTTATATAGAACAAAATCATAGACATAATAAATGTCTATAATATAAAAATATAAGTGTATAGTATGGTGGTTCTAATACTGTAATACTAACATCTGTAATATTACAATAGCTACATAATTATGATCAACAAATAAGTATTCAAATAAGCTGATTTTTATTACCATACAATGCCATTGCTTAAAAACCGACATCACCGCATTTTTGTCACTCGCAGAGTTGCTTTGAGACGGATCCACGTTTTTGTGCGATTTTCGTGAGTTTTTGGATTAACTTTGTGCAAGTTCTTGGACATTGTAGTGGAACATTTGTTAATTACTTTAAATTAATTTTTTGCAACAAAAAATACACGATTTTATGAATGAAACAGCACAAGATGTTTGGTCTCCCTGTTATGATGTCTATGGTATTTACCTTATTTTGACAAAAATTCATCGTTTTCTAAATTAATTTAAAGTTCATCTAATAACTAACCTCGTGTGGCACATTAACATTCGAGATTTCAGGAGTTTTGCCCATATACTCCCAACTCCCGAGAAGTGTTACAAAGACTAAACATGGCAGGCAATAAGAATTACTTAAGCTGTCATAAACCATTTTCATTTTAGTCGGAAGAAGAACGACAGAATCAGCTTCGTGAGAGAGCGAGGCGATTGCTGGCCGAGGCAAGAAGAGGCTCCGGGCCTACCACTGAGATTATCCGGGTCAGTCCAGATTCGATTAAAGCGTACGCAGAGGCGGAGGAGAAACTTTCTAGGTTAGGAGAAGAAATAGAGCATTTGGAAAGACAGAGTAGTACAGGTAAAAAATACTTTTTAATTTCAATAGCCAGGTAGCCCTCATTCACGTCAAGCATAAAACCCGCAATTTTCCGAGAACTCAAATGAAATGTTTTTTACTATTGCATAACACTCATCTTTTTAGTTTGCTATTTATTGGGATAGGTAAACTGATAGTATTTCAGCTTTGTGCATTCTAAGTTGACAATTGATCTCGCGACTGTATTTTTTAGGCATTAGACATACAATTGTCATGACATAAATAGCTGGTAGCATCAAAATTGTTTCCTGTTTCAACAGTTGCTTACAAGTATTCCTAAGAGACTCCTTAAGACTAAATAACCTTGAGTTGATTGATTGTTTATAGCGTGTGAAAAACTCTGATATTTTTACTATCACTGTCAAAATAAATATTAAGTATTTGTTGATCAATAATTTGGGCTCCAGCAAGTATCTGGAAGTGTTGGCGGCTTTGGGATTTCAATATTTCTATTGTTTTGGCATGAAAATAAATTTGGCTTATTTTCTAATTTCTTAACCTCTACCAAAACACCTGTTTTTAATCTGACGTCATCAGCTGTTCAAATCAGTGTTTCCAACGGGTAGATTTGAATTCTAGGCGTTTTCGAAGATCCGAACCGGACGCCTTCTCTGCCGGATTGCTGACGTCACAAGATGGCGTCTGATGACGATGAACCGTCGGAACCAGAGAGTATGAGTAGCGATATCAATGGAAAAACTAATGGAAAGACTACGGCAAAAATGTACAAATGTTGTGTTAAAAAGCTCTGCAGGTCTTATGTTTGCATTAATTACGACGGAGTTTACCATGGAAGTTGTGCTAAAAGGAAAAACATCAAGTTTATAAGCAAGTCTCGGGTGCAATGTTGTGATTTTTCATTGGTGCCTAAGGATGACACCACAGTGCACGATATAGATAATGATAATGTGAGGTTGAGACTGGAGAATGAAAAATTAATTCATGAAAATAAATTTTTAAACCGGTTAATTAATGAGATGGTTGATAAAAATTTGGTGCTTAAGGAAAATAATCGACTACTTCTTGAACGTATCTCGAAACTGGAATCTGAAAAATGCAATGCTACTCATCAAGTGTTTCCAGAAACAACTACTTCTAAATCAACGTTTCCAGTGAATAATACAAAAAGTTACACTGCTGCTACTAAGGAGCATGTTGTAATTGTTAGACCAGTTGTAGAAAGTAATATTAACAGCACTGATAGGGAAATCGGGCGTATGATCGACCCTATTGGCACGGGTGTGACAATCACTGGAATGATACCGGCAAGAAACGGATCAATTGTAATAAAATGTAGGGATAAACCAAGATGCTGGAACAGTTAAACGAACTCTGGACAATCAAGCCGGGGGCGCTTATACAAGTATCATACCAAGCAAGCAGAGTCCACAAATAAAGGTAACAGGCATTGAGCCTGGATATGATATGACTACCGTTCTGGAGGCCTTAAGAAAACAAAACAAGGACATAATTGAAGAAAACATGGAGATAAAAGTGAAGGTGTTTAAGAAAATGCTAACAACATATTTTGCAATTATCGAGTGTGAACCAATTGCATACAGAAATATTTTATCTAGAGGTAGACTGGCGATCGGATTCAGAGAATATTCAGTATATGATTATGTAAGCCTCATTAGATGTTATAAATGTTGTCAATTTAATCACTCATCAAAGGACTGTAAAAGTAATGAAACTTGTGGAAGGTGCAGTGGTTCCCGCGCTACGAGGGATTGCAGTTGTGTACAACATAAATGCACAAACTGTTTGTTGGCAAATCAACAGTTGCAAATAAAATACCCCACCGACCACGCCGTCTATTCCATGGAATGCCCATCCTATCAAAAGATTGTTGCAGCAAGAAGAACCAGGATCAACTGTGATACAATATAGCAATCAGTTTCACAGTGTGCCGACAATGACAGCTGCTCGTTTAGGAATTATGTTTGTCCTGACGCTGTTCCTGGTTATAAATGTGTTATAAGAATAATATATCAACATGTTAGGGGGTTGAACACAAAGGCAGATGTTCTGTATAACAACATAGTTGCAACAACAGAGGAGTATGACATAATAGTGTTAACTGAAACCTGGCTAAAGAACGAGGTATATAGCTCAGAACTTTTTCCAAATGACTTTCAGGTGTTTCGTGCTGATAGGAATTGCGAGGCAGTGAGACTGACCCGAGGTGGTGGTGTGCTGGTAGCCGCAAAGCACGATTTGGACATATGTATACTTAATCTGGACTTTCCAATTAAAGAAATTGATTTTTTGGGTCTTAAAATTAGCATTCACAAACAATTCTGTATATATCTGTTAGCTATCTATGTTGTGCCAACCTGTACAATTGTGATGTATGAAAAGTTGTATGAATATACTGAAAGTCTCCAACATTTTTATGACTGTAAATTTATTATTCTGGGGGATCTAAATATTTCCAAATTGGTTAATGTTTATTGTAAGGGTGAGATTGATGTTGCTGTTGAAATATTTCAACAGTTTCTTAATTTCTACAATTGTGATCAGTTGAATTGAATATGTAATGTAAATAAACGTATATTGGATGTGGTGGTGTCAAACATGGATTGCATAGTATCCCGTAACGACTTTCATTTGGTACCTGATGATGATCACCACCCCACAGGTAAAGGTTGCTCTGAACGTAGCTAGGGATAAACCATTAACTAGGGCTCCAGTAAGGTATAATTTTAAAAAAGCAGACTTTATAGCATTATACTCGGCTTTGTTGAGTATGGACTGGCAATTCCTTGAGAATCCTGAATACTTTCTATGAGAAACTTTATGAAATATTTAAAATTTGTGTACCTAAAGCAAAGAAGAGTAGACAATATCCTGTTTGGTTCGCTAGGCAGATCATTAAAGACATGAATAAGAAAGAACATCTCCACAGGAAATTGAAGCGAAGTGAAATTTCAGAAATAAGAAATGAATTTTCTAGACTAAGAGCAAAAATTAAGTTTGATATAGATATAGCTTATCGATTATTATTGCTAAAATACGGAGGGAAATTGGTGTGGATGTTAAGACATTCTGGTCCTTCATTAATAATAAAAAGCAAGCAATGCATATACCTAACGAGATGCGGCTAAATGATGCTATATATAAGGGTAGCAGTATGGCTGATGCTTTTGTCAAATATTTTAATAGTGTTTACAGTGGTGATGACCGTAACAGCCCTACATTGGATCATAATTATAATGCTACTCAAATTTTAATCAGATCTGTAAACGATATAGATATTATAGATGCAGTAAAAAAATTAAAAGTTAACAAGTCATAGGGGCATAATAGTGATTCAGGTTATTTGATTAAGGGCTGTGTTGACATGTACAGGTATCCATTACGTATATTATTTAACTTGAGCCTCACTACTCTCACCTTTCCTGAACGCTGGAAGATGGTGAATATATGTCCAATTTATAAGAGTGCAAGTAGTGATGATATAAAAAACTATAGGCCTATAGCAGTTTTGTCAACTATCGCAAAAGTTTATGAAGCTATATTGTATGTATCATTCGGTCTCCGGGAGGGTTTCAATATTTCAATTTGGATTTATGAGACCGAGGTCAACAGTTTTAAATCTGATAAATCTCATGCAGGATGTATCGAGTGCTTTCAATGAGAGAATGCCGGTGGATGTGGTATATGGGGATTTCAGCAAGGCATTTGATGTCGTCTCCCATACTATTTTAATTGCTATACTTAAAAATGAGTTTGGTTTTCACCAAAATATGATTGATTTAATGAATAGTTATCTAAGGGGCAGGCGACATCAAGTGGTTTTGAGAGGACATTGCTCTATCGAGTTTGAGCCTACATCCGGGGTTCCTCAGGGCTCCAATCTTGGGCCGCTCCTCTTTCTGATGTTTATAAATGATATCTCAAGGGCTATTTCTAATTCTAATCATCTATTATTCGCAGACGATCTGTAGATATATAGGACCATAAATAACTTAGAAGACTGGTACCTTTTGCAAAAAGATGTTGACAGTATAGTTGAGTGGTGACTTACCAATAAACTTAATTTCAATATTTCCAAATGTAAAGTGTTGTCTTTCTCACGTAAAAAAAATATTGTAATGATGGACTATAACATGCAGGGGGAGGTGTTGGAGCGGGTTGGAGAGATGAGGGATCTCGGTGTTGTCTTTGATAGCAGGTTGACTTTTGATAGTCACATTTCAAGTATAACAAAAAAGGCAGCAAAATGTTTTGGATTTATTATAAGAAATTGTCGATTATTCAACAATTTAGCCTCTTTGAAGATATTGTATATATCCCTTGTTAGGAGCATTCTAGAATATTGTTCGATAATATGGAACCCACATTATCAAAATAAAAAGTATGATGTGCAAAGAATTCAAAACAAATTTGTCTCTTATATGTATTTTATAGAACATGGAAGGTACGATATGTATGTTTCGAGAAGTGACCTATGTCAAAGGTATGGGTTGGCTCAACTGGAAAAGCGTAGAAAAGTCCATGAACCAGGATGACCCTACCTTCACAGCAAAAATATTTTATAATGTACCTTTATATAATACTAGGGCTTTATTGACATTTTACCTACCAACTGTGGCTCATACTAATGATCAGTTGAACTCACCCTTACATCGAATGTGTATGTTATATAATGAAATACAAAATAATTGTGATATATTTCATATTAAATAACATAATCTAAAAGTTTTGTTAAATCAAATACTATAATATATAATTAAGTATTTATTCATTTACATTGTGATATACATTTAACTAAATAGGTAAGAGTACTTTGTAATTGGGTAATGGCAATCTATGCTTATTATCTGTTAAGTACGTATAAAATAAATAAATAAATAAGCCTAGAGAGCTTTTGTAAAACAAAGAGTTGGTTGAATAGATTCTGGATGCAAGACATCCAGAAATATACCCAGTATCTTAGATAGCTTGCGATGAGTGCGAAGTATACGTTTCTGGCTATGCAGTGGTCAAACTCGCCGGATATGATTCTCAGAGTATAACATTTTGAGGGAAGTTTTGTCGAAATTTGAATTATGTAGTTTTCGAACTTCAGCCTGTCGTTAATATCAAGACCCATAAACCTGGTGGCCTCCACTACAAAATTTTTCTTAAATACATTGAAGACCAACAAATTGGAATCGCATCACTTTTTTACCATGATAAGGTCGCTACTGACCATTTGGCGTTAGAATCTTTGTTATGCCTTATAATGGTGGGATCATCAGCAAATATGGTGAAAATTCCTTTAATGTTAATTGTAATCAGTTTTTTAAAGTAAATAAGAAATAATAAGGGACTGAAAACCGAGCTCTGAGGAACGCCACTGTCACATCCAACGATCTTGACAACAGGCACCAATTTTCACTCTTTGTGAGCTGTTCGATAAATACATATGATCTAAATCATTCCAGCACATTTCCACGCAATGTGATTCACGCAGTCAAACGCCTTGGACAAATCACAAAATACCGCCGCAGCCACTTGTCCCGTATTAAGCTTTAAGTAAAAATTTTCCAATCCCGGAATCCAATTGTACGGAAGCGTATAAGGGCCACATTTTTTTTTATTTTTAAATTCTGACTTTGAAGTTAGAATTTCACAAAAGTCTGAGTTTAAAGTCAGAATCTAACAAAATTCTGAGTTTATAGTCGAAATTTAACTAAATTCTTAATTTAAAGTCAGAAATTAACTAAATTCTGAGTTTAAAGTCGGAATTTAACTAGATTCTGAGTTTAAAGTCAGAATTTAACAAAATTCAGAGTTTAAAGCCAGAATTTAACAAAATTCTGAGTTTAAATTCGAAATTTAACTAAATTCTGAGTTTAAAGTCAGAAATTAACTAAATTCTCAATTTAAAGTCAGAATTTAACGAAATGCATTTTTGACGTCTCCTGCCAAACCTGAAATAGCTGTCAGGAGATAGATAATTAAATATCAAGACAGATAAGTCTCTTTCTCGAAAACAGTTAAATTTAGGCATGAGAAAAGTAACTCAATAAGTGCTTGGATTTTTTTAAAAATATATAAAAATTTAATAAAATATAGGGCATTTCATTTAAAAAACGGATGATGCCTCCAGTTTGAGGTAGAAACGGCAACACCGCGCAATTTAAAATGTTTTATAACGAGAGTATATTATGTTCATCTATGGCCAAAGCTAAATTCTCAAAACATCCTATTCTTTGGTTCTCCATTTATTTCTAATAGGACACTCAACTTGAATCACCCTGAAACAGAGGGGGAGATCTGTCAGTATGTTCCGCGAGACACCATTAAATCGTTGAAACATATATGAACCGTTTCTTAAGACTTATTTATCGTTTTGTATTACTTTTTTATTTTGTGAACCTTTTAATGTATATGTTTTCTTGTATTCATTTTGGCTTTTTTTGCAGCAATAGAAATAAATAAATATATATAAAATAAACTAATTAAACATATGTCTAATTTTTATATATTTTGTTAAATTCTGACTTTAAACTGAGAATTTTATTAAATTCTGACTTTAAACACATAATTTAGTTAAATTCCGACTTTAAACTCAGAATTTTATTAAATTCCGACTTTGAACTCAGAATTTTCTTAAATTCCGACTTTAAACTCAGAATTTTGTTAAATTCCGACTTTAAACTCAGAATTGAAAAATAAAAAAATTGTGGCCCTTCTACGCTTCCATACAATTGCCTACCTCTGAAAATATTATATTTTGACAAGAACGATACGTTCTTATAACGTTTTCTTTACCAGTTTCTCGATTATTTTCGATAGGGGAACGATTGCCTTAAAAAGGTGCTTTTAGTTGCTCTTAATTTTTTTATATTTTGCTGCTTTGCAAGAATGTTCAATGTGAAAAAAACTAGTATACTGGTTTATAACTTTCAAACAGTTATTTCATATACCTACAATAGGGATACAGTTATTTCATATACACATTCATCATATATTTGGTATGGCAGAATTTACATTCAAATTTTGGGTGCTCTTACCATCTTAACATAAACAAAGAATAAGTTAAAATAAGCCTAGGAAGAGGATTCGTATAATATTTATAAAAAATAAAAACCTTTTTTTTTGTAAGGAGTCATTAATTATCCGGTATAGTCAAAAGCAGTGTTATCGTGCGGGTCATACAATTTATCAACGACAAACTTTTTAAGTTTGTTTTTCTTTTATTACGTGTAATCATATCCTCCGCATAAAATCCGGAAGATGATTTAGATAGACCTATGATATTTTCATATGAAAAAAGAGGTTAAACATATAAATACCAGCAGTAGCAAAAATCTTTGAGCGATGTCACTTCAAAGTCAGATTGACAAGTCAGTGACAAAATGAGTAATAGAAAACAATTTTCGAGTTTTTTGCATCCACAGGCGAAAAAAATGGTATTAAATCTAATAAAGTATTACGAAAATGAAAATTCACTGGCCAATATCCAGGAGACAGTAGCAAAAGCTCTGGGAATCGGTATAAGGACTATGCAGAAAATTGTGCATGAAAAAAAAGGATAATTTACTACCGAAGAAGATTAAGAAATTTACACGAAAAAAGCCAAAGGCAAAAGGTTTAAGTTACAATGCAAAAATGGATATTCAGAATGTAATTTACGATTTATACACATCAAAAACTAGTATAACCCTTCAAGTTTTAAAAGAAGCTTTAAGAAATCGAGGCATATTGGAAATTGGACTAAAATCGTTGTCAAAATTAATAAAAATGTTGGCTTTTCGATATAAAAAGGACTGTAATCGAAGAGTTTTATGCAAGTTGCCACATGTAGCAAGTCAGCGTATCCATTTTTTAAAGAAATACACGGAAAATGTTAATTCAAAATTTAGAAAAGTGGTATTTTTAGACGAGACTTGGATATTTTCTAGTAGAAGTGGTTCGAAATCTTGGCAGGACGAGTCTGTAAAAAGTGTCAAGAGAAAAAAGGAATGTGGGACGGGAAAACGGTTCATCATTTTGCATGCAGGTTCTTCTTCTGTGAACTGTTTGTAAAGTGGTTAAAAGAACAACTGATTCCAAATTTAGATGCTCCATCTTTTATCATTCTGGCCAATGCATCTTATCATTCAAGAATCTTAAATAAACAACCTACTTCATCTTGGAAGAAAAGTGATATTTATGACTGGCTAATAACCCAATATGCTGAAACTAGAACTTCTTTTAATGGCAAAATCTATTAAAAAAACAACAATATATGCCGTAGATGAAATATTACGGGAAAATGGACATGAGGTTTTACGACTGCCGCCATACCATTGCCAGTTTAACGCAATAGAATTAATATGGGCTGGGGCAAAATCATATTACGCAAAACACGTGAACGATGGTCTTACATCAGATGAAGTGCAAATTGGCTAGATTCATTAAATTATATTACGCCGGAGTACTGGAAGAAATCTGTGGAGCATACGGAGAAATTAATATGGGATTGGTGGAATCGAGAACGAGTTCTAGATGTCGAAATAGCACCAATGATCATTGCGCCGTTTGAGGACGACTCAGAAGATGAGGACTTTTTAAGTGATGATGATGTTTTTTAGTCTATAATATTAAAAAAGTTTCTGAAGAATTATATTAGTCTTTGACATGTATAAGTCTTTTGCCTTTGGATTTTTTCGTGTACATTTCTTAATCTTCTCCGGAAGTAAATTATGTTTCTTTTTCATGCACAAGTTTCTGTACATTCCTTATACCGATTCTCAGAGCTTTTGCCATTGGCTCCTGGATATTAGACGGTGAATTTTAATTTAAAATTTTTTTTATTAGATTTGACACCATTTTTTTGCTTACTTTTTTAGTACATTTGTAATTTTGTAGGCAATAAATAATTATAGACTACTTGTCCCAATTTTAAAGCGTGTTTAAAATAAGTAAATTTTTGTATTAATTATAAGACAAAATTTGATATATAAAAATCGGTAAAATCGCTTTACCAGAAACTCGGGGCTAACAAAAAATACAGGCTATATATATATATATATATATATATATATATATATATATATATATATATATATATATATATATATATATTTTTTTTGCACAGGGGTGGCCCGCATTTAAATAAATGACACTGTATAAGTGGTTAGATTTTTAGGTCAAGCGGGGCTCATAATTTTTGGTGATTGATAAAAGAATCTCACTTTTATTAAATGGCTGTATAAACAGAGCATATCCTGATTATTTCACTGATTCGAACCGCCTTCCGACTTTATTAAGGCGCTTACCATTTTGTGTATTTTTGTTTTCCAACCAAATACATATTTAGCGAATTTTCTTATTTAGTCCCTCGGCATTTAATATATAAATAATATTAAGTAATATAATAAAAAAAAACTATTTTCTTTGTCCATGTATATTTGTAAATAGCCCATCGAGATTTAATAGCTCGATAAAAGAATCACACAACATTTTGGTGTTCACTGTGTTTTCTGATTTGATTCATAATGTTAGTGGCCTTTGGACCAGCACGATAAGAACGCATTCGACTATAACAGGAATTTAAGGGAAGTCGAAAACAGTGATGGTATTAGGCACATATTGCAACTTTGGAGAAAATCAGTAATGAAGGAGTAATTAATTTATTAAAAAACATACGGCATGTTATGCACTAACGTCACTATTAGTTTGTAAATATATGTAATCTATTTAAAATATTTAAGTATCTATTAATTTATAGATATGGAGAAAAATGGAAATCTGTACTCCCAAAAACTTGTAAATAAAATCGAAGAATACTCAATCAAATATAGCCCAGTGGATAGTATCGATAGATCGGAAAGGATAACGCCCGATAAGTTGCCAGACGATTTAGGATTAAAGGAAGTAAGTATACTTCTTTAAGTTATAGGTAAAATTAGGTATAACATCATATACGCTGTTCTTAACCAAATTGGAAAGAAGCAAAATGTAAAAAATATACAGTGTGTCTTGTTTTGCACAAATAAATCTTAAAATAAAACACTCAAATATCACATTATCTAAGACAAATACAATACATCATCACGATCCTAGGCAAATGATTTACAGACATTATTATTAAAAATTAAATTTTGGAGAACGGTCAATTCTATACACTGGCATTATCACACACATTGTAACACAAATCAGAATAGCATAATCTAATAGAATGGACCTATCCAAATACGAAAATGACAAATAGAAAGTTGTAGCACATTGGGTTTTTTTTGTTAGAGTTGTAGAACCATATCGAATGTTAAGGTACTTAATATCTAGAGAAAAAATGATTACAGAAAATTCTTAACCCTGTTTATTGACTATGTTTACAGTTTTCGCCTATTAAACATACCATACATCTAAAACACTAATTAAACTTTATTTTTTCCGTTTATGAGGTGTCCTATCTTCTCTCTTCAAAAACCAACAGTAGTCACCCATCATGGCTAGATCCCATCGTCCTTGGTACCGAATTTCCATTGTTCTGATATCTTGGTGAAACCTTTCACTCTGCTCGTCACTAACAGCTCCCAAATTTTTAGAAAAAAATGACAGATGGGAATGGAGGAAGTCAATTTTCAGTCAAGTCGAAGTTCATTAACTAATTGTTCGTAATTTTCATCCATATTGTTGCCTAAAAATCCTCTTACTACATTAACAAATGAATTCCATGCTCTGAGTTCCTGCCTGGTAAGCTTTTCCATAAAATTGACATCGTTGAGAAATTTTCTGATTTGTGGCCGAATAAAAATGCCTTCTTTTAATTTGGCATCACTTAACTGGCGAAAGATTGGTCTTAGGTATTTATTCAAAGCCTTCACAAAGTTTTTCATCAGCCCAAGTTTAAAGTGAAGAGGAGGCAAAAGGACATTTTTGGGATCAACAAGAAGTATAAATTTAACATTTTGAGATCCCGGTTGAAATTCGCTTCTTTCTGGCCAAATTTTTGTTACATAATGCTGATTTATTGCACGACTGTCCCATAAACAAAGAAAACAGCAATATTTTGTAAATCCCCCCTGAAGTCTCACTAAAATCGCTATAACTTTTAAGTCCCCACATATCTGCCATTTATACCTATTGTAGTTTATTTTATCCAAAATCGTGCGCATATTTTCATAATTTTCTTTCATTGCAACTGAATGGGCAACCGATATAGAGGGTTTTAAATTTCCATTATGCAATAACACAGCTTTTAAGCTATATTTAGATGAGTCTATGAATAAGCGCCACTCACGGGGGGAATGTCCAATATCAAGTTCCTGCATTAAACTGTCTATATCAGTAGACGCGCACAACGAATTTTCCATACTGTAGAATTCAGAAAACAGCATTTCTTTTTCTGAAATTCGTAACGTTTGTTTCTTTGGACAATAGGTCCCATTCCTTAAGACGGGAACCCAGAAGTTCTGACTGTTGCTTGGATAACCCCAAATCACTAACTAAATCATTTAATTCGCTTTGGAAAATCAAATGTGGCTCGCCGGAACTGAGACCTATGGTAAAAGTGGGATCGACGCACTGATGATGCGTTATCTCCATTATCTCCCAAATCAATAGCTTGCCAATTTAAAGGCGCAATCGGCACTGGCAAATTTGCATTATGAGGAACCTTCAGTCTTTGTCAGGCAAAAATAACAATCGTCAGAATGATTGGTGGATTCTCGCCATACCATTGGAACTGCAAAAGGCATACTTTTTCCCTTTCCCTTCATCCATTGCACCAAACTACAACTAACACAGCACACATGTGGATCCCACCGCTTATCTTGATCCCCAATTAACACACAAAATATTTAAAGTAGGCTTTTTTTACATTTTCGGAAAATGGCCTGACTTGTGATTTCGCCTGAAATTCTCCACAAATATAACAAAATTTGCCAGGAGAAATTTTGCAACTTCGGCGCATTTGACCCGACATTCTCGTCTTTACATACACTTGCTTATCGATACACAGAGAACCACTCAATTCGAAACTCAACAGAAGAGTGACACGTTTATTTTATGTCTAATGTTGTAAACAACCCAAGCTAGGTAATTTTTCCGTTGTAAAATGGACCCACTTTAGCCGCCCTACATTAAAATTGTTTCCCTGCCAATATAAAAGGTTCTAATTAGGCTAATAAAAAATGGGGCGCATTAGGGAATATTTTTTTTACTATTGGGAAGGTATTTCCATTGTGAAAATAATGAGCTGGCCTGTGTTAGAAAAATCTTGTCGGCCAGTGATTTTACCAAAGAAAATCAAGGAAATAAATATTCTGGAAAAGTTCAAGAAAGTACTTAAAGTTAAAACCTTTTCCTGGAATAATGAATTAAAAATGTATGTATTATATTTCTATTATTTGTCGTTTTTGATGTTAAATATTTTTTTTTTACTTTTAACAGTATTCCTTGCAGTTCTTTTTGTATTATGAATATTTTCTTATTATTTTTATATTTTTGGTTTAGTTTATTTTTCCTTCAATAAACTATTAATATATAAAAAAATCAAGTATTTATTTTGTAATGATGTAATTAATTATGCTTTTTTTGATACTAGTATTGGGTATACAGGGTGATCCTTTTAAATGCTGTGACATCAGTGGTATTTTTTTAATGGAATATCTTCCAATTTATATCGAAAATTTGCGGCTATGAGGAGCTGTAAAAACTGAATGGTTCGTTGGACTTAGGGAAATAGAATTGATCTTGCTGGTTTATGGCTCCTCTTATAGCCTTAACTTTTGTCTTAATAGAAACCGAAGTTTTTCTGGTTTTCCAATAAAATTGATAAAAGGTTTATTGCCATCTTGAATTGAGAACTAGCACCATTAGTAGAGTTGTAAAAGTAAAAATGCACAATAGACATGCCAGATGGACATGGCTTTCATATAATTGAGATCAGGTATGTCCTTATATTGTCCCATGTGTCGACATATCTTAAGACATTGACATAACATTTATAAAGATAATATACACCGTTTTTAACCAATTTGGAAAGAATCAAAAATATAGTGTACCTTGTTGTGCACAAATACAATTAAATTTCAAGTATTTATTTTTAGCAGAAAAAACATATAAAGTTATGTAATTAATTGTGCTTTTTTGATATTAGTATTAGGTATACAAGGTAATCGTTTTACATGCTGTGACATCAGTGGTATTATTTTAATGCAATTTATATGGACAATTTGCAGCTTTGAGGAGCTGTAAAAAGTGAATGGTTTGACTTAGGAAAATTAAATTGAACTTGGTTGTTTATGACCTCTCTTTTAGCCTTAACTTTTGTCTAAATAGAAATAGAAGTTTTTCTGCTTTTCCAATAAAATTGATGATAGGTTTATTGCCTTGTTGGACCAAGAAGTGGCACTATTAGTAGACTTGTAAAACCAAAAATGGGCAATACGTGATCATGACTGGATATATGCAAAAAATTTTAAGTGTAGAAGAAAACAAGCCTTTGACAAAAATTAGGAAGTTCGTTAATTACAAAAAACTTTTGCAAGAATTAAATAAGTGTATCTGGCCTAGAAATATTCTAAATTTAAATCTTATATTTATTAACATTATGGAGAATGTAAAGAAATGTATTGATAAAGTTACTTAGTGTAAGATGGTTTCCTTAACAAAAAAATTAACACCATGGTTTAATAAAACGATTTTAGAAGCCCAACTATCAAGAGATTTATATTACAAAAACTTTGCTTTTACAAGAAATCAATATGTTAATATTTTAATAACTGAAAAAAAGTCATATTATCAGAAACAGATTGAAGAAAATAAAAATAATAGTAAAAAAATGTGGAAAACATTAAAAAATCTAGTAAAACCAAAGCAGAAATCGGAAATAAACGAAATTATTTTTGAAAATGATATCAGAGAAACGGATTTACTAATTAAAAAATTGAATAAATATTTTGTCAAAAGTATTGAGGAAATTGGATACACAATACATTCTGGAAATGAAGAATTATGTCCAAAATTACCAGAACCTAAACATATTGTGCAAACTTTTTGTTACGTTTCTATAAGTAAACTGAAAAAAACTCGTTTGTAAATTAAAATCTAATAATAATCATTCGAAAATTCTTTCAAAAAGATGTCATGAATGAGACATTTATAGTACTTCGAAGCAGAATAGCAAATTTTATAAATTTATGTTTAAAAAATGGGGAAATACCATATGAACTGAAATGTCCGGACATAACTCCAGTTCGAAAAATTAAAAATTCTGAGAAATGGAATAAATTAAGACCTATAAATGTGTTATTGGATATTGAAAAACTTTTACAACGGATAGTTTATGTAATGGTAAGTAATTGAGAGCTGGAAAAGGAGTTTAGATAAAAATGAAACTGTTGCAGAAGTGTTCATGGTTTTAGGGGTTCAGTTTTTAAATGGCTGAAAAATTATTTGGAAAGTAGAACACAAAAAATAAAATTAATAACAAATTTTCTCAAAAGATTTGAAACTACATTGGTATTCCACAAGGAAGTATTTTGAGTCCTTTATTATTTGTTTTGTGTATATATAATATGCCTAATATTTTAAAGTATTGTAAAATTCAGTTATTTGCTGATGATACTTTAATATATTTAAACGGAATGGATATTAATAATATTACAAATAAGTTAAATTTTGAATTAAAACTTTTATGTAATTGGCTAAAAGTAGATAAATTAAATTTAATGTATCAAAAACCAAGTATATGATACTTGGAAGTAATAATTTAAATAATAATAAAAATATTATAATTGATAATGAACATATAGAAATGGTAACTTTAAAGAATTTTAATTGATTTAAATTTAAAGTTTGACATTTATTTTTAAAAAGTATTTTCTAAAATTTCGCAAAAAAAAACAAACTATTTAAAAAGAAAAAGAAGATTTGAACTATTTTTCGAAAAAGATGATATACATACAATACAATAATTTTACCTCATTACTTGTACTGATTTAACATTGTTAAATTTATTTATTTATTTTCAACATTCCCAACCAAATGTATAAGTTCATTACAGGGAATTCTAACAATACTAATATTATAACAAACTAACAATTAAGAATAATATTAAATAATAAAATAAATAATAATTAAAGGACAAAATAAATAATATTATCACAGACAAAATTATTTTTTCTATAAGTCACGTTTCGATAAAAAATGTGTTTTTACTTCCTTTTTAAATTTGATTAAAGTTTTTATTCTGCGTAAATGTGTTGGTAATTGATTATATATATTAATATACCACCATATAATAAAGATTTTTTTGAAAAATTGCTTTGAATATCAGTTGTATTTAATAAATCTGTTTGTCGTGTGTCATGATTATGCATAGTATGTCTTTTTTCTAAATCTATATTGGATAATTTATCTTTTGTAAGTATTGAATGAATGAAAATGCATGTTTTTAACTTATAAATATGGTTAGTATCTAAATAGCCAAATTTTATATATACATTTATTGTTGGTTCTAGAAAAGGAAGTTTATGTATACATTTAATAATTTTATTTTGTAAACAACATAAAGCTTTCAATGTTTTTATATTAGCAGATCCCCAAACTGAAATCAAATATTGCAATTTTGAATATATTAATGCAAAATAAATATTTTTCATAAATTTTAATGGTATATTACAACGAATTTTATATAGAATTCCTACTAGACGAGATATACTTTTTCTAAGGTATTCTATATAATGCCAATGAAGGTATAAAAAGCAGATTACAAATATTACAAAACAAAGCAATGCATATAATTTTAGGTATGAATAAATATAGATAGATATCAATTATGTTGAAAAAATTACAATGGTTAAATGTCAAAAATTCAATATTTTTTCTTGTTTGCATATTTATATATAAAATTTAAAATAACTTGCTTCCAGAACATTTATGTAATTTTGTTATACTAAATTGTCAAAATCATGACATATCATATGACACTAGAAATTGTCAAAGTTTTTACCTAAGTAGAATTTCGAAATCCTTAAGCTATTAGTCGGTGTTTTATAATGGTCTAATAAATTATAATAAATTAAAACCATCTATTATGTCACAAAGGTCTTTAAATAAATTTAAAAAAGTGTTTAAAGAATATTTGCTAATTAACCAAGATTGATATATTTATACAATAATCTTATTGTAATATTAAAATATATAAGTTCTGTATTTAAATAGAATGTAATAGATGAATGGATAGAATGTCCCAGTTCACGTGTGTAGGGGTTCGCGAGACTGAGACCGAGACCGAGACTGAATCAGTCTCGGTCTCGGAAAATGTTTTCGGTCTCGGTCTCGAAAGTCTCGGTGGTTTCGAAAACAAAATTTTAAAAATAATAATTGTTCGCCGAGATGTTATTTAGACAAAAGTACATGGAAGCCTACGTTCGAAACCCAGAGTTTTTCCAATCTCAAAAATTTAATGTAAAGAAACCCAATGTTTGAACATTTTAGTAAAGTAGAAAAAATGTAGGTATATTTATATAAAAAATTATTCCAAAAATCTATAATTCGAAATGATGTTGCCAACAGATGGAATCAGTAAATAAATATCACATATCCCTTGTTCTTTGGACATTAACAGAAAGGCCACACATCACTAGAGTTACTTAAACAACCATCCACAGAACAATAATTATTTGACATTTCGAAAGATATATAAATAGAATAAGATATATTAAACACAAAATAAGGACACACTGTATAATGCTGCCCAACCCATGCAAGCAACGTGTTGGGCATTCTAGGGACAGACGTTATAATTTAATAGGTAGAAAACGATCGATGGCCAAGTAAAGTACTCTTAGGTATTCTGTAAATTTAGCTACTTTGAACCAAACTTTTATTACCTTGATGCGTATTTATTTTCTTAACCAGGACCGTTCTTAGGGGTCTGCACGTTGTGCTTGCACAAAGGCGGCTACGGTTCATAATACTACTTGTGAATCAACTATTTTTGTTCTTTGGTAAATTAACTATAAATTTTAAAAGTGGAGTAGATTTTAAAAGTAAATTTATTTATTAAACAAATATCTACTTGTTCAATTTTTCGGCTGAAAGATGACTCTATAACCTTTTTTGAGAAAATGTACAGGGATAAATATTATATTGTGCCTGCTGAATAATATCAAGTTCCTCAAGCGATGATAACTATGACATCGATTATATATTTATTATCCACATATAGTTAAAAATTTTATATCCTCCATTATCTTCAAATACAAACAAAATCAATACAACAACAACAAAAATATTGTTCTATAAAACACGTACCCTCTTTAATTAGCAAGCCATCGAAGCGATTAAAGAAGAAAATATTAAGAAAATTTTTCACTGATTTTTTTTAACAATTTTTTGCTTATTTTAAGTCGGAAAATGTTTAAACAAAAATCACCACAATTACTTCGTCTATTGGAGACTTTACCGTATCTATATTATATAAGAATATGATATTGCAATGTTTTTAGTTGTTACAGTCTATTAGTTATTAATTATTGAACCAAAAAACAAAAAAATTTTGGATTTTAGTTACTTTCAATAATTAAACATAAAAACCGATTATAAATTTATAAAGATCACAATATCAAAATCCTATATAGTATAGTTGTGAAAAAGTGTCTCTCTTTGAGAACAGGGTAGCAATTTACGGTTTTCTACATGTGAAGTGGAATTTCGCTACTAGAATTTCTAAATTTAGGAAATTCTCTTTTTATGATTATTTATACGGTTTTTTAAATGACTAGTATCATTGTTATAAGAACATATACAGTGCTAGTATAATATAATTGATTATAGAAAAATTATTTTTTGCATCAATTAATTTGCCCCCAAACATATATTTGAATTATTTTGTCAAAACAAATAATTTACGAACATTAGTTATTTTGCTACTTCACTTTGAGATCGAGAGTCTCGGTATCGGTCTCGGTCTCGAACACCAAGTCTCGGTCTCGAAATACGTTTTCTAGTCTCGGTATCGGTCTCGAAACGAGACCGAGACCGGGACTAGTCTCGTGGTCTCGCGACCCTTACACGTGTGTCGACATATCTTGAGGCATATCGACGTAATATTTATACAGAAAATCTTGAACATCCAGATTTTATATTTATAGAATTTTTGATTATAAATCACTAAATAAAAGTTGTATTTGTTATGTTGTGTATTGTGCCATATTTACCCAAAGACAAAGTCTGAGACACACTACAATTAGAACTTATATGGATGTTTTGATTTGTACAATGCTTCATAAAATAAATGAAAAAGTGCATTATATTAATTAATACTCTAGCTCTCTTTTAGACTAATAATATGCTTGATGAATTGGTAGGGAGTAGAATATTAATTTTATTTATCATCAAAATGATCTTTTTGTATTGCATAATGTTCAGTTATTATTAATACGAACATTATTATTGCTTTAGAAAACTGCCATCATTATCATTTTATTTTGTCTTTTATTTTTAGATGGGTATCGACGTTCACTCGTGGATAGACAAGGAAATGGAAGATTTGGAGAGGGAACAAAGTGCCATAGACGAACAAGCAGCCATCTTGGAAAAACAGTTGCGAGCGGTGATGGAATCTGGTAATAGCAACGGGGAAGAGGAGGCCTTGATGTCCAAATGGTTTATGTTTGTCAATAAGAAAAATGCGTTGTTGAGAAGGCAGATGCAACTTAATATTTTGTATGTATTTACCAATTAATCTAAAATTAATTTTGTTTTGTTTTTAGACTTATTTTAATTATCTTGTCTGTATATGCTTAAAGCTCATAACTTGTAGTTTTATGATTAAGAATCTTTTTACATTATCAGGTAATTCAAGGAAAAAAAACTTATAGACTTTTCAAATGGTATACATAAATGTGAACAAACGATATATTTTTGGAATCAGGAGAGACATTTTGTTAAACCAAAGAACAATATACAGGGTGTCCTTTAAAAAAGCTTAAGTTGTCACTTTTTCTTAACCTTTTTAACCTTCTTTTTCTTCTACACTAAAAATAGTCAATTTCTCGGTCTTGTTTGGAAACAATGGATACATTTTTATAATTTTTTTTTAACTTAACATTTAGAGAGAAAGAAGCGGACTACGAGACTCGGTATAAAATGTTAAATGAAGAACTGAGACAAATTGCTGCGGTAGAAGACTGGAAAAAAACAGAGGAGCAGAGGAATAGGGAGCAAGCCCTTCTCGACGAACTTGTTCAGATTGTCAACAAAAGGGACGAGTTGGTGCACCATTTGGACAGTCAAGAAAAAGCGTAAGTTTTTACTGTTATTAGAGGGGGTCGATCGGACAGTTTTCAAGCCATAGTGCAACAAAGGAGCAATTTCGGGCCACTGTAAATTTTTAAAAGACCATTGTTAGGTAAAATATTATGTATATTTTACATTTTTATATATAGAGTGTTGTTTTTTTGCTGGCTATTTTTGGGCCTTATGGTCCAAATTATATTATTGTGGATTCATTTTCTCTGTTCTCATTTCAGTACTGAAGGAAAGTAATGACCAGAAATCTTCATCGTTATCATATGTTCAGCACAAAGTAATGTAGTTACTAATTTGAAAAAATATTTTTGTCTTTAAGAGTGACTCGATTAAGTTCCAGATATAAGTAGTTAATTAGCCAAAACAAAACCACAGTTTAATGTAGGGTGTTAATTAACCGATGTCACAAATTTTGGAAAAAATTAATATTACAGATATGCTTTTGGGTCCGACTGACGGTTCTTAGCTTCTTTTTGACTCCTTGGATGGGCATCTTTGGGAGCGAATCCTATGAAAATGCATATAATCCACATATGTTGAAAATTCCTCATTTCTTACAATCTATCGTGGCGCCGCATCTATTGTCACACAGATTGTAAAATCTTGACAGTTTTTACAATTTTCTTAGCATTTTACAATTTTCCTAGCATCGACAGATGAATGCTTTCCCCTGAGTATCTCTGTCCCGCGCTAGCAACTCTGTTCGGCCTTTGTTTGGCTTCGTAATGGAATTCTAACGGGTGTATAATCGCACATAATTAAACTAGGCTACCCTTTTAATGAAGAGTCTGAGCACGACAGCTCTTTTGGCGGCTATGGCTTGAGTTTACATGCAGGATTTTTTTACACAGTATATTTATTCGTTCTGCCCTCGATAATTGAATGTAGACTAAAGTTCTTTCAGAAGACACGTGTCACAACACGGAGCTAATTCAAAACATTCCTGCTCCTAAAAATCATTTAAATATCCTGTCGATTTGAAACAAAAAAAAAATAAAATTTACGTATCAAAATGTGTTATAAAAATTTAAAATTAGTAATTCTAAATGTTCTAGTTGTTCAAAATAAGTCGGGTGGAAACTTGGAAAAAATACAAAAAAAATTAAAATTAGTATGAATGCAAATTTAAAATTATTTGCATTTTCAATAATAAGAAAATTGGAAATTCCACACCATAGCTATCAGTAGCTGGCGCAACAAGGTGGAGAACCCACGACCTTGTCCGCGGACCAAGACTGCACGAATTCTAGTAGTTTGTTCTGGAACTCTCCTACTTCCTCCCTCAAGGGTTCCCGAACAGATTTTTAGAGATACTGGGTGGATCTTATTTCATTAGGGCAACAATTGCTTACTCATCTCTCCTATGGTCGATATGAAATTATGAAGGGAATTCCAATTTGCTATATAGACAAGCCTAAATTAAGGGTAATGCTAGACTTAAAGCCAATGTAAAGCTGTTTAAAATCACCTTTAGAGCTTATAGTCGAAAGAAAATATCAGTCAAAAATATCAACGTAAGTCGAAATTCGGTATAGAGCTGAAAGGAACAGAAAAAATAGTCCTCAGCACACTATGGCAGGAGGTGGTATCGTAATAAAAAAATACACTTTCAATTAAATTTTGTAGAATGAATCAAAGTAATTAATTATGAAAATTTATTACCTGACTGAAGTCTGGGAAAAACTAACAGATTTACTACATGAATTTGACCTGTCAAAATGGCTACCGACTTGCACAAAGGGCTGAAGATAAATAATAATAATAATAATAATAGTCTTTATTAAGAATTGAATAGAAAAAAAAAGAATATTACAATTCTTAAAGGGCGAAGTCTAGGTGATTACAATCAGCTACTCAACATAGTATTGATTGCTTCTAACGAAATCAATACGCTTGTTAAAAAAATCGTTCTTTTTTTTTAAATAGTTTTGGCAAAATGCATGTTGCTTAGCTGCGGCCCAGTTTGGAAACCGTACGTAAACGTATGTCGTAACTGATATTTAATTGAAACGAAAATATGTAGCTTTAAATATACTAGATAAATCAAATTAGTGCAATTAAACAGAGCTATATAAATACTAAAATTGAACAAACCAATCTTAGCTTAAAAATGTTTTTAATCATTACGTTATCGGCCATTTAAAATAATAATAATTTGCAAAAAATCCATTTGAATATTAATAACATGCATGTCGAGTGAGTACGACAAGAACGCACTACTACATTTGCCTAAAGAGGAACACGGAAAGTCTAGACCAGACGCTGCACACGATACATCGTCTATTGGCCGGAGCAATATGCAGAATACGAGGGTGTATCGTAAATAACTAAAACGACCAAATCAATTAAAACACAAAAATGTTAGAATTTATGCAGGCTTTGGGGGCAAATAAATGCTTAAACAATATAAAGTTCATTCAAATTCAAGATAAAGTGCATGTAAACAAAAGTTATTGTGCGTGGGTTACGCATTTAAATAAATGTGGCCGATTACTATATAAGTTTTTAACAAACTTTTAAGGACGTATTGCCCGCACAGTAACTTTTGTTTACATGCACTCTATCTTGAATTTGAATAGACTTTAGTAACTTAAATAAACACAATAATTAGCGTATTTACGCACAACCGCATGCTTTATTGGATCTAGAAAATGTAATACATGCAATATGTTAAACTGACGGACTATAACGCACGACAGTACACCTGTACAAAGGCCTGCCTATCACCTTCGAACTGGCCCCATTCACGTCGCAGTTCTTGGTGCGCACATTCGTTGAGTGCAGTCATTATCTGCTGTCTAGTAATGCCTAAAACCAGTTATGGTCCTACATTTGACCTGGCGGCTTCGAGTTTAGCAAGTTCATCTCCGTTCTCATTACCCTCAATTCCACAATGTCCTGGCACCCAAACCAGCTTCACTCTTTTTTTAGTTCGCGCCAACTACTCCAGCCTCTCACTGAACGTGAGTCAGTGCCTTAAGTGCTGCTTGACTATCTGAGCAAATGACAGTCTCCTCCCCTCCTCTACCTTTGTGTGCCTTCCTTCATAATTGTTGCCATTAAAATAGCGTGCACCTCTTCCTGAAACATCGTTGAAAGTTTTCTCAAATGGAAGCTGGACCCGGTTTGTCCGGCCTCTGTATATACGTCGGCACTAGAGGATTGCTATAATGTCATCTGTGAACCATCCGGATAACATACAAGTGCGTCTTTCGAGAGTTCCACCCGGTTCCACTTCCAATATTCTTTTTTTCGGGAGTGAGAGAGTATAACTCTTATGCCACCTCAGTCTACCTGAAGATCGTCCGATTCTATAAGATAACAACGGGATCTCTCTGTCCACACTATGTCACATCCTGGCATGGCCCACAATCTCCTCTCTTGCATGCCATGCTTCTGCGTCTCTCATTTGCAGGTGAGCTGCCATTGCAGCCTCTTTCTTAAAGATTTGAAATACGTATAAATAAATTAAATTAATAGTTCCGAAAATTTAAATAAAAAAACAAAATTACTGAGTAATGCATAAAATTGGGGTTATGTAATTTCATAATCAAAGGAAAATGAATATCTGATATACAATTTGGTTTCCGCGGGCAGCATAGTACTGAGGATGGTATTGTTAATGTAACAGAAATCATAGTGAGTAATTTTAATGAAGGATGTAAGCCACTCGCAGTCTTTTTGGATTTGTCAAAAGCTTTCTATTCGTCACTGTCGACCAGTCGTTACTGCTTTCGATACTGTTGACCAGCCCACTCACCTGGAAAAATTTGAAAAAATTGGTAATACATTTTTTTAAATCATATCCTACGGGCTGTACTTAGGTTGGCAAGGTATAGGAAAGTATCAGCGAATCTAAGCCAGATGATTGCGTTATTCCGCAGGGCACGATGTTAAGACCGATCCTCTTTTTAATTTACATCAGCTAGTTAACGGAAGTAAGTTCAGAAGGTAAAATTGTTTGCTTTGCTGATAATAAAGTTTTGTTGGTTCGGGATCCATATTGGCAGGGTGTGTTCGGCTGATGTTAGGAGAATGGCAAAAATTAATTACTGGCTTGACTAAAATCTTCTGACCTTAAGTACTGATAAGACTCAGGCAGAGGGACCGATATTGTAATTGCACACAAGAAATAAACAGGAAGGAGAGCATAAAATATTTAGGGGTAATTTTTGATATGAAGTGGCAAATTCACGTTGAATATTTAAATAAGATATTAAGAAACCTACTTTATAAATTCTATGAATTAGGACAAGTACTACCTTTACATACACTAAAAATATTCTGTCAGGCTCTTGTGGAGTCCCATCTTTTCCAACGGCATTACAGCTGGGGTGTCATGTAGAGCAATGTTTTAACGCCACTATTTATAACCCAAAAATATGTAATTAAAATAATATTATTTAAAAACAAACATTTTCATACAGAAGCTTTAGTTTTAGAAACAAAAAATTTAACAACCTTATTATTCACCATTGCATAGGAACAAGATTAAGCCGAGCTACCAGTTTTACTCGCCCTTACTACATAGTTCAGTTCTACACAAAGGCATATCTCTTTTATTTATTTATTTTATTGACAATAAATGGTTACACCATTTATTGTTAATAAAGATACTCTTATATTCTACCCAAAATAATTAGCATATTACCAAGTCATTAAAAAAAAGTGTGCCTTTAATGAAATAAAAAATAAGATAGATTCTGGGATTGGATTGTTAATAATTATAAAATAATATGTGAAAAAATAACAAGTTTTGATACACTTTTTTGTTGTATTGATTTTCTATTTCATATAAACTTACTTTTCTACTGGATTATCTTTGGTATACTAATCTGGTTATATTTTTCATCATGTTATTTAGTGTTAAATACCATAATTAATTTACAATATTATTAAAATGTTGTGATTTAAGTGCACGCGCATATCTGTGATCCATTGTACCCTAGAATGTTTTGATATACTTCTGTTTGTGAATTTTTTGTTTTTTTTTTGATAATAAATCAATTTCTTTGTTTGTTTGTTTGTATTGCATTGTTAAATAACAATTTGTGCTAAATAAATCACTTAATTACTGCTACTGCTGCTATCATTCTCTTGCATTTATTTTGATTAAAATGTAAACTTTTTTGTTTTAGCATTGAAGACGACGAAATCATAGAAAAGGATCTCTCTCACATAGAACTTCCAGCGAAAGACAGTAACTGTGTTATTTCTTAACCTCTTATACTTAATTTCTATTTAAAAAAAATGTACAGTTTTCTAAGACAACAAACACCTATCTCGAATTGTATTCTAACAGCTAACCGCGTTGGTGCTTCTTGTGATATTTATTAGTTTTCTTCGGTTGGTTGATCTATTGAAATATACAGATTTTTTTATTTTTTAGGAAAACTGTGCGATTTTTTGTTTTGTACTATAAGCTTTTTAATTTATTGACGAAGAACTACTATTTATTTTAACAAAATATTATGTGTAAGTTTCCTTGATATATGGAAAATATCAAATGGTTGAAATTAGATAGTAACTGAAATAGGTATAAAAGAACGTATTGTTTTATGTTGTGTAATAAGTTAACAGTTTTTATTCTGGGTGGAATATTTATCTGGATTAAATTTTAGAACTTAAAATCCATTTCAAAGTGTTTTATCCGTCAGATTGATTTTTCCGACTTCGGAAATTTTGGCAATATCGATTTATTTCTGACGTCGTCTATGTAAGAATTATGACGTCATACAGCTTTTTTTAAATGCTGTATGCGTATGTTTTTTTATCAATCAAATATCCTAAACACAACATTCTGTTTCATAATTCTTATTTTGGGTCAATCCGAAGTAACATTTTATCTAACCAATACCAGGTATATAAATTGATAACATGTTTTATAAAGGTTTTTTAGGAAATGCGTGTTATATAAACTGTTCTAGATTTTTTTGTGCCACCTGAGGTCAACTTTTGATTTATAGTGGGTTTATAATATCGTCTATGGCTATGTTTCACCACTTTCATAGTAATTACAAGTCTCATACAAGTGACTTATAGCATTAAATTACTACAGAGTATATAAAGAGTGTTTTATAACAGCATATATTACTATTTCATGTATCTACCCTACTTTTTAAACATTATTTAATAAAAAAATTCAATACCCACCAGACCAGAGCATAGGTTAAAAAAATACTCTTGAGTTTCACAGAGATATTAGCATAGATTGTTGAGACACGAATAACAGTTTGCCTAGCACAATGTCTTGGAAACAGATAAAGTATAGCAGTGTTTAAAGAGAAACCAAGAAAAAGTTTTTTTTTGTGTTTATTATCCGAATGTTATGCAGTATATTTAAAAATAAATTTGTCACCAGACATCTTTAAAGAGAGTTTGTTAAAGTCGTCTACTCAAAATGATTCTATGAATCTGGAAATAATTGTCATTGCGAAGGAATCGGACAGACTGCAGTTAGAAGTTCGTGTTAAACAATGGACCTCATTTGAATAACCGTAAAGAAAATTTATGAACAGACAGGAACTTTTGGCCCACCACATATAACTTAGGGAAATTTTAGACACGGCTAGAACGTTGTGAACATGTTGACAGATGATAGTTGATTTAAAGTTCTTATATTATTGAGTGATGCTGCACATAAATATCGTAAAAATAGAACACATGTCTTATCGCCGAAGTTCCAGAGAACAAACAAAATCGTAAATGTAATGAAATCTCATTTACTAAATGTGAGGACAGAGAGAGTTACATCTGGTTTTTTTCACGTCAGTGGTGTTGCTAAAACTGAATCTTATAGTAGCAGCCAATTAGGGGGTCTGCTAATTTCGTTACAGTAAAACGAGTCCGCATAAGTTTATTAATTAAAATTAATATTCAAGGGGGGATCCTTAGCACTCACCTCATTGGGATAGTGTAACAAATGCTGAAAGTTATCTCCACCTTCTGCTTGACATACGCCGAGTCTGTAGTAAATACTAGCAACCGCACTTGTAGGTTCTCAACGCTTTGGTCCATTTTTAAACACTCTCTTATTGACTTTTTGGGGATGTTGTATCCACTGTGGATTTTGATCAGACCTGTATCGATAATTATGTCTATTGATCATTCCATTGAAATAAAATGCAGCCTCATCTGAGAAGATAATATTTTAAAGAAATATGTTATTTTCCCTCATAGAAAGAAATCCAATGGTGTAAGGTCAGGAGACCTTGGTGGTCATTCAAAGAGACCCCGTCGACCTATCCACCGATTTGGAAAAATTTTGTCAAAGTTCCAAAATACTAACACTTGCTTTCAATGCAATGATGACACTGAAAGTTTAACTGAGCTTATTATTTTGTGTGTGTGTAGGTATTTGCCAAGTAAACAACCAAATTTGGTAAAAAACTGCCCTAGAATTTCAAGAATTACTTGGGCTTACAGTCCTCTGTCGGCCATACGATTAAACTTGGAACAAAATGACTTCCACTTTCCTATCTTAGCTCAAGTTCCGATCAAAATTCGAACGAAGTATCGAATTTTAACATTTCCGGCTAAGCCGGAAGTTGATTTCACTTAATAAAAAGTTAAAATAGGGAAGAACAAATCATTTTGATATTAACCGTTTAGCCAGTAGACGGCTGTAAGTGGTCCATAAAATATATTTAAAAATATTCCACTAATCCCAAAAAATATACGATATACGAAATACACGATCAAATCGTTGTTACCAAAAGATCCGTTGTCGGAAAAATCAAGTTTAATGGGTTTCCCAATTATCAATAGATTTCAAGTTATAGATTTTTTTCCCTTACGGCTTTACCCTGGGCAAAGTTCTGCTTGGCAAATTAAAAAAATCCTAAAAAGTCCTAGCTTAATAGTTGACTCAGTTTAAACCCTTAATTATTTTACTAGTCTTGTTTGGAGTACAAACCTTTACCGCTATGTTTGATTTATTGAGTTCTTTTATTCCTATTAAGTGCAAATAATTTAAAAAATATCCAAATTACCGAAGTTTCCCCCACAGTTTTGGGCAAAATATTGTTTATTATTCTGGGTTATGATATGAAGTAATTGTCATATATCCTCATTCGTTTGGGGTTTCTTAAAATATCTAATATGAACTAAATTAGTGGGATAAGCGATTTTTAATGGGGAATTGAAAATGGGCCATTTTCGTATCAGGAAAAGATATTGAGTTGCGGTTTTTAGATATTTATTGCAAATGTTGTTGGTTATATGTGTACAATAAAAATATGCACATTTTAAAAAAATTCAATACTTTTTATAACTCCAAAAAATAAAATGACATATTTTTCAAACCGTCGGAAATTTTAAAATCACTTTTTTTTTGTAAATTCTTCTATTTTTTACATATGGAACCTGTAGTTTTACAACAGTCTACATGATACATTTTTAATTGGGTCTCGGTGATTTTGAATTTTTTATGGTTTTGGAGCGTACAGTATGTTGATGGTGTCCAGAAATTAAGTTACATTAGGGTAACAAAAACTACATGTCACAATTTAAATTGGAATATTTTGTTTCAAGTTTTACTAATATGGAACAACTCTTTCAAAAAGGTTTTTATTTTGTGTCTAGCTATATAAATAAAAATATGGTGGGAGATAATATACCTCATAAAAATTAAATGGTTATACAAACAGGGGTCCACAAATAAATTGTTTTCTAGATACAGGCTGTTAAAATGTTAATATTTGCATAGTTCATAATTATTAATAATAATTCTAAAAAAAACATATAAATACATTGTACAGGGCGTTCCTAAATGTCGAGAAAATATTAAAAGTGATTACTTGAATCATTAAAAAAAAATTAATATAAATACATATCCACAAATGCTCTATTTTCGAGATATGGCGTTAAATTAACTAAATGGCTTAAATCTATTATTATCTGGCTACAATCACATGAATTATTTTTGAATTTAAAGTAAAACCAATAAAGATAAAAATGCCTCTCCTTTAAATTTTTTGAATGAAGAAATAAAATATTCTAAAAGTATAACCTTTTTGGGTAGGTATATATTTTGATGAAAATTTAAGCTGGAATATACATTTTGGATATTTACGAAATGGCGTAAAATAGTTGGTATATTGTATAACATAGCATATTATATTCAAATTCAAAACTATTTTATTAGTCAGTTAAATACAATAACATGTAAATTATAATTTAAAATAAGATTAGTTCTGACGAATAAGGACAACACTGCGATTATAAAACCGATCCACCCACATAAGGATATATGTTGGAGTAGCCTTGTCTTGTCTTTAAAATTTTTAAAAATTATTTATTTCTAATTAGTTTTACAGACGATTTACAGACATTATTAATAAAAAGTAATTTTGGAAAACGGTCAATTCTATACACTGGCATTATCACCTACAATAATTTACCAAAGAAAATCAAGGAAATGAATAATCGGAAGAAGTTCAAGAAAGTACTAAAAAAGTTTTTCTTGGAATAATGAGTTAAAAATTATATTTCTATTATTTGTTGTTTTCGATGTTAAAAATTATTTTTTTACATTTTAACAGTATTCCTATTTTCCTGATAAACTGTTAGATTACCTTTCTGACGTCACGCTGGTTTCAAATAACGTATTTCTTATATTATTTATATTTCGTAGTTGTCTTTATAAATATGAGTATTTTCTTGTTATTTTTATATTTTTAGGTATTTTCCCTGTAATAAACTGTTATAGTTGGTTGGGAATAAATTAATTTAAAAAAATACGATTTTTTTAGTAATTCCATATACAATTTGATTAAGATTTGTTACAACCTCATAGGTATTCAGAGGCTACATTTTAACAGTACGAAACAGCTTTTGTTTCAACCATGGGCGTAAATATGGGTAATCATCCTGGACTACCCATACCTCCGGACGTGGTTGACATAAAAACTGTTTCGTACTGTTAAAATGTAGCCTCTGAATACCTATGAGGTCGTGCAAAATCTTAATCAAATACTGTTATGGAATTACTAAAAAATTTTTTTTGTTTAAACTTTAGCAGCCTGTATCTGGAAAATAAAGCATTTGCGAACATATATTTATATAATTTTTTTCTTAGTATGATCCAAAGAGTCACCTCCTTTAATATTTACTTTGCATTTAGGAACACCCTATATAATAATACAAAAAAAAAATAAAGTAGATAAAAATTATTATAACTCCTTAATAAGAAAAATTCAAAATTTTGCAGCTTATTTTTTTTTATTTTCTTAGGTATATTATAGTAAATGCTGATTCATGTGTACAATCTATATCTGTTGCTAAAGTTTCCAATTTTAGATTTGATATTTTCTTTTACACATTTTAATTTGTATAAATGTTCTTGATCTAAATATCCCTTTGGTGATATATTTTTCTAAGATTTATCAATTTGTCAATTTAAATTTTCAATAAATTTGTTTAACACCGAATCACGTTAACTAATCTAAACACCCTGTTAAAAAAAAAGTTTGTTATGTAAAGTGTTGAAAAGCGACAGGTTGATAGGCAAAAATCTAAGTTTCCAAAAATGTATATATTTAAAAATTTCATAGTCTTTCAAATTGTTATAATGAATTTTCGAAACAGTAGAAAACTTGCAGTCTTATATTATACCTAATATAAAATACTTCTTACCTCAAGCTCTAGGTTTATACTGATTTAATATTAAGAAATTTGTCAGAAACATCTAAACACCGCATTTTAAATCTTTTCTCGTTATGAAAGTTTCAATTTCTCCTAAAAATTCACTTGTCCTATTTATAATATTCAGCAGTTTAGTTTAATTGTTGGCAAGGTTTATGTGTATTATGCCCGAAACTGAGTGGCTTCATTCTGTACTGGATTTTAATGTAGGTAAAGTATTCCCGAATTTAAGAACATTAAGTAAAAAGGCTGTAACCTAAAGCCATCCATTCATAGTGCAATACTCTTTCTTTACTTGCGTACCGCCAATGTTTGCCAAAAAATGCTTTGATTCAAAAAGAAAACTAATATTTTGTACGCTATTTCTCTGTTAGCTTTAGTCTTCCCAGTTACTCCAAAATATATACAGTGACCACCAAAAAGAGTTATGTGAATAAAAGTTAACAAATGTTTATGCAAACTAGAAAATAACAACGGTTTCTAAATAGAAAGTGTGGATCGTTCCATTTAAAAGAAGTTTTAGGTAAAAGTGCTTTTATATTTTTTAAATTGTATTTTTTTCCTGTACATTTCATATATTTGTAAATATTGAGTGAATTATACTTTTTCTTGATCACTGTATATAGTTCTTTTCTCTGCTGAATTTAGATTGAAATGTATTGGAAGGAAAGTGTTCTTTATGCGCATGTACTTCATAAGCTTCACCTAAAAATGATCGAAATAACAAAATATCCAGTAAGCAGTGGGCATAGATCT
Organism: Kuschelorhynchus macadamiae; assembly: GCA_030620095.1. Taxonomy (NCBI): domain Eukaryota; kingdom Metazoa; phylum Arthropoda; class Insecta; order Coleoptera; family Curculionidae; genus Kuschelorhynchus; species Kuschelorhynchus macadamiae. The sequence goes on along the minus strand of JAUTXW010000774.1, from coordinate 1,410,315 downwards.
ATAGTTATTTAGATATATACAGGTTACCCTATGCACTAATGACTATGTAGATAGAGTAGAAATCGTTAGTACTAGTACAACCCAGATTTTCATGAAAAGGACCTGCCCTTCTATGTGTCCCATCGGAACAACAAATAAGCAGTTTCTTTTTCAAATGTCCCAAAAAACTACGTTGGTTTTAGACGGCTATGGCTTAATAACTTACAAACAATTATATGACGGAGGATTTTAGATTTTTTTTTTTACAATTTTACTTGTGTTTGTTCAGTTTTGATGAAAACTTGTGAAATGATACTTCCAATCTCACTAATAAAAAAACCAAATGTTAAGTATTTGTATCTAATAGAAGAGCTAAAAACCGCAATTCAATTTGAAAATTGAATCGTCTGTAGTTTTTGTGTGAACCGTCTAAATTGAATGTTTTCTTTTTTATACATATGTTTTTTTATTCTCTTCAAATTGTTCTTAAAAATTATTTATTTGCTATAAATATACAAATTTTGTTTTTTAATTTCGAATGTTTATTTTAATAACTAAAAGAGAAAAAGTAATTATACGTAAAAAGAAAATCAAATAAATACAACAGCTTATTTTTGAATAAAAACATGAATTTTTTGTTTTTATTAAATTTTATTTTATTCAAAAATAAGCTTGTAATTTGTTTGATTATCAAAATCGCAAACTTAAAGAAACAGACTCTCGGTTGTCTTGCAGTCGTAAAACTTAGAAATTCCTTCTTCTGTGATGCCACCAATCCGCTTATAATAAAAAATAGGGTTTTTTTTTACGAAAATTTTAGGTGGATCGACTCCACTAGAATACGCGATTTAGCGGGATCGATGACGTGAAACAGTCTCATAGTTCTTGGGTTATGGTCCTGTACAAAATGTGATGGCCTTTCCAACGTTTCACATTATACGGTCCATCTTCAGACATCTCCAGTGCGTGAACCAGTAGCCATAACGGCTCCTTTACCGCCAATGGTAAATTGCAACGGTTAATAACCATGTACCCTCTTAGAACATAGGTAAACTGCAGCGGGCAAATAATAAAACAGGCCTTATAATTATTTGTATTATTTTTGTTGAATAAGGTAAACTATTCGGCTGCACAGACGATTATTACTTATTTTCCACAGTGTTAGAAAATTGGTGAGCAATTTGTTTTGCAAATGAGAGCAATTCTGGGCATCGTTTTTTATTTTTATATAAATTTATTCTTATATCTTATGTTTTCTTTTTAAGTTAAAATTATTCTTATTTATATAATCGTTAATTTGAAATGACAAAAGTGTTTCAACATAGATATGTAAATTTGGATGACAGTAGTTGAAGCGCATTTATTGAAAAATTAGTGAAATGGCTCAGAATCATTTTCTGATATATAAAAATGTAAAAAATAATCAATATATTTTTTAATCGGTCTTGTTCGAGTTGGATTTCGCTTAGTTAAAGTACCAGACAAGTACTAACATCTTCTGATTCTAGATATTGCAGCCCAGAAAAACTGTTTTTGTCGATTAACAAACAAAATACTGGCGATACATAATGGCCATTTCTTCAACCCTGGGTGGTAAATAATTGTTTACAATGAGGAGTACAGTATGCCAAAGTCCCATCAACTTACATTTTCAATGAAATCGTTTCTTAACGAAAATAAATCACCTCTATTCTGTTGGTAATCAACTCGGTAAAATCTAACGCAGAATGGACGTCTTCAAGTGAAGGAATTTTTTTTTCTTCGCGCATTATAGATATTTTTCTTATTGTTTGTAGAGGCTGGCACTTAAATAATCGCTTTCCATTGACAGTTCTAATATTGCACGACAAACTTTTGACCGAAATGTAAAGCAAGCTGCACTAATAATTTAAGTGTGCAGTTTTTTTTGTCCTACTCATGATTGTGTTCCATATTAGTCCTGGATAGGCAAAAATATTTTTACACAACACTTCCTCCCTTTTATACAACAATAATACGTTTTCTCATTCACCAACTAAACTGCCGAACCAGAAAGAGTGCACCGAGAGTTTTTTTATCGAAATTTAAAGATATTTCAATTCCGAAGCGCAATATTGAGATGCTGTTTTTAATGTTCGTTTGGACAATGTCTTGAGTATGTGATTCTACTAACATTTATTTTCTTCTGATCAAAATGATCTTTGATGAAATACAAAAAGCAATTTCTAGCGATTTTTGATAATTTCGTTTGTTTAGCGTTTTTACGAAAATTTTGACATATTCATACAGGTGGAGAACTTAACAACCTGTATATACCGTTGCCATCTATATGTATTTAAAACACTAAGTCAGATTGTTCAGCAAGTTTGTGAGAGAGTTGTACTGCACCAACTTACATCATTTTTTGTTTTGAAATCACCGTCTGGTTACCGAGACCTTTCAACTCTATTTTTTTGTATTGTTTTATTTCGTATTTTTTCTATAAAACCAAATAGGTTTTTCTTCAATAACATTTCTGGGCGGTGTGGTGAATGCGCCCCATATTCTTATAATTCCAGTGGAAACTCATCGCGCTATCTAACGGAAAAGGCAGAACAAGGTCTGCTAGGCCAGCTAGTTAGTATTGAGAATTATCATTACTATTAGTTTGGATACAAGGTGTGACAAAAGGTAGCTAGATTTTACTATAATCGCTGTTGGACTTATGTTAAGATAATTACGAAATACCAGCTGTTGTAACACATCTGTGAACCATGGGCTTGTTTTGCCGAAACGGTTTTTCCATTTTAGGGCTAAAGTTCAAAACAATGTGTCTGTAAAGACTTGTTCTTGAACTTGAAAGTGTTTTAAGTTTTAATTTTTTAAGTCATTCAAATTTGATACACAGTATACTGTGAGCAATGCCTTTGAAACAGCTATAATACATTTTAGAAAAATCTACAGGCTGTCCGTTTTTCCCAGGTCGCGACCACTCCCCCATCTCCGAAGTCACTGGCCCTTTTTAAAAAAAAAATGTCTTATTCTGCTCTGTAAATTTTCGATATTTTGTACTGTTTAAAATTTATTTAGCAAATTGTCCATGCATTAAGACCTTGAAAATGCCTATTAGTGGACACCTTGCTAAATGGTACAAAAATATCGAGAAAATCTAAGAAACCAAAAGGTCACAGAACAGAATAAAAATAAAAAAAATCAGATATACTTTATTGCTAAAAGAACATATAGTCCTTGTCAACAAAGTGAGCTCCATAAAAATAAAAATATTGGGGTGTAACATACTCTGTAAACTATGTAACTACACTTTATACAAAAGACACAAATATAACCATAACAAAATCCACCATTAAGTATATAATATAATAAAAGAGACATAAAGCTTTGAAGTACAGATTTGAGTCACCTTTAGGACCTAAAATACATGAGTAATAATAAAAAGTGGACGGTTCAAATTCCTCTAGTATTAAAGGCCTTTTCAGTTATTAAATGTCCATGTTTTTTACGTATGAGATATACAGATTCAAGTATTAAAAGTCAAGTAAGTGTTAAAATTTTATATTTCACAAAAAGTGGTAACGTAACTCATGTAACGAACAACCCGTTTTTTTCAAAATAAAAGTAGAATTAAAAAGTTGTTGGATGGAGTAACACCGAAAGGCTGTACTATCAGTTAGGTATGAATTTACAAATGCAAGAGCTCATTTGAAATAATACTAACGGCATAACTGCCTTTTGCAACTTTTTGATACAGATTATTTATGTGGTTAATAAATATCAACTTATTATCAATGGGTATGCCCAAAAATTTCGTGTTTGATTTGTTTTCAACCTTAATATCAGATAGGTAAAGATTATCAAAGTTTATTTCGCCAGACAATAGTAGTGTCATCCACAAACAATGTAAAAGTTCCGTTTTTGTTAAGGTCTATAAAGTCGTTAATATATAATAGAAATAAAATGGGACCCACGACAGACCTACATTTTTTTCAGACTATTTAAGTAATGTCCGCCCCTCAATCAATTATTATTATTATTGAAAAAAAAAGAAGGTTCCAACTTCGCCTTTTCTTGGTGTTCTGATCAATCTCGAAAAGATTTTGATCATGACAAGGCGACAAAACGAAGATATTAGATTTCTATATTATATAAGGAATTGAAATAATTTAGTAAAAATTGCGGGGGGGGGGGTTTAAAAGAGTGGCGACCTGAAATTTCAAAAATGAAGGCTTTGCGGACACGTTTATATGACCTTTCAGCCCTAAAATAAGCTAAAAATTATTCCCTACATTTTTACCCATCTATTAACTAACACCCTTGGTAACTCTTTCGGAGTTAAAAACGAATACCCTATATAAAGACTACGAATAAAGCGGCTAGAGAACAATTGAAGCAACTGCTTTGACAAAAAAGTCCATAGTTCACAAAAGCGAATTATAGCAAAATCTGCAGAATTCAATAAGTGTTTGGTAAATTCTAGCTAACTTTTGTCAGCCTGTATCCATTCTTCTTAATACTAATCATAACGATATAACTGCTAATTATAAATTAGGCGATAGGAATTTGTTTTGTATACAGGTTCTTAGGTTAACGCTAAACTTGTATGAAGATGCCAACATTTTCGTAGAAATGCTGTACATTGCAAACAAACGAAAACATCAAAAATATAATTTTTTTGTCATTTTCGTCGTTTTGGTCAGAAGCAAAAAAAAGTTTGAGAATTTTAGGAGTTAACAAACTTTTGCAAAAAGACAGGGGTTTTATTTCACGCCCTGCATGTAGAGGCACATACCCAACGGATCGGCCAAACGAAGACCAAAAACCGCATCTGGATATCGCGTTTCGCATTGAAATATCCATCTTTAACCTTTGATAAAAAAATTCTTGATGCAATATTTTTCAGTTTTATTTCCGTCATGATAACGATATCCAAGACTATGGCTGATACTGAAAATAAAAATAGGCAATATTTAAGTCTTGAATAACGGGTAGGCGGGTTAGCAGGTATTGTTTAAATTAAATGGACCTACCAGGTTTGCAAACATAGAATAATAAATCATCGTTGCTTTGCCGCCATTTATTGTCGATTTCAGACTACCAGAAATATTTACCATTTAAAGTGCAAAAATCGACCATGAAAGGTGGTGTCTCAAAAGTTAGTACCTATCCTTTATTATTTTAAATTGTTTCGTTTTGTTTTTTTTTTTTGAAAATCTATCATAAAAGGTACTCAAGCGTATTATAAGAAAGACAATGCGAAATTCACGTATTCCGCGAGATGATTTTTTTCAGCTTTTTCTGTGAGGAACTGCATATTTACTTAGTGTAATGGCCCTGTATTTTAGGTAAATTAGAAAGTCTTAGTTGTTTTTGCAAAAGTTGTAAATGTGTCTTAAGCTTTATCTTGGTTGTAATTTTAATGTGACATTTTGACCTGCAAATCTATTAGGAAATTTTATAGCAATCCACAGTTATATGTTTAATAAAATAACTTTTTTACTTAATAACTTTATTTATGTTGTCTTTATGTAGGTTGTTTGCACATAAAACAGTTTGGTGATATAATTTTATTTTTGATTGGATATTAATTAGAGAAAAATACTCATTAATGAAGTAATAAATTGCCAAATATACAAACAAGATTTCCCAATATTTTTGCTGACACATAGTTGTGAATTGTAGATTAGAGAATTGTGTTTAGGCCAAATTATAAATATATTTCCACAATCCGCGCACCTCGACTTTTTGATGTTATAAAATGTAAGCTTTATGTGGCTCTGTGTAATATATTTTTTTTAATTGTCTGTATAGTTAATTTAATTTGTTAATCATGAAAGGCGTAAAGTTAAGTGTAAATAAATTGTACATCTAATATAATCCTGTTGTTTCTTTTCGTCACTTGTTTAATTACAATACTCAAATTACTGCATCAACACAGTGCCTGGATAGATATTTATTAATAAGTAAGGTCTGCACATATACTGTTTTTTCAAACACGTTTATTGGGCGCCATTTTGTTCTATCATATTTGATTCCTATCAATATTTTACCAGTTTCTTTCTACTTACGCCACACTTGACTGTTGGGCATAATTTAAAATAAATTCAATAAGTAGTTATTACATTGATTGATACATACCGCCATTTTGTTACGTCATATTGAAATCGTAGGGTGATTTTTTTCACGATTTCAAACATTTTATTTGGCCGCCATTTTGTTAAGCCATCTTTAATTAGTACCACAATTTTACTAGTTGACCCGTATACCACAATTAGTTATGAAACATAATTTGAAATCAATCCATTAAATAGTTTTTCAGGCTGAATTTTTAAATATTTTACTAAGCCGCCATCTTTGGATTCGTACCAAAATGTTACCAGTTGATTTCAACATAATACTTCACGTTTGTGCAAAAATTAAAAACAATAAAAAAAATATTAACAAAATTGATACTTCTAAAAAACACTTAAAGAACCATTTTTGCAGAATTAATATCTTCACGTTTGACAGGGGCAGTCCATGGAAGCAAGGAAAACAGTGCTTCCCCAAAAAAAAATTACAAAACATCTTCTAAAATGTAATTTTTGAAATAGGAAACCATTAATTTAGTTTATATTAAAAATGCTAAAATATTATTTTAATTATGAAGCTCATAATAAATGCGGCCTTGACTACGACCGAGCCACAATAGAAATCGAATAGAACCTATGCGGGCCGCTAGCTTCTCTGCAGGCAACTCCTGTATGCTTGATTTCCTGTGAATCGAGCCAGAGGTTATTGAACTTTCCACCGGCTGTTTGTAATTTTTGCATTTCAGTCGCGTGCTTTAAATGGGGGCGGAAGCTATCGTTGTTTGAACGGCTATCCGTGTGTTGTGTAATACGTATGTCGCGTCGTGCATGGTGCGATATGGAAGAGAATAATACGGACGTGGATATGCAAATACCGTCAACTTCGGCTGTCGGTAAAAACGTTGAAAATGTTGGAGAATTTACTAAGAAGAATGTGTGGTGTGTGTCTTAATAATAAAGGGATTTTCAACATTAAACTTCGCTGATTTACAAAGGAAGGGCAAAACCGCCTATGAAAAATTTAACCAGAAAAATGAAAAACTGTATTAGACATTTTTATTCGGAAAAACAATACGAACAATTTAAATGGCTAACAGGGTGTTAAAATATAAGTAAATTATTTTGTTAGCCATGTTTACTTTTTGAAAATGAAAAAGGTCTCTGGAATAAAATTGGTTTTTCCGATTTAAACAATTTCCATAAAGCTGTAAAAAGACACATTATGTCCAAAGCGCATTTGCAGGCCGTCATAAAAGAAAAAGTCTTCGGCAAAACCAGAATTGAACACGCCCTTAATAAACAGTTGAAAATTAGTCACCGACAACACAATGAACTAGTCGATAAAAATAGGCAAATATTAAGAAGACTTATCGATGTTGTTTGTTTTCTTAGACAGAGGAAATTTTCAAGATTTACTTAACTTAATGGCTAAATATGATGATTTAATTTCCGCTGTTGCAACCATTATTCTAAAAAGAATTAAACAGGAGATTGGCGAGGCGCGGTTCATTGCTATTGTTCTGGACGAAACAACTGATATCAATAATTTAAGCTAATTATCTATAGTAATACGTTACTTTAAAACAAACGGAAGTATTCAAGAGCAATTTTTAGGTTTTAAGAATGTGTCCGAAAATCGTACAGCAGATGCATTATATACCGTAGTTTATAACGTTACTAAAAAAATTAGTGGAGAGAAAAAATTAGTTGCTCAAAGCTATGATGGAGCTGCAGTGATGGCAGGACAATTAGGGGGTCTGCAAACTAAAGTTCGAGAAACTTTCGCAAGAGCTGTGTTTGTCCATTGTTTTGCTCATAAATTAAATCTGGTCTGGTATCCCAGTCCATCAATTACATTAAAGAGTGTAAAGTATTTTTCGTTACTTTAAGTGGCATGGCTGCTTTTTTCCAAGTCAACAAAACGTACACAAGCTTTGGACTCCATGGTCCACAAACGATTGACCAAAGTAGCTCCTACTAGGTGGAACTATAATAAAAGACTTGTGTTAACAGTATCTGAAAATCGTGAATCACTGATTGAACTATTTGAGAAGACAATAGAAAATAATGAAACGTGGGACTCAGAAGCAATAAATAGTTCGAGGGGGTTTTTGGACTGTTTGAAACGAGATTTTAATTTTAATTATTTGTTGAACATATTTTCAAAAATATTTCCATTCTCGGACAATGTTTTTAATATATTACAAACTAAAACAAATGATATTGCTTTTTGCCTAAAAAAAGTGGATGATTTTAAGACTTTGACCTATTTTGGGAGAAAACGATGACGTTAAATGTAGAGCCACAAGCCAAGCGTCTTAGAAAAGACAAGGTCAGAGATGTTCAAATATCATACAGACGCCTCTTTTATCAAATAATCGATCAAATTCAGCAACAAATAAACTATAGATTTAACGGTTTAAGTGATTTTAAATTCCTCGAGCTCTGCAATTTTGATGTATTTAAAGAAAAAACTTTTCCAGAAGATGCGTTTAAATCTCTTCTTCTTCATTATGGCCAGTTCTTCGACCGAGTGTTACTGCGATCTGAACTAAAAGTGATTTACGAAACTTTTGCGCAAAAAATAACGCTAAGGAACTAATGCAATTTTTAAAAGATAAGGAGCTGGAAGATGCCTACACCGAAGTCTCGAAATTGTGTGAATTAGTATTGACAATACCTGCCACAAGTTCATCAGTAGAACGCGAATTTGTCAACACTTAAACGTATAAAAAATTTCGTGAGAAATTCAATACGCATACATCGCTGTTGTCCATTGAAAATAAACTTAAAATATGTCGGAGCATCGACGTTTTTATGATTACGTCATTGACGAATTTGCAAAAAATGACCGAAGAATCGAATTACGATACAAATAGGTAAGTTTCTAAAAATTGCTTCCCTTTCTTAAAATTTTTTAATTAATTTGTAATTTATAATAATGTTTATACGTTTATATGTATTTATATTAATTTTTTTCCTACTAAAAACAATGTTGTTTCTCGGGAATAAATGATTAATAATAAAAAAAAAATAAGGGGACCGGCTTTTGACGATAAAATTGTCTAAACAGGGAGAATACCTTGTGAATGTGGTCTCTTATATTGGGGAAACTAGGAGACTTCTTGATATAAGACTTAAAGAACATGGAAAGTATCCAAAATTGCTGACGATATTTCAGATGTTTGGAAACCTTTACAACCGTACAAACATTTCATGCTTTGGCGCCTTCACGCATTGCTTTTCACGGCTTTTAATATAAAAGCTGTTTTATACTTAGCGCTCAGTTTACTCTTGATAACCCCCGACAAGTGAATTAAATAATTATTACTGAGTATTTAATTTATAGAAGACAAAAGAAATGTTTATCTAGAATAAGTGCCAAGTTTGTCGCTTCGAAAGAATTTGATCAAGTGGAGTAGCCTTTCAATGTTCTAATTTTGCATTGGGTAAATTTTTTTTTACCCGATATATAAGTGGTCAAATAATAAGTACCAGTAAGTACATTTTAAACTGCATAAACCTCTAAATAAAATCACTGTAGCCCACCTGAAAGTCATTCATTAACAAGATAATGGAATTAACTGTCGTACTCTCCCAAGAATGTCCAATTATTTTTTGTTTCATTACTTGTGTTTAATTTTTAAATTTTGCTAGTTTTTTGTATTTATTTATTGTGTAGAAGTATATTTGTGTTTATGGCAGAAAACCAAACATTTTGGGAAACCTATGTTAGGTTGTTCTAAATTAAGTAATGAAAATGTTGAAGCAGCATGTGGGATGTTTTTTAACGGGTAAATAGTAAATAGTTTTTAGGTATGTTTAAATACTATTGCTGAATTTTTATTTAGATAATCGCAAAGGAGGCAACCTAATATATCCACTTTTTACCGAATAAAAAAGAATTTATTTGATCAATTTGAATTAACAAACCTCGTTCAAAATCATATAATAAAGAAGGAAATCACAGTTTTGGCTGTGCTAGTGAAATAAGCGTAGGTATTCCAAAAACTAAAGTTGTTTATTCCTTAAAACTAATAGGAAAATTACGAGAAACGTGCACACAACAAAATGGAAATCAGTTTGAACTGTTCATTTGATTTACTTGATTACACTGTTGTGCTTATTTTACGACTTTCAAAGTTAGTTTTTGCTGATAATAATGGACTATATACTCATTCGGATTTTGTTGTCATGTTGATTTCGCACCAGTTTATCCTTAAATCATATTTAATTTTTGTCAAAAATTTACAGTCAATCGAATAAGATTTTTTACGCTAATTTTTTAACATGTTATTTGGCCTCCACTTTGTTCTGCTATCTTGAATTCGTAACACAACTTTACCAGCTTATCTCTATATCATACTTAATGCTTGCACAGAATTTGAAATTGATCTAATAATTAGTTTTTTCAGACTGATTTTTTAAATATTTTATTAGGCCGCCATTTTGTTTTGCTATATTATATTGATACCAAAATGTTACCAGTTCATTCTTATGTAAGACTTGATTTTTGTACAAAATTTGAGGTAGATTGGATTAGTATTTTTAGTAATAATTTTTTAACGTTTCAATAGGCTCATATCTGTTCCGGAATATGGGATTTTTACGAAAATATTACCAGGTCATACTTTTTAACTATAATTTGTGAATCTGATGAGTCGTTTTTAAGCTATGCCGCGAACTCACAGACAAACGGACCAACGGACTTGATAAATATATTTTTGGCATCTAGAGACGCCAAAATATGAAGATATGTAAAACCTGAGAGGGTAATTTTTTGGCCGCCATTTTGTTCCGCTATCTTGAATTAACACCACACTTTTACTAGTTCATCTCTTTAATACAATTTATGGCACACAATTTGAAAACAGTTCATTAAGCAATTTTTTCAGGCTGAATTTTTAAATATTTTATTAAGCCGCCATTTTGTTCCGCCATCTTGGATTCGTACCAAAATTTTACCAGTTGATTCCTACATAATACTTAATTTTTGTGCAAAATTTGAGATTAACTGGATAAGCAGATTATAACATTTCACTAGGCCGCCATTTGGTTTTGCCATGATATTTTTACCAAAATGTTGCCAGGTCATCCCCATATGACCCTTAATTTTTGACCAAAATTTTGGAGTAAGTAGTTTTTTAGCTATGCCGCGAATAGGCAGATAAACCGACGGACATCTTTTTCGTTATCTAGAGACCGTAAAGATCTGAAAAAATCTCGGAGGGTGATTTTTTTACGATTACAATACCTCCCTTTTATAAAAGAAGTAAAAAGATTCTTACTTTATACTATTTCTTTCATTTTAGCTTAAATAAAAGTGGCTCTGGATAATAATTATTTATTAATGGTTTTTCCTTAAGATAGGTAGGTATAGTCAAAAGCAGTGTTATCGTGCGGGTCATACGTTTTATCAACGACAAACTTTTTAAGTTTGTTTTTCTTTTATTACGTGTAATCATGTCCTCCGTATAAAATCCGGAAGATGAATCAGATAGACCTATGATATTTTCATATGAAAAAAGGGGATAAACATATAAATACCAGCAGTTACGAAAATCATTGAGCGATGTTACTTCAAAGTCAGATTGACAAGTCAGTAACAAAATGAGTAATAGAAAACAATTTTCGGGTTTTTTGCATCCACAAGCGAAAAAAATGGTATTAAATCTAATAAAATATTACGAAAATGAAAATTCCCCAGCCAATAACCAGGCGACAGTAGCAAAAGCTCTGGGAATCGGTATAAGGAATGTGCAGAAAATTGTGCATGAAAAAATGCATAATTTACTACCGAAGAAGATTAAGAAATGTACACGAAAAAAGCCAAAGACAGAAGACTAAAGTGGCAATGTAAAAATGGATGTTCCTAACGCAATTTACGATTTATACATATCAAGAACTAATATAAACCTTCAAGTTTTAAAAGAAGCATTAAAAAATCGAGGCATATTGGAAATTGGACTAAAATCGTTGTCAAAATTAATAAAAACGTTGGGTTTTCGATATAAAAAGGACTGCAGCAGGTCAGCGTATCCAGTTTTTAAAGAAATACACGGAAAATGTTAATTCAAAATTTAGAAAAGTGATATTTTTAGACGAGACTTGGATATTTTCTTATGGATGTGGTTCGAAATCTTGGCAGGACAAGTCTATAAAAAGTGTCATGAGAAAAAAGGGTTGTGGGACGGGAAAACGGTTCATCATTTTGCATGCAGGTCCTTCAACAGGATTTCTCCTAGGTGCAAGTTTACTGTTTTCTTCAACATCCAAAAGTATGGACTACCATGATAATATGAACTGTGAACTGTTTGAAGAATGGCTAAAAGAACAACTGATTCCAAATTTAGATGCTCCATCTTTAATCATTCTGGACAATGCATCTTATCATTCAAGAATCTTAAATAAACAACCTACTTCATCCTGGAAGAAAAGTGATATTTATGACTGGCTAATAAAACAAAAACAAAATCCTTTACCCAATATGCTGAAACTAGAATTTCTTTTAATGGCAAAATCTATTAAAAAACCAACAATATATGCCGTAGATGAAATATTACGGAAAAATGGAAATGAGGTTTTACGACTGCCGCCATACCGTTGCCAGTTTAACGCAATAGAATTAATATGGGCTGGGGCAAAATCATATTACGAAAAACACGTGAACGATGGTCTTACATCAGATGAAGCGCAAATTGTTTGACAAGATTCATTAAATTATATTACGCCGGAGTACTGGAAGAAATACGTGAAATATACGGAGAAATTAATATGGAAATGGTGGAATCGAGTTCTAGATGTCGAAGCAACACCAATGATCATTGCGCCATTTGAGGACGAAGTAATAACTAATTATCTTGTGTTTTTAACAAAAGTGTATATTTTTGCAAAATAAAATTTTTTTGCTAACACAATACAAAGAGAAACAAGTTTTCTTTGCACAGAGGTGGCTTGCATTTAAATAAATGACACTGTATAAGTGGTTAGATTTTTAAGTCAAGCGGGGCTCATAATTTTTGGTGATTGATAAAAAAATCTCACTTTCATTAAGTGGCTGTATAAACAGAACATATCCTGATTGTTTCACTGATTCGAACCGCCTTCCGACTTTATTAAGGCGCTTGCCATTATGTGTATTTTTGTTTTTGATGATACTGTTAATGACTACTGCAAAATTCTGAATGCGAATTATGAAAATTAAGATTTTTGTTGCTGTTTATTAAAAAGCAAAAGTCCTGGGAATCGGTATAAGGAATGTGCAGAAAATTGTGCATGAAAAAATGCATAATTTACTACCGAAGAAGATTAAGAAATGTACACGAAAAAAGCCAAAGACAGAAGACTAAAGTGGCAATGTAAAAATGGATGTTCGTAACGCAATTTACGATTTATACATATCAAAAACTTATATAACCCTTCAAGTTTTAAAAGAAGCATTAAAAAATCGAGGCATATTGGAAATTGGACTAAAATCGTTGTCAAAATTAATAATTTTGGGTGTTGGGTTTTCGATATAAAAAGGACTGCAGCAGGTCAGCGTATCCAGTTTTTAAAGAAATACACGGAAAATGTTAATTCAAAATTTAGAAAAGTGATATTTTTAGACGAGACTTGGATATTTTCTTATAGATGTGGTTCGAAATCTTGGCAGGACAAATCTGTAAAAAGCGTCAAGAGAAAAAAGGGTTGTGGGACGGGAAAACGGTTCATCACTTTGCATGCAGGTTCTTCAACAGGATTTCTCCCAGGTGCAAGTTTACTGTTTTCTTCAACATCCAAAAGTAAGGACTACCATGAACTGTGAACTGTTTGAAGAGTGGCTAAAAGAACAACTGATTCCAAATTTAGATGCTCCATCTTTAATCATTCTGGACAATGCATCTTATCATTCAAGAATCTTAAATAAACAACCTACTTCATCCTGGAAGAAAAGTGATATTTATGACTGGCTAATAAAACAAAAACAAAATCCTTTACCCAATATGCTGAAACTAGAATTTCTTTTAATGGCAAAATCTATTAAAAAACCAACAATATATGCCGTAGATGAAATACTACGGAAAAATGGACATGAGGTTTTACGACTGCCGCCATACCGTTGCCAGTTTAACGCAATAGAATTAATATGGGCTGGGGCAAAATCATATTACGAAAAACACGTGAACGATGGTCTTACATCAGATGAAGTGTAAATTGTTTGGCAAGATTCATTAAATTATATTACGCCGGAGTACAGGAAGAAATCCGTGAAATATACGGAGAAATTAATATGGAAATTGTGGAATCGAGAACGAATTCTAGATGTCGAAACAACACCAATGATCATTGCGCCATTTGAGGACGAAGTAATAACTAATTATCTTGTGTTTTTAACAAAAGTGTATATTTTTGCAAAATAAAAATGTTTTGCTATCACAATACAAAAAGAAACAAGTTTTCTTTGCACAGAGGTGGCTTGCATTTAAATAAATCAAACTGTATGAGTGGTTAGATTTTTAGGTCAAGCGGGGCTCATAATTTTTGGTGATTGATAAAAAAATTTCACTTTCATTAAGTGGCTGTATAAACAGAACATATCCTGATAGTTTCACTGATTCGAACCGCCTTCCGACTTTATTAAGGCGCTTGCCATTATGTGTATTTTTGTTTTTGATGATACTGTTAATGACTACTGCAAAATTCTGAATGCGAATTATGAAAATTAAGATTTTTGTTGCTGTTTATTAAAACAGACCCGTACTGTTATATATTTTTGAGAAACTTGTAAAAAGATAAATTAATTCTTGACAAAAATACAGGGTGTGCCATTAAAAACAAACAAGCATTGGTTCAATATTTAAAAAATAGCAATATTTAGATAAAACTGCCTATGGTTTGACAAAATAGTTGGTTCATAGTTGTGACCATTATTATTAAAAACTATGACTGAATAAAACTCTTACTGAAATAAATTTTATAAAAAAGTCATACTAATATATTATCGAAACACAATATTTACATACATCACATACGTATCGAAATGTAACTTAACTTATTAGAAATGGTTACTAAGTTTTTGGATGTCGCTTAAGTCCTCTTGTAATTCATCAAGTTTTGTACCAATTTTCTTAGAAACCTAAAATAAAGTAAAAAATATTTCTGGCAGGAATTACAGGATTCAAAGTGTCTTATTTAAAAGATTTTTTTTGCAAATATATGCGATACTTTTAAGATAACTTTATATTAAAACAACAATAGATGTTGCTACTTACCTCTATTTTTTCTGTAATAGAAAGCTGCAAGAAATTCCATACTAATTCACCATCAATAATACTTCTTGCAGGATTTGATAACATTGTTCTAAAACTCCTAAAGGTTCTAAAAAATTAAAAAAAAATATTATACGGGGTGAAACAGATATTTTAACTGAAAGTACGGGTCACGGTGTGAATCATAATATATTAACTAACAAACTGCAGTACTATGGATTTAGAGGGGCTCCTCTCAATTGGTTTAAGTCATATCTTAGCAACAGAAATCACGTTGTGAAAGTTGACAACAGGATGTCTTCTTGTAGGCCAATGGAATATGGAGTGCCTCAAGGCTTTCAATACTAGGCCTATCTTGTTTCTTCTGTTCATAAACGACATGGCTAATTTAAACATTAGTGGAAAAATATGTCTCTTTGCGGACGATACCAGCTTTACGTGGAGCCACCCAGATGTTACGGACCTACATAGGATTGTATCTAATGACCTAATCACCATTAAATCCTGGTGCGATTCTAATCTCCTATGTTTGAACATCTCTAAAACGAAAGTCTTGTCTTATAAAAACACGCTGCAACCCTTTGACCTTAATGGCACCACTATTGATGTCGTAAACTCTGTAAAATTTCTAGGGCTTCTTGTAGATGATTCTTTAAAATGGGATCCACATATCGACGCTTTATCAAGGAAGTTAGGTTCTGCTTGCTTTGCGTTAAGATCTGTTACCGAGGAGCTTAGCTTTTCTACCTCTAGAACTGTTTATTTTGCTCTTGTTGAGTCGCATAGATATGCTATTCCATTCTGGGGTACATGTTGTGCGACTCAATTTGATATTTTTTATACTACAAAAAAGAGCTGTTCGTTACCTACTGAGACTTAACAGTAGAACTCACTGCCGAGATTTCTTTAAAAGATATAAAATACTAACCCTTCCTTGCTTATTCATTTTGGAATCGGTTTGCTTAATTCGTAAGCACGCACCTGCTCTATTAGAGAGACCTTCTCACAACTACCCTCTCAGAAATACTGAGCACGATCTCTATCTTCCAACCCCACACTCAGAGTTAATTAAAAGATCAGTAATCTACAATGCAAAAAAAATGCATAATCACCTGCCATTTAACATCAAATCCATAATATCTCTGACTTCAGTTCGCAAGGCTTTGAAATCATTCTTACTGGAAAGAGCCTTCTAAACCGTGAACGAGTTTTACAACACATAATTTTATCCATATGAACCCCTAGTGTGATAGTTGCCATTGCCAACCATTTTTACCGAACTTTGTATATGTATTTTTTTAATTGTTTCGTACTTTTTTATTTTTTACTTTGCTTTTTTATTTTTTTACATTATATTTATGAAAATGTTTATAACATAGTACGACTGACAAAGTACATTTCTAATGTACTTTTTTTAGGATTCTATAATATTAATATTCTAAATTCCTGATTTAAATATTATTTTTCTATAATATTTATGATGTGTTTTTGTCTTGTTTTGTTTGCTAATTTTGATGTTTGTAAACTATTTTTTTACAACAGCTTTGTCCACAAAATTGTAAAATTGTTTTTGACAATAAAGCATTTATTTATTTATTTATTTATTATTTATTTTGAGGAAAAGGTTTTATACAGGGTGTTCCTTAATGAAATGCAAATTTTTAAGCGTTCGAGTCTACATGGAAAATTAATGATAGTTTGCTTTTTAAATTATGATCCAAAAATGTTCAGCAGCGAAAATGCCGTGTTAAAAAAAAAAAAAGAAGAAATTAATATTTGGAAAACCGACATTTAATAAAGGCTTATGTTTTTCAACACAAACCTAAAATTTAGCTTTAACAGTGGCGGGCATACCAAGCACTGACTCGTTTTAAGACAAAAATGGTACGTCAATGGTTTTTTCCAAATCAAAAAATTATTTTCGAGTTCCCCGTTCAATTTCAACGCTAAGAGCTCCTTTTAGTTTTTCCTGCGATGCGCCGTTTTTGAGAAAAAAAACTTGCACAATAATCTAATAGGAAAAATTAAATACGGCATCTGCGTATAATTAAAAAAAAAAACAATTAATAAATACAACATTGACATAATATTACATTTATAGTCTGTTTCAGAAATGTACAGATTAATAAAACCTCATTAGGTATGCAAAAGGACTACAGGACAATCTGCCACTTCTATAGTTTGGCATTGGTCTCATTGCACAATTCTTTCAGTCTTGGCTCAATTTATGAGTTTTGCCTATGGTTATTCTTTTATAAACATTGAAAATGGTACGACAAAGGCGTGCGGTTGGTTAAATTTAACGAAATTTTATTTTAACAAAATAAAAATTATATATAATATGTACATAATATATTATTATACAATAATTAAATCATAATAGGATATATTCTTATTGCTTCCTGCAGTACTGCTTTATACTTAAGTATTTTCTTCGCCAGCAAACAATTTAGTCGCTTTTCAGTAAAAGTGCTTTTCGATTATACCTTTCCCAGGCAAACTCCATATTTTTTAAAGTTGCTCATAAGATTTTTCTAGTTATCAAAGGAATACGGTCCTCTTAGCCAAGCTCCATCAAATTTTTATCTAGAGTGGGTATTTCTTTTTTAAGATAAAAAGCCTCAACTTTTCTTCGAACTGCACACTTGATGTCTCCATCAAGGACTTTTGCTGGTCTTCCTGGAATTTTCTTGGGATGTTCTACTTGACCTGCTATCTTTCTCCACCGCAATAATATAAAAACGGTGGACTTTCCAATTCCAGTCAATCGGGAACATCGTTCAACAATTTTTTGCACAGTAAAACTAGGGTAATCGTGTTTTATGCAATCGTGTACAGGGTGTCCGGATTTGGTTGCAAAAGCAAGGTATCTCGCTCATTTTTAAAGATAGAACCTTGCGGTTTTCACGAACCTGAGCTAATTTTTTGTGACACTCATGAAGCCGTAAACAAAATTTTCATAGCCTTCTTCGTTTATGAGATACAGGGCGAAATAGAAGATTTTGCATTTTGGGACCCCCCTCGTATCTCGGTTATTCTTTAACTTAACGCAAAGCGAAAAATTGCTGCTTATGCAGTTTTTTACGCTGGATCCAGTGGCGTAGTCATTTTTTTTCATTTGAGTAGTTATTTTTTAGATATGACCCAAAGTTGTGTTTTTTTAAATGGAACATCCTGCATATTTGTCCAGAAATTGATTTGTCCTTTTAAGAGCTTCTCAAAAATATATAATAGTATGGGTCTATTTTAATAAACAACAACAAAAATCCTAATTTTTATAATTATCATCCCAAATTTTGCAGTAGGCCATGCAAAACGATGCCGTTTTCTTTTGTTTTCTCGGAAGCAAAAGACATTTCCTAATTTTATACGCGTATATAAAATATAGCGCTAGTTTTTTGTATTTATTTATTGTCTAAAAATATATTTGTATTATTATGGAAGAAAACCAAACTTTCGAACATTATGAAAAGTACGATATGTTAGCTTGCTTTATATTAAGTAATGAAAATGTTGAAGCGGCTTCTGAGATGTATTTTAACAGGTAAATAGTTAATTTTTAGGTATGTTGAAATACTATTGCTTAATTTTTATTTAGATATCCAGAAAGGAGGCAACCTAATATATCCACTTTTTATCGGATAAAAAAGAATTTACTTAATCACGGATCATTTATCAAACCTCGTACGAAAACATAATAAAGAAAATCGGGAGGCTGAGGAAATTACGGTTTTGGCTAATGCAGAAGCTTACCCTACAAACTCTTGTAGGGCCAGTGAAAAGAGCATAGGGATTCCAAAAACTAGAGTTCAAGAAATTCTAAAAAAGCACAAATACCACCCATACAAATTTAGGCTCGTGCAGCACTTACAGCCAGGGGATGCAGAGCGTCGGATAGTCTTCTGCAATTGGTTTCGAGAAAGATGCGATATGGTTAGAGATTTTGAAAGGAAGGTTATATGGTCAGACGAAGCACATTTCAGTAATTCTGGTCTACTCAATAGGCACAATAGTAGATTCTGGTCCCAGGAAAATCAACACCAAATATTTCCCAGAAGACAGCAGGGCAGGTTTGGTCTAAATGTGTCCTGCTTCATATTAGGAACACATATAAAATTTTATATATTTGAGGGAAATCTAACAGCCAATCGCTATATAGAAATTCTAGAGGCAGCTATACCTGAATTACTTGACGATGTTCCTCTAGCGCAAATTAACGAAATTAATTTTCAACAGGACGGTGCTCCTGCATACAATTCTGGAATGACGAGATTATTTCTGGACAATAATTTTACCAATCAATGGATCGGAATAAATGGACCTATAAGATGGCCCCCTAGGTCCCCAGATTTGTCCATTTTAGATTTCTTTCTATGGGGATATCTGGAAAATAGAATTTACAAAGACCACTAAGATAATGTCCAAGATTTAGGAAATGCAATAAGAGAAAATTTTAGCTATTTACAAAATCATCCCATTATTTTGCTTAATTCCCTAAAACAAATACGAAAATTGTGCGAAGCATGCATAGAACAAAATGGAAATCAGTTTGAACAGTTCTTTTGATTTCCTTGGTTACTGTAGTTCTTATACGACAGTTGATTTTTGCTGAAAGGCTTGTTACATAATAATTTATTACTGTTTTGTTCTTGTGTTACATAAATCTAGGTAGGTGGTACTTTTTTTGGTGCGAAATTATCAATATATATTTTGATAAATAGATTTAATTACATATTTATTTTGATTTATTGTTAGGATGTAGATACTGTTAACGACTTTAAATAAAAGGCAGCATTGTTTTGCATGGCCTACTGCAAAATTTGGGATGATAATTATAAAAATTAGGATTTTTGTTGTTGTTTATTAAAATAGACCCATACTATTATATATTTTTGAGAAGCTTTTAAAAGGAAAAATCAATTTCTGGACAAATATACAGGGTGGGTGTCCCATTAAAAAAAAAACACAACTTTGGGTCATATCTAAAAAATAACAACTCAAATGAAAAATATGACTACGCCACTGGATCCAGCGTAAAAAACTGCATAAGCAGCAATTTTTCCCTTTGCGTTAAGTTAAAGGATAACCGAGATACGAGGGGGGTCCCAAAATGCAAAATTTTCTATTTCGCCCTGTATCTCATAAACGAAGAAGGCTATGAAAATTTTGTTTACGGCTTCATGAGTTTCACAAAAAATCAGCTCAGGTTCGTTAAAACCGCAAGGTTCTATCTTTAAAAATAAGCGAGATACCCTGCTTTTGCAACCAAATCCGGACACCCTGTACATTTAAAATAATAACTTTTTCACTCACTGATATTGTAGAATTATCAGAACATCTTTTCGTTGGAGTGAATGTCGACATTTTATTAATATTGTCAACAGTATGGCGTAACAGCAAATACTAACATGTTTAAAACACAATTAAGAAGTATTTATAATACGTGTGAGCAAAAGGACAGTGGGTTAAAAAGGATCTTTCTTATTATTTCTATAAACAAAGTTTATCTACGCCTATGGGTGATCCTGAAAGTCACCCAAACTGGACAGAATTCCCCATTTTATTACTCTATACATTTCTGAAACAGACTATAACATCAAATCATTATTACAGGCTTTAGCCCTCCTTCTCATTGAACTGCGCACTCGTTGAAATATCCTCTGAGTATTTTGTATTCTAGCACATTGCTGCAACTATTCCTTTTCTTAATTCGTCTAGAGTGTTAATGGGAGTTGTGGAAACTAGCGTATTAAGATAGCATCACAAAAAGAAATGTAAGCTATTGAGGTCTTGGTGGCCATTCTTCCAATCCAACGATTTGGTTAAACAGTTTGTAGTAAGTAATTGCGAACCATTAGACTGAAATGTGCTAAATGCCAATGGAAATTCCCACAATTATGTACAGAAAACTAAGTACCTACAAATTGTTACATTTCTCAATAGCAATAGATAATTAGCCTAGATTAAAAAAGTAAATGTAAAATAAAATAAATATGTACAGCATATTATGCAGTAACAATGAAAAGAAAAACAGATATATACAGTGTGATATGCGCAAATTTTAACTTTGGCAGACATTCAGTCGCCACAAGATATTATTATTCGAAAAATTCTACAGTACAAGTAATAAATTTTATAGTAATAATTTTTTTATTAGCTAAGGTTTACTTACGATCCTAATCCCGAGGAATAAGAAAGTAAGTAAAATAAAATATAATCCTACCTAAACGCCTTCGGATTTAGACCTCCAATGTGAGCGCCATGTGTTACCATTACGTTTTGCAACATAAGCAGTCTTCTATAAGTTTTTTCTGCAACTGGCATAATATAACCTAATCCTCCATCTAGAGTTGCTAAAATAACAAATATTTTACTTAACGTTTACAATATATGATTATATGATCATCTGCAATCATGTTCGTAAGTTAACATTATTACTATTTTTTTTTTGATGAATATAACTATACTAGAAAATTAGTTTGAGAACTAATTTAATAAAATACAGTAAAATTATCGCAAACAAATGTTTGCACACTTTTACACAAAAAAGGCCTACCGGGGCTACCTAAAAGCGTAGTCCGATGTTAAAAACAAATTACACATTAAATTACATGTTTTGCTAGAAAAAAAGTCATCTGCTAGAGTTGGAACTCAAACCAAGTGCAAATCAAATGCTTTACTTATAGGGTTATGACCGTTCCCACCAAAATGTAAATTAACTTTGTTTATATTCTGATGTTTTTAGAAAAGTAATATTAGTGATACTAAAAATCTGAGAAAAATTAGATAATCCTTTACTATTTTGTTCAATTAAGTCTCTACATCCCTCCAGTATCGTCTTTTTATCAAAAAAATATTAGTTTTTGTAGCCCAATTGTTATATGACCTTAGTCTTCACCAGCAAACTAGGCATAGCCACCAGCGCGCACGCCCAGTGCTGAAGCGTTCTCCGCATGACACATTTTCACCCAACTTAGAAGTTAATTTATTTTCTCCATGTACACGAAAGACGAAGATCGTGAATTCCTCCCTGAAAAGGTGATTTTTTTTTCACGATTAAAAATAATTTATTTGTTAATTATATTTATGTTCCGCCATCTTAAATTGGTACCACAGGTTTACTAGTTTTTTTAGGCTGAATTTTTAAATACCTTAAGTCGCCATTTTGTTCCGCCATTTTGGATTATAATTTTCAACAACTAATTTCCTTTTTTACTTAATTTGTACAAACAGTACTTTTTATAATTATATTAAAATCTATTAATTAAACAACTTGACGTTTTCTGCGTTTTTCTTTTAATATGTATTAAAAGTATGCCTTTTGTAGTTCCAATGATATGGCGAGAACCCACCAATCATTCTGACGATTGTTATTTTTGCCTGACAAAGATTGAAGGTTATTCCAAAAAGGGAAAGCACAATATAGAATATCCAAATTTGCAATCTGCCATACGACCTGTTCCTTATAATGCAAATTTACCAGTGCCGATTGCGCCTTTAAAATGGCAAGCTATTGATTTGGGAGATAATGGAGATAACGCATCATCAGGCAGCTCAGAAGAATAGTGCACCGATCCCACTTTTACTACAGGTCCCAGTTCCGGCGAGCCACATTTGATTGTTCAGAGTGAATTAAATGATTTAGTACATGATTTGGGGTTATCCAAGCAACACTCAGAACTTCTGGGTTCCCGTCTTAAGGAATGGAACCTAGTGGCCAGAGAGATAAAAATTAAGAATTTCAGAAAAAGAAATGTTATGTTTTCTGAATTCTACAGGATAGAAAATTCGTACTGATATAGACAGTTTAATGCAGGAATTAAAGCAAAATACACGTAAAAAAAATAAAAATTATGGATAGATATTTTTAAATCACCCCGGTAAGTGAACGTTTATTCTTTTTAATCGCTCACGGTTTGCATCAACTGGGCATCTGCACAGCTGTATGAATGTCTCGTCTTGTTAATGTTCGGTGGCTATACTAAACTAGGCTGGGCAGTCCGAATTGCCATGATTACCTTAAAGCTTGACGAAAGTACCCGAAGATTTCACAGCTACCGAGCGGCAGGCGAAGGTGATAGCAAATGGAATATGAAATCGCGATTTGGGTCATCAGCCGGTCTCTTCTCATAATTCGATCGATCGGTCGCGGCCTGACGTCAGCATGCGGAAGTTCAGTTGTTCAACTCGATATTTTTTCGGACGTTTTTAATCGATTAAAATTGATTTATATACTGTTTTTTGTAATATATATATTTTTATTTTTATGATTCATGTGTGAGTTGGAAATATACATACAGGAAATAAAATGTTGGTAGTGACTAGTGCAAACAAATAAACAACTAGAAAGTGCTTACACTTAATTTTGCAAAAATAACCAATTTCAAGGTGGTCTATGTTTGAGTTGTGGAATGTAGATGAAATAAAATGTAGGTAGTGCAAAAAATTAAACAACTCAACAGTTCAAACGAACTCAATTTTGTGAAAATAATCGAATTCAATGTAAGTGGTCGCAATTTGCGACAGCTTAGTATACAACAAAAATAAAGAGGTTCATCGAAACTTTCGCAAAAGTATGTACGATTTAGCTAACTGGTTATGTGGTTGTGAAGTCTCTAACTCATTTTACTGTTATGTTTGTTTATTGTTTTCTAAGGACTAGTCGGACTCATTATGGCGCAAACCGGTGTTGAAGACTTAAAATAAAAAATAAAATAACATGCGTTTCCTGCAGATCACATGAAATGTTCGGTGAACACAGCTTATAGAAAATCCCTTAGAGATTTTAATGAAAATGTATCCAAAAATCGTTATATTTTAAACAAAATTATAGATTGTGTAAAATTTTGTGGGGCATTTGAGCTGGCACTACGTGGCCATGACTGAAAATCCAGGGGTTTTTCGAGGGCTTATAAATTTTGTTGAGGAGTTGGGCCAAGATAGACTATCCGCTTTAGCAATGTTAAGTATCGAGAAATCGTTTATAAAATAAATGTGCGTGCAATTTTAACAAACGTGTCATTCAGCATTTTTCCAATTCTAAAGAACGAAGAGTAGACCTGAACTGAGCAAGAGAATTTAAAGCTCACTTTGTAGAGAAGATATTTATTTTTATTTTAAGTATGCTTATTTTTAAATTTGTTATTGACCTCCCAATATAATTCACCAAGAGCCGCCACTGAATCTGCATTGAAAAAAAAAAGGATACCAAGTATGAATATAGTTATATAATGCTTCTTCATGTCGAACTTCATTTTTTTATAAATGCATTCATGGCTATTAGTCATTCAAAGATACTCTTTCAAAAATCTTAAATCGAATTCACTTGAAACCCGACGTGTTCCGCACAAAAATCGAACTCCTACTTCTTATTTATTACAGTCTTTTTGCAAATATAGCTAAGGTAATGGTGTTAGAAAGAAAGTACACTTACCATACATCGTAATATGTCTCCGATCTGCACCAGTCATGTGTTTTTTGTCTTCCCCAAGTTCACCCAACTTGGATTTAATTCTAAAGAATGTCGTGACTGCTTGACCAAGGTGAAAGTCGGCTTTCCTTAGAAGTCTCTGGCCTGCAAGAAAATATTACTTCTAAGGAATCATAGCTCTTGGGCTTAGACAGTGTCAAATTGGAATTATTTGTCTACGTTTCACCTGTTGCACGAGGTATCTTAAGGGATCTTCACTGCTCGAGATTAAAATACTGAACTGATCGCATGCAGTAGAAATCGCTGAAGATGCCTCGTGCAATAAAAGGCGAAACGTAGACACGTAATTCCAATTTGAGACTGTCTAAACCAAAGAACAACAATTCCCACTGTGAAAGTTTTCTTCCTACAATATTACTTCTAGTTTTAATTGAACTATGTGCAATATGAAATGTTTATTGTATTTTTAGTGAAATGCCTTAAAGTCAAATGACACGAAAAATGAGCATATATAGAAACACTGTGATCCCCACGAAAACGGATCTGGATCTCTTTTTATCTCCGTCTATAAAACATAGAAATGGAACAATCTGCTGACAATTAAAGCATTCCAGTGAACTAAAGCATCATCATCCTCTGTCCGCTCAAACAACCTCATTCCATTTCGTGTAATAAGTTCCAAATTACAAAATGTATCACAGTATATCTTTCTAGCTCACAGTGATAAGTGGTGACTTACGCCCCTATCTAACCTACAGTATTAATGTGTAAATAGACTATAGGTATAGTTGGGTATATATGTCACTAGCGTTTTATAATTATTAATCTTTAATTAATCGATTAAAATTTGTGGGTATTAAATTAAAATAGACTAAAGCCAGTATTTCATACATTCAATTATTTCCAGTTAGTTAATTCTATTTAGTTTTCCTCTTATAGCAGCAAATTTGTAATGTGAAAAAGTAACCTCAGGCTTGGACACATCAATGTAAGATCTGTCGCGATTGGCTTTAATGACTTGGTGGATTTGATCAGGGCGAGGGAGCTTATGTCGTGGGCATTTCGGAGACGTGGTTGTCGCGTGATTGGCCAGAGGTGGAGGGGTTGCGATATACATAAGAAATTCTTTGCCGGTAGAAGAACTCAATTTTGCTGAAGATGATCAGGTATCCATTGAACAACTTTGAATAAAAATTAGAACAAAAGGTTTAACCCTAGCGATAGCAGTATTTTATAGACCTCCTGCGACCAACATCCGCCAATCGTTGGGTAGCTTGGAGAATGTTTTGTCTCTTGTTCATCCGTCTGTGAATCACGTTGTCCGTATGGATGATATCAATGTTAATCTTTTAAATAATGATAATCCTGTGACTGAGTGCTTTGACTCCTACGGTTTTGTCCAGGTCATCGATGAGCCGACCAGAGTGTCAGGCTCAGCCGCCACGCTGATCGACCCAATTTTTATCTCTGATCGCGAGCTGGTTTCTTCCTCCGATGTTGTGCCGGCAGATCTGATATCTGTGAGCTGGGGATACCTGTGAAAAAGTTTAAACCTAAATTAGTTACATTTCGTGATTTTAAAAATTTTCGTTATCCACAGTTTTATCTCGAATTGATTTCAAAACCCTGGCTTAGTATAGTTTATGAAAATAACATGGAAAATTAACTGTTCTCCAGTTTCATAAACGAGATTTTTAATATCCATGCCCCAGTAAAAACTGTACGAGTCACGAAGCCGCGGGCACTTTGGCTTACCGAGGGTGATAAACGACTAATGAAGGATCGAGATAGAGCCTACGCTCGGTTTAGGTCTACCAGATCGCCGGATGATTGGGACCCTTATAGGCGGTTGAGAAACCTGACACTTGGTGTCATTAGAAGGCGGAAGAAAGAGCACATTGATGGGGTGGTTAGGGAGGGTAACAGTAGAAAACTCTGGAAGACCCTCAAAGATATGAACGTTCGTCAAAACAATTCGCTCGAGGTGCCTGAGAGACTGAGAGACGTTGAGGACATAAATAAGTATTTTTCTTCGGTTTTTCGGGAAAGTGACTGCTGTGAGATGATCGGTGTTTATCAGAATAGGGAACCACACTCGGTAGCCACGTTTAAGTTTAGGATGGCCAGTGAGGAAGAAATTAATAACGCGATATGGGAAATAAAATCAAATGCATCTAGTTCTGATGGCATATCTTTATCAATGCTAAAATACTGTTGCCCCTTTTTATTGCCCTTTCTGACCCATCTTAATGTCTGCCTAGAAAGAAGTTACTTTCCCTTGTCTTGGAAGTTGTCAAATGTTCTACCTCCGTCGAAGATCAGCAGACCAGAGAGTCATGGCGATTTGAGACCTATTAGTTTGCTGCCGGTAGTGCCCAAAATACTCGAGGGAATAATCTATGGACAAGTCAACGAATATCGCAGGTGTCACAAAATAATCCCGTCATGTCAATCTGGCTTTCAAAAAGGTCATAGCACGGCTGCAGCTTTCTCTGGTATTCTGGATACTGTGGTGAGGGACTTGGATGCTGGTCGTGTCTCGGGGCTGATACTGTTGGACTGCTCCAAGGCATTTGACACTATAAGTCACTCACTTCTGTGCACTTCTTACTTGTCTGATGGAACACAGAGTCGTACTTGACGGAACGTCCTCTCTCCCAGTAAAATCGGGAGTACCGCAGGGTTCAATACTGGGTCCACTACTGTCGCTCATATATTCGGCAGAAATTCTGGAGAACATCAATAGCTGCTCGTATCAGGCTTATGCTGATGACATTCAATTAGGTTTTAGTTTCGTGTCTCTTGAACATCACGTTGCCGAATATATTGTAAATAAACAATTGGAAGGCATTAACAACCTCTCTGAACTTCACAATCTTAAACTAAACCCATCAAAATCTGTTGTAATCTACTTTGGGGGCCTGAGGGCGGACAGAGTTAAACCAGCCATGAACAGATACAGATCTTTTTTTTATTATTTTTATTAAGTTAGTTATTAAGTGTATGATTGTTATAGGTATATTTAGTATGTGTTTTGTATTTACTGTATTATAGATTTACTATCTATCTAACCAATATCAGACCAAGGTTATATGTAAAAGTAGCCGGGTCTTTCGGCCTATCAGGCTCAATAGCACCTTGTGTCTGATATATTTGTTTATTTCTCTAAATAAAAAGACGTTTATTATTATTATTATTACCTTCTCAAGAACTCATCAACCAAATAGTAAACTCCATTGATCAGCAAGAGAAATTTTAAATTCATTTATATCTAGGCCAAGCATATCTTTAGGTAGCTTATTCAGAAATAAAGGGCCGAAATAATTTCGGCTATAGCGACTCACGTCCAACCTGAAGAAGTCGACCTGAGTGTTTATGAGCCTCTTGTGTTATAGTTATGAATTTCATTGGTCTGTGTGTATCCAGAGATATTTTTAATAACCAATATTGACGTGTGATAAATTTACAAAGACGGTACTGTACAATTTATATTCTGGAAACTTTTGTTTATCTTCTCTATGTTCCCACTTAAACATAACCCTTAGTGTCCTCTTTTAAATGATCCTTTGTGTGAATCTCTAGTCAAGATTCTTAGCAGTTTTGAATTATCAAATTCCCTGACTTTTCGAGGATTTACCTGACAATTTCACGGAAATTCCAGGTTATATTTTGAGAATTTATATTTCTTAAAAAAAAGCCAACAAAATTAATGAAACTAAACTTAAATGTCATTGCATAAGTAATATAAAATATTAAAGAAAATGCTATAGTAATAGAGCAAGCAGGGTTACTTTAACTGGAAGAGGTATAAATTTTTAAAGAATTCTGTTCTATTTAAAATTAAGTAAAAAAAATGCAGTTATGCAAAGCATTTACAAACAAAAAATTAATATATACTTGCGACATGTCCTTATTAAAAATTAAATTTAAAAAGATTATAGAAAAATTAGAAAATAAGTATTTTAAATTTTTCGTCTCAGTTCCGATATTTTCAGTTCCATGGATGCTGCTTCCTTTTCTAGTTTTTTCTAGTTATTTTCTAAATGATAAAGTTTCCTTTTTTTTTTCCACATCAATTTCTTTTTCTTTCTCTTGTCGGCGATTTTGGTTGTCAAAGGCATCTTGATAAGTTTTGTAAGCATTTTTAACACATAACCTCATTTGATAAAATGCTTCATATACTTGTCATTAGCAGATAATGAACTCCTCCAACAGATTTTCAACTAAAATATTCTTATAACATGGATAACTCCGATTCATAACATTCGTGGCGTTTCCATGAGAAAGGATCAAAATTAACTTAATAACATGCCACAATTTTTAAAGTAGTCATTTTGTCCTAAGTTTCAAAAAAATGTATCCAATCGAACAGTTTGATTATATGTTTTGCAAAAATTTATAAATTCGGTATTTATTAGATAAATATACCGTTGACCATTTTTTTCTGCGGAAATTATTTCTTTTTCGTACAAATACTTTAACATATTTTGGGCTCTTATATGTGAAACTCCTTGCTCAAGCATGTTACATATTTGATATATTTATATTTAAAACAACAACGTTCTATTAACTGTGTAAAAATGTCTGACTTTCCGACAAAAAATAATTGTCCTTTTCAGGAACATTTAGGTCTTTTAATGCTTTTTTAGTGGCAAAACCAACATCAGTCTTATCATTTGGTAAAAGAATATCTTTATTATCAAAATTTAATTTTAAAATTTGATGGAGACCTTTATCTATAACTTTTGTTTTTAAGATTTTTTTGATTAATTCGTTTAGTATTTATAATAAATCATTGTACATGTCCGGATTTGGTTGCAAAAGCAGGGTATCTAGATAGAACCTTGCGGTTTTCACGAACCTGAGCTAATTTTTTGTGAAACTCATGAAGCCGTAAACAAAATTTTCATAGCCTTCTTCGTTTATGAGATACAGGGCGAAATAAAAAATTTTGCATTTTGGGACCCCCCTCGTAACTCGGTTATCCTTTAACTTAACGCAAAGGAAAAAATTGCTGCTTATGCAGTTTTTTACGCTGGATCCAGTGGCGTAGTCATGTTTTTCATTTGAGTTGTTATTTTTTAGATATGACCCAAAGTTGTGTTTTTTTAAATGGGACACCCTGTATATTTGTCCAGAAATTGATTTGTCCTTTCAAAAGCTTCTTTAATAAAATATATAATAGTATGGGTCTATTTTAATAAACAACAACAAAAATCCTAATTTTTATAATTATCATCACAAATTTTGCAGTAGGCCATGCAAAACAATGCTGCCTTTTATTTATAGTCTTTAACAATATCTACATCCTAACAATAAATCAAAATAAATATGTAATTAAATCTATTTATCAAAATATGTATTGATAATTTCGCACCAAAAAAGTACCACCTACCTAGATTTATGTAACACAAGAACAAAACAGTAATAAATTATTATGTAACAAGCCTTTCAGCAAAAATCAACTGTCGTATAAGAACTACAGTAACCAAGGAAATCAAAAGAACTGTTCAAACTGATTTCCATTTTGTTCTATGCATACTTCGCACAATTTTTGTATTCGTTTTAGGGAATTACGCAAAATAACGGGATGAATTTGTAAATAGCGAAAATTTTCTCTTATTGCATTTCCTAAATCTTGGACATTATCATAGTGGTCTTTGTAAATTCTATTTTCCAGATATCCCCATAGAAAAAAATCTAAAATCGACAAATCTGGGTACCTAGGGGGCCATTTTATAGGTACATTTGTTCCGATCCATTGATTGGTAAAATTATTGTCCAGAAATAATCTCGTCATTCCAGAATTGTGTGCAGGAGCACCGTCCTGTTGAAAATAAATTTCGTTAATTTGCGCTAGAGGAACATCGTCAAGTAATTCAGGTATAGCTGCCTCTAAAATTTCTATATAGCGATTGGCTGTTAGATTTCCCTCAAATATATAAAATTTTATATATGTTCCTAATATGAAGCAGGACACATTTAGACCAAACCTGCCCTGCTGTCTTCTGGGAAATATTTGGTGTTGATTTTCCTGGGACCAGAATCTACTATTGTGCCTATTGAGTATACCACAATTACTGAAATGTGCTTCGTCTGACCATATAACCTTCCTTTCAAAATCTCTAACCATATCGCAGCTTTCTCGAAACCAATTGCAGAAGACTACCCGACTGCACTCTGCATCTCCTGGCTGTAAGTGCTGCACGAGCCTAAATTTGTGGTATTTGTGCTTTTTTAGAATTTCTTGAACTCTAGTTTTTGGAATCCCTATGCTCTTTTCACTGGCCCTACAAGAGTTTGTAGGGTAAGCTTCTGCATTAGCCAAAACCGTAATTTCCTCAGCCTTCCGATTTTCTTTAATATATGTTTTCGTACGAGGTTTGATAAATGATCCGTGATTAAGTAAATTCTTTTTTATCCGATAAAAAGTGGATATATTAGGTTGCCTCCTTTCTGGATATCTAAATAAAAATTAAGCAATAGTATTTGAACATACCTAAAAATTAACTATTTACCTGTTAAAATACATCTCAGAAGCCGCTTCAACATTTTCATTACTTAATATAAAACAAGCTAACATATCGTACTATTCATAATGTTCGAAAGTTTGCTTTTCTTCCATAATAATACAAATATATTTTTACACAATAAATAAATACAAAAAACTAGCGCTATATTTTATATACGCGTACAAAATTGGGAAATGTCATTTGCTTCCAAGAAAACAAAAGAAAACGGCATCGTTTTGCATGGCCTACTGCAAAATTTGGGATGACTACTATGACTACGCCACTGGATCCAGCGTAAAAAACTGCATAAGCAGCAATTTTTCCCTTTGCGTTAAGTTAAAGGGTAACCGAGATACGAGGGGGGTCCCAAAATGCAAAATTTTCTATTTCGCCCTGTATCTCATAAACGAAGAAGGCTATGAACATTTTGTTTACGGCTTCATGAGTTTCACAAAAAATTAGCTCAGGTTCGTGAAAACCGCAAGGTTCTATCTTTAAAAATAAGCTTTTGCAACCAAATCCGGACACCCTGTACAAAAAAGATAGATTTATCGCTGTGATTATTTTTTAAAAATGGTTCTAAAATGGTGACAATGTGTGAAAAGAATGTGAGTCTTCGTCTTAAAAACGTATCTTTTAAATCATTTTTTGTCATAGTAATTGAAACATTTGATAGAAGCTTAGTGGCTTTATCTTCCATCCAAATTTTAAGGGCAGATAAAATGTCCAGAGCCCTTTCACAGACTCAAACATTTTCTAGCCATATAATTTTACAAATTTTATAGGAGAGTTTGTCACAATTTGTAAGAGCCGTAAAACTAGCTGTCCTGGCAGGTGACTCACTAGAAATTCACACTATACTTAAGCCGATTTTCTAATCGTCCGAGTTATTGTTTGGCACCGGCGCGGCGGGCAAGTCTGAATATACGGGGAATGTTAAATAAATTATAGTTACCTATATAATATATATGATAAATATAATTATAGTTATATAAACGCGGCGAAATAATTTTGGGTAAATACATTCAAGCAACGCTTGTGGAAATATTAATTTTATTATTTTTTAGTATAAATCCCCTGCCTTTCTATTATTTTTTGTAAATTTCCTAACTTTTTCCTGATTTTTAGTCGAATTTCTGAATTACCTGACTTTTCCAGGTTTTCCAGGTCGCTAAAAACCCTGGTTAGGTTATTGCATAAGTTATGTGAGACAAAAATAGTGAATGATATATTGTGACTAACTGCCTGATAACAAAAATATATTTTGGTATTTTATTTGACAGTTGGACACGTAAAAGTTTAGCTACTCCACACTCCACTTTTTGTAAATATTACATTTTTAGATTTACCTTCATTTAGGCATAAACTATTTGCGGAGAACCAGTCTTTCGCACTCGACTGAGCATCTTCTATATCCCTCCACAAACTATCTTTGTCCTTTTATATAAGTGTGGTAAGGTCCATGAAGAGCATCACTCAGGCCTCCTGAAGGGCCCTATCCAAATCATTTACAAAAAACAAAAAGAGAACCAGCCCGAGGACCGATCCCTGGGGCACTCCACAAGCAACACATTCAATGTTTTTGTTTTGAATCCGAACGTATTGCTGACGGTCTTTGACATAATTTTCTAATATCTCAAGACTCTACTCATCAAACTTGTAGTTCATGACCATCGACAACATAATCAATGAAATGATATTATTTTCAAAATGAGTTTCTATTTGGTTCTTTAGAGCTATCTATAATTTTTCTGACCTATTATATGTATGCGTGAATTTAAACCCAGTATACGTCATGTTGATCTAAGTAGTCCTGGAGACATAAAAATGCTGAAGCAGTTGAATAGATGATGCAAGGAGCTTGTAGCTTCCTTAATCAATCAGTTCTTATATAAATATTACAGTTATTTTTCTGAAGCGTATTGAAGCAGCTCAAAAAATGATGAAATTTCCAAATGGTATGAGAGAGCATGTATTTGATAGGTAAGAGATTCGACTGATTACAAATACTGTACATGATGGCTGCGATTTAGATTTTACTTCCGACTTAGATTAACATTTATACAGTGACCGTCTAAAGTCCATTCCCCCCCTACTAATTTTTGAGCCAAATCGTATATCGCAACGAAATTTGGAGGGCTTAAATAGGAGATGAAAAGCTATTTTTTTATGAAAAAATGATAGCTAAAAGTTATAAAATGGCGGCTACGCGCCATCTAGAATTAATATTTTAAATACAACACCCAGCATATTATTCCATTTTCAAAATCTGCTCATTATTCTTAACATTTTTCTCCAATACAGTTTATTCCTAAATGTAATTGCTTTCGAAATAATGACGTTTGAAAATTGACATTTTGGTCATTTCAAATTCAATCAAAAATACGATCAAGTTTGCGTTGGAAACAAAATCGTTGTCGCGGTAACATCTTGATAACTAACTGTCAAATAGTCCGTTGAGCATCTTAATTATTTTATGAAAAGTGTGACCATGGCTCGTAGTTTACACGATAAATTTGAAGGAGTTTTGATTTTTGGAGAAGCTGGAAGAAATTTTCATCTAGCAGTCCGTATGTTTAACGATAGATTTCCCGAAAACCCTATTTCGCGGTCATATTTGCGCAAACTTTTAAATAAGCTCCAAGCAACTGGTACGATGAAAGATGCTCCAAGATCAGGAAGACCACCTCTTTCAGAAGAAAAAAAAATTGAAATTGTTGCTGAAATGGTAATTAATCCTACTCAGTCGACGTCTGCAGTTGCTGAATCCTGCGAAGTAAGTTCGAAAAGTGTCCAAAGAGTCCTAAAAAATGAAAAATTTCATCCCTATAAAATGAAAATCCTGCATGCTCTCACGGAGGATGATCCAGACCGGAGGGTTGAATTTTGTGAGTGGTTAACAAGAAAAATTGAAGGAGAACGATCCTTCCTAAAACGTGTATGTTTCTCAGATGAATGCACGTTTTTCCTTAATGGAAAAGTCAATAAACAGAACGTACGATACTGGAGCGATACTAATCCGCATATGTTTAGAGAAGGGCGTACCCAGTTTCCTGAAAAAGTTAATGTTTGGGCGGGGATTTTGGGCAACCACGTTGTTGGACCGATTTTCATCAGAGGCAATCTTACAGGAGATCTTTACAGAAAAAATTGTATTAAACAATCAGGAAGAGTTTGAAAATCGTGAAATCATATTTCAGCAGGACGGAGCACATCCCCATTTCTATCGCATGGCTAGAGAGTTTCTCGATACAAACTTTCCTGGGCGATGGATAGGTCGCAGGGGAAGTACAGAATGGCCACCAAGATCTCCGGATCTTACCCCTCTAGATTTTTTCCTTTGGGGATATCTGAAGTTAAAAATCTACGCCACTGAATGTCAAACAATAGAAGAGTTGGAACGCAGAATAAGAGAAGCATGTGAAGAAATAGATGAACAGACTTTCATCAACGTGAGAGAAGCTATTCATAATAGGGCACTTTATTGTCAAGATTTAGGAGGGGGCCACATCGAACACTTGATAAAATAATTATTGTTGGGGTTAAATAAGTGTTATTCAAAAATAAATAAAATATTTTTTTACCAACTAATTTGTTTTCCTTGTGAATTTACAGAACAAATTCGTAACCGTCAAGATTTTCCGGTAAGTGGTACTGTTTATCCTTAAAATACTGTCTTTATGCCTCTTATTAGTCGAATTCATTAAAAGATTTAACTACAAATTAATTAAAAAATTTAGTTAGCAGAATTTTTTATCGAAAGTGACTAAAACCATTACTTCATTTTAAACCGGATTTTCAATTTTCAAACGTCATTATTTCGAAAACAATTACATTTAGGAATAAAGTGTATTAGAGAAAAATGTTAAAAATAATGAGCAGATTTTGAAAATGGAATAATGTGCGGGGTGTTGTATTTAAAATATTAATTCAAGATGGCGCGTACCCGCCATTTTATAACTTTTAGTTATCATTTTTTCATAAAAAAATAGCTTTTCATCTCCTATTTAAGCCCTCCAAATTTCGTTGCGATATACGAGTTGGCTCAAAAATTAGTAAGGAGGGAACGGACTTTAGACGGTCACTGTATAGTCATGATGAGTAAAGAGGAGGATTGTCACTACCTGATGTTAACTGGGGGATAAGACAGTGGCATCTGCCTTACGCTTATTTTCCTTAACATAAATCATGGAATTAATTAAAGATATCAGATCCCTACATTACTCCAAAAATATATTAATTATAAGACAAGTGTTTAATCCTTAATTTAATTCTGAACACGACTGCTTTAAAGAGCAAGCATGCTGTTTTTTATACTCTTTGTTAGTTTAAGAAAAAAATTCAAATTTTCATTGCAACTTGGCTACAGTGCCACTTTGTCGGTGGGCCGTGCAACGGATTTAGTTTTGGACAGACTATATGTAATTAGTAATTCGTCTCCGACTATTGACGACCCCATGTTTTTTACCTCAATGGTAAGAAAAATATTTTTAACCTCTCAATTAATATATAATGACCTGCTTCCATCAATTTCCAGATTAATGAAATATGAAGTTATGAGTAGTTTTGGGTTAACTTACCTCCTAAGGACTCCCTCGCTTCAGGTTGATACATGCAAATTGTCAAGTTTTTCTCTTTATCGGATATCAGAAAGCCCATGTTTCCATTATCTATCATATATTCGATACCATATACTTCACATGATCGGAGATCCTGAAGAGGAGAAATAAATTAATGAATAGAAGCATTTTAAAAAAATGCTCCAACACTGACATTAGCAATATTTTTTGGCAGATGATCATTAGAAAGGCTTACCCTTGACACCATTGATAATGTCCTGTACTCTTCTTGGAATCTGAGCAAAGAAATTGACTGGTAAACGTCAGCGATCAGTATAAGACTCTTAATGGTCAAAATCTGATGGGTGTAAACCTGGGTGTCTATAAAAGCTACACCAATCAAGTCGTTGTCCTTCAGCTGCCATATGTAGATCTAAAATCAGCAAAATCC
The DNA here is from genome assembly GCA_030620095.1 of Kuschelorhynchus macadamiae. Lineage (NCBI taxonomy): Eukaryota > Metazoa > Arthropoda > Insecta > Coleoptera > Curculionidae > Kuschelorhynchus > Kuschelorhynchus macadamiae. The sequence continues at coordinate 1,374,089 of JAUTXW010000774.1, read as the reverse complement.
AGTTTTTACTTTTGGGAATTGCGATACATTATATTCTACCCTACACATATTCCTTGAAAATTATTTATTTAATGATTAATATTTAATTTACAGCAATTAAATTTGATATTTTAGGTACCAAGACACCTCTTGCTGCATCAGACAGATTTCTATAGATAGAAAGCCGAGGTTTTCACGAGAGTGTGCTAATTTCTCCTAAAACTAAAGATGCCGTTAACAAAATTTTCATAGCCCTTTTAGTTTTTAAGATACAGGGCTAAATTGAAAATACTGCATTTTCAGGCACCCCTCGTATCTCAACTATCAAATAGCTTATCGAAAATATGAAAACTGTTTCTTATATAACTTTTCCAGTAGAACTCAAATCCGCCTTCGGAATTAATATACAGGATAAGGTCAAAAAGTTATCGGACCCTAATTTATTTTTTAAACTTAACACCCTGTATATTTACAGACTATAAAATTTGTCTTTTTTTACCTTTTCAACAATATATAATAGTATGCACTTTTTCTCAGAAACTTGCAAATAAATGTCGATTTTCTGAAATTAAATGCATAATTTAATAGTAGGCTATGGCTATTGTGTATGACAACAAACAAAAATAAATGCCAAATATTGTCTATATCTTATCGGTTTTTGGATCGACTTTGGTTTATAAAGCAGTTTATAAACTTTTGGTATTTTTATTTAATTAATATTTATCAATTTCTTCGAATAATGGCAGTGTATGAAAATTATGAAAAATATGATATGCTGGTATTGTTTGGAATTGAGCGTTTTTATAAATTACGCGCCAATTTGTTTAAACAATTTGTAGTTTAATTTATGCCTCACAGTTGGTAGTGTATCTATCCACTAAACCGTGCGCAAAGCGGAGAGTTTTGCCGCGGATAAAAACAAGACTTGCAAGACGACTTAACTCGAAGTCAGAGGTCCGGAGGTCAATTATTTAAAGTTCAGACAATTTGTGTATTCTTTTTTCTCAACAGCGTGGGTTCCAATGGTCTACTAGTGGTGATTATTCAATTTGTAAGAAAAGGCCGGCCGGCACGTCAAGATAACGATCCCAGAACGATAGGTGAGTGGTTTTATACTTATTGATTGTGAGCATTACCAAATTCGTGCTTTTTCATACATTTAATTAACAGTCCATATTCAAAGTATTGTGTTTTTTAATTTAATACCAAACATTTTGATCCTACGAGCCCAGATTAATTGAAACATCCCGTGGATTAATAGAAAGTATAAATTTTTTATAGTGATTAAAAATAATATTTAACTAATACCTTAACATCGTTCTCAAATGGATCGATAAAAAGTAAAAAACCAGCATAGGAATTTAAAGAATTTAGACATTACTCGCGAGACGAGAAATCTATTGTTCCGTTTTTTATGCTAAAAGAAGACACAAGTGGAATAAATAATTTATTTGCGAACTGGTTTAAAAATACATATCCCTTTAAAAATAAATAAGATTATTTCATGTTTGAATATTGAATATTGGTGTTTATAAAAACCATTTTTATGCTGTAGACGTATTAATAATTTTGTTAATCAAAAGAGAGAATATATAGGTATGCAGTTACACTGCTTGAACAAAATGATATCTGGTAAAGGTGATGCTGTTGTCTGTTTACCTGGTGGTTTCCGGTATTAGTTATTTTAATTTTCGTGAAATATTACATACTAATTTTAGAAGTTGTTTTCTATTGATTTTCTGGCACTGCATATTTTTTAATAAAATCAAAGTTTCGGTATCTAATTATATTTGAAAAGTCATTTAATACTTAACATAAATTTGTGTCTCCTATTTATTTTTTTTTTCTCAGTGAAATAATAAGATATTTGTTTAGTAACAATGTCTAAAGATACTCTTATTAAAAAAAGGAGCGTAATAATTAAAAAAGTCACCAAGTCGTATAATATTGCACAGCAGGCCATTTTAGAAGGCTCGCCAATCACAATAAAAAAGGATTTCTTTGTTCGATATGAAGGCGTTTCGAAATTTGAAAATTTTCATTTAGATATTGTGGGGTTGCTCTCTGACGAGGAGCTAGACAAACAAGATGAAGTTCAAGACAAATTTAATGATATGCAGTTTGCTATTAAATCAGTTTATCGTGATCTAACTGAAAGTCAACTTCCAGTCAAGCAACAGGCGGTTGCAAAAAGTGAGTGTAGCGATAGTTCGTATAGATGTGAAAGGGTTAAATTGCCGAAAATTATTATTCCAAAATTTGATGGTGATATTAAAAAATGGCCAACATTTTTTGATATGTACAAGTCTCTAATACACGAGTGTCAATCTCTCACTAATATTGAAAGATTTCAATTTCTTGTATCTTATTTGGAAAAAGATGCTGCTAGTGTTTTAAAAAATATTCCAATAACTGATGCGAATTGCGAAACAGCTTACAATGCTTTGGTTAAAAGATATCAAAATGAACGTGTTCTAGTGACAGATTATTGGTTGTCAGTGTATCAAGCGCCCACTTTAAAAACTAAGTCAGCCGTAGAGCTTAGGCAATTATTATCAGTGTGTTCAGAAAACTAAGCTGCACTAGATTTATTTGCTTTAAATGAATGGGATTTTACAAAATTTAACCTACTTTTTCAAAAAAATTGATTCGTCACTAAAAACCACATTTGAACTTGAATACAGCCATAAAGCTTTTCCAGAATATAACGATTTATTTTCCTTTTTGGAAAAACATTGTAGGGCCTTGGAAAATAGTCAGTTACTTCCAAAATCAGAAATAGCTAGGAGTGGTTCTGGTAAACCTGGTGTATCAGGTCATCAGAACAAACAAAATAGTCGCAGTGGAGCGGGTGATCATTCTATCAGTGGTCATGGAAGATCATTTAACTTTATGTCTAAAGTTGATAATTCAAAAAAATGTATTTTTTGTAAACAAAGTCCTCACTCTTTGGTTAAATGTGATGCCTTCTTGTGTGCTGATGTTAATGAACGACATTCATTCGTGAAGCATAAGAGGCTTTGTTATAATTGCTTATCTTTTGGCCATGCTTTAGATAAATGTGAAAGTTCATTTGCGTGTCGAGTTTGCCAAAAAAGACATCATACTCTCCTTCATTTTCCTGCTAAAACCAGTGATAATGGGAATCCTAAAACAAAGGATGATGTTTCATTAGATAACAATCCTAGTGAAGAAAAATTAAAGGTGTTTTCTAGTAGATTAATGTCTCAGAAATCAATGCTGCTTGCTACAGCTACAGTGTCCGTGTTAAGTTCTAAGGGTGACTTTCTAAAATGTAGAGCCCTTCTAGATTCCGCTAGTCAGGCTAACTTTATCAGTGTTGATTGTGTTAAAAGGTTAGGTTTGGAATCTGTAGAATCTACTACGTCAATACAAGGTCTTAATCAGATGTCTATGAGGGTCAATATGGGAAGTGTGTCTTTGAAAGTGTTTCCATGTGAGAAAGAAGCACCTGCATATGATGTGAATGCAGTGGTTATACCTCGAATTTGTGATGAAATCCCAATGACAAGTTTCTGCTACAGGAGATGGTCTTATTTAAAAAATTTGAGTTTAGCTGATCCTGATTTTCCCCATTCGGGTGATGTGGACATTTTACTTGGCGTAGATATGCTTTCCCAAATTATACTACCAGGGTTTCATAAAGGACAAAATGGTGGTCCTTGTGCTATGAAAACCACTTTTGGTTGGGTACTTTTTGGATCGGTGGAGTCGGTACCTGTCGATAAGGTTCTAACTTGTGCCACCACTTTACATTCTTCTCTTGATGAAACTTTAAAGAAGTTTTGGGAGCTTGAATCTGTCCCTAAATCTAACAGTGTGTCAGAGGAGGACAGGGTGTGTGAAAGCATTTTCAGTGAAACGTGTAGGCGTGATTCAACAGGGAGATATATAGTGCATCTTCCATTTCGTGTTTTTCCTCCCTCGTTGGGTGATTCAAAAGTGCAAGCCATGAAGCGTTTTAAGTTGCTTGAAGGCAAGCTTGAAAGAAATCCTAATTTAAAACTTCTCTATAGTGAATTCATGCAGGATTATCTTGACCAAGGTCACATGTCTGAAGTCTATCCATTAAGTTGTCAAAGTGAAGGTTTCTATATACCACATCATTGTGTGCTTAAGCAAGATGGAGGAAAAAGTAAACTTCGTGTAGTGTTCGACGCAAGTGCGAAGTCTACCAGTGGATGTTCTCTGAACGATACCCTGTTCATCGGACCTAAACTTCAAAATGAAATAGCCTCTTTACTCTTATACTTCCGTATATTCAGTGTAGTATTTACTGCGGATATTAAACAAATGTATCGGCAAATATTAGTAACTGAAGAACACCGTAATTTTCAGCGCATTTTGTGGCGTTTCGATACGACAGAAAATATTAAGGAGTATCAATTGAATACAGTGACTTACGGCGTTTCTTCAAGCCCCTATCTAGCCATTAGTTGTTTGCTACAATTAATGCAGCATTATGCTGCTGAGTTTCCATTACTGGAGCCAGTCCTTAAGAACAGAATTTATGTGGACGATGTAATAATTGGTTCATCCTCGGTTGCTGAAGCATTAGAGCTAAAAAATCAGCTTATCGAACTTCTCTCGCGTGGGGGATTTGAGTTGAGAAAGTGGACCAGCAATAATGCCGATATTTTAAAATTAATCCCAGCTGCACATCAGCAGAATATTTCCTTTGGTGATAGTGACAACACTGGAGTAAAGGTACTCGGTTTACAGTGGTCACCCCTAACTGATTGTTTTTCTTATCAGGTGAAACCAATCTTACAAGATTGTACTAAGCGAAACATATTATCTGAGATTGCGCGAATTTACGATCCTTTAGGATTTGTGGCACCAGTAATATTTGTTGCCAAGTGTATGATTCAGAAACTATGGGTATTAGGATTGGGTTGGGATACAATTCCACCCAAAGATATTGTATATCAATGGGAAATGTATCACGCACAGCTTCCATGCTTGGCTTCACTTTCTATACCTCGGCATTTTGTGGTTGATGAAAAAATTGGTGTGCAAATTCATGGATTTTGTGACGCCTCTGAGCTTGGATACGCTGCTGTCTTATACTTACGCCAAGTTCTTCCCAATGGTGAAGTTTTCGTGTCATTAGTGTGTGCCAAAAATCGAGTGTCGCCATTGAAAAGAATCTCCATTCCCAGATTAGAACTCTGTGCAGCATCTTTGTTGACTGAATGTTTTGAGTTTGTGAATGAAAATTTGATGGAATTTCAGGTGGAAAAGGTTTACGCCTGGTCTGACTCAAATGTTGTGTTAGCTTGGATAAGGTCTCCCCCATATAGATGGAAAACTTTCGTGGCCAACCGTGTGGCTCAAATTCAGGAGAGGGTGCCTCCTTACCTTTGGCATCACGTTGATGGAAAATTGAACCCGGTAGATGTTTCGACACGTGGAATATTTCCGGAACATATTGTCTCACATGCGTTATGGTGGGCGGGACCTCCTTGGCTTCGCGAACGTGAATCTAATTGGCCATCAAACGTGAGTGGCACTCTTCCCGAGGAGGTACCTATTGAGGAGAGAAAAATTGTCTGCGTAGCTTCTCACTCATCAGATTTTTTAGGTGATCTTCTGAAAAGGTTTTCTTCGTTATCAAAAATGCAAAGAATAATTGCATATTGTAAACGTTTTGTTTGAAATTTGAGAAAACCGAAAACTTCTCGTGAATTAGACAGTTTATGTGCTCGTGACCTCTATCATGCATTGGTGGTGATTGTGAAGTTAGTGCAGGAGCAAACCTTTAAAATGGATCTTGTAAAACTTCAGCAAGGTTTGCCATGTTCTAAGCCCCTTCGAAGTTTGACTCCCTTTTTGGATAAGTCAAATATTATACGTGTTGGTGGTCGTCTAAAGAATGCTAATTTGGAATTTGATGCGAAGCATCCTATGCTTCTCCCAAGAAATCATACGTTTACAGATTTAATAATTCTTCATTTCCACAAGGAACATTTTCATCCTGGGCCTAGAACACTTCAGTATTTAATAACCCAACAATTTTGGATACTATCTGCTCGTCGAGCCATTCGACATGTTCTGTCAAAGTGTAATCGATGTTTTCGTGCTAATCCTACAGCTTTGACTCCTTTCATGGGCGATTTACCGCTTCCCAGAGTATCTCAGGTGAAGGCATTTACTCACTGTGGGGTTGATTTTGCCGGATCTATATCGATTGTTTTGGGTAGGCACCGTGGTGTCCGGAGTCAAAAGGTGGTCTCTGACTTATCTTCTGATGCCTTCTTAGCGGCTTTGCGTAGGTTTGTTGCCCGCCGTGGCCGATGTACGGATTTCTACAGCGACAACGGAACTAATTTTGTTGGCGCAAATAATACCTTGTTGTCATATTGTAAGGAGTGTTCTGACGCATTAGCGATAAAATGGCACTTCAACCCCCCTGCTTCGCCACATTGGGGTGGAATATGGGAAAGTGCTGTGCGCTATGTGAAAACTCATTTGTTGCGCGTGGTTGGTTGTCAAATTTTGTCTTTTGAAGAGTTGACCACTTTGCTTGCTCAAGTGGAGGCTTTGCTTAATTCGCGGCCACTGTGTAGTCTCAGTCCAGACCCCAATGACCTTATGAGTCTAACTCCGGGTCACTTCTTGACTACAGAGCCTTTGACAACTCCTCCCGACGAAAATCTTTTTGATGTGTCTCTGAATCGACTAAGTCGTTGGCAGTTGATTCAACAGCTTCATCAGCACTTTTGGAAGCGATGGCACATGGAATACCTCCATACATTACAACAAAGGTCCAAGTGGAATACCCTACAACAACCTCCTGATAGTGGGACGTTGGTTGTACTAAAATATCCAAATCTTCCACCCATGCAATGGTTGTTGGGAAGAATAGTTAAGGTATATAAAAGACCTGATCGTGTAGCTAGAGTGGCTCAAATTCGAACTGTTAAAGGTCTTATTGACAGGCCTCTAGTCAAATTGTGCCCTCTGCCAAATCAATAGGTAAACAGACATACCTTTGTATCGTCTTTTCCATGTACTTTTATTGTTTGTTCAATTGCAGAAATATGTACTTATTTTGGTTTATTGTTTAAGTTTATGCAAAAAAAAAAATAAAATGTTATTTTTTGGTTTTTATAAATTACGCGCCAATTTGTTTAAACAATTTGTAGTTTAATTTATGCCTCACAGTTGGTAGTGTATCTATCCACTAAACCGTGTGCAGAGCGGAGAGTTTTGCCGTGGATAAAAACAAGACTTGCAAGACGACTTAACTCGAAGTCAGAGGTCCGGCGGTCAATTATTTAAAGTTCAGACAATTTGTGTATTCTTTTTTCTCAACAGCGTGTGTTCCAATGGTCTACTAGTGGTGATTATTCAATTTGTAAGAAAAGGCCGGCCGGCACGTCAAGATAACGATCCCAGAACGATAGGTGAGTGGTTTTACACTTATTGATTGTGAGCATTACCAAATTCGTGCTTTTTCATACATTTAATTAACAGTCCATATTCGAAGTATTGTGTTTTTTAATTTAATACCAAACAGGTATGTTTTATACAGAGTAACGAAAATTCTGAAGAAGCCTTGGAATTATATTTTGCAAGGTAAGTAAGTTATTATGGCAATGAAAATCTGTAGTATCATTAATAAATTTGTACTTGTTAGATCTGCTCGTTTAAAAGCAAATCCAGTTGAGCACAGATCATTTGTTCACCCGCGTCCTAAACACACAGCAAAGAGATTTGCCACAGTGAAAATCAGTTTGAAAGGGCACAACAAGGACGCTTTGGAGTTGGTGTGTCATGTTTTATTTTGGGCAGACAGATAATTTATAGGATTTTTGAAGGAGATCTTACAGCACATAGATACCTAAAAATCCTTGAGGAAGTTATTCCAGAACTGCTCGAAAATATTTACCTACCCCAAGTCGCACCTCTAGGCTCTTAAGGGAATTTCTTGATAATAACTTTCCTCAAAGATTGATAGGTACCAACGGACCTGTTAGATGGCCTCCACAATCTCCAGATCTCTCAATTTTAGATTTTTTTATGGGGCTCTATATAAAATGAAGTATATAAAACACGATATGACGGCATAGCAGAACTTCGAGAGGCAATTCATTTAGTCTTGGTTCTTTTTAACGCTACTCAAAGTATTACAAAAGTGTGCCAATTTTACATTAGAGAAAATGGTTGTCAATTTAAACATCACCTTTAAGAATTTGTTTTTTTTTTTTTTAATAATGTTATTTATTTGTGTTTGTTATATTGTTACTTTATGCTATAAAACTGTTACAAACTTACTGTTATAAAAAAAACTTTATATAGTCAAAAGCAGTGTTATCGTAAGGGTCATACAATTTATCAACGACAAACTTTTTAAATTTGTTTTTCTTTTATTACGTGTAATCATATCCTCCGCATAAAATCCGGAAGATGAATTAGATAGACCTATGATATTTTCATATGAAAAAGAGGATAAACATATAAATACCAGCAGTTGCAAAAATCTTTGAGCGATGTCATTTCAAAGTCAGTGACAAAATGAATAATAGAAAACAATTTTCGGGTTTTTTTGCATCCACAAGCGAAAAAAATGGTACGAAAATGAAAATTCACCGGCCAATATCCAGGAGACAGTAGCAACAGCTCTGGGAATCGGTATAAGGACTGTGCAGAAAATTGTGCATGAAAAAAAGCATAATTTAGGCATATTGGAAATTGGACTAAAATCGTTGTCAAAATTAATAAAAATGTTGAGTTTTCAATATAAAAAGGACTATACTCGAAGATTTTTATGCAAGTTGACACATATAGCAAGTCAGCGTATCCAGGTTTTAAAGAAATACACGGAAAATGTTAATTCAAAATTTAGAAAAGTGGTATTTTTAGACGAGACTTGGGTATTTTCTAATGGAAGTGGTTCGAAATTTTGGCAGATGAAGTGCAAATTGTTTAGCAAGATTCAGTAAATTATATTACGCCGGAGTACTGGAAGAAATCTGTGGAACATAGGAGAAATTAATATGGGATTGGTGGAATCGAGAACGAATTCCAGATGTCGAAATAGCACCAATGATTCTTACGCCATTTGAGGACGACTCAAAAGATGAGGAATTTTTAAGTGATGATGATATTTTTTAGTCTATAATATTAAAAAGTTTCTGAAAAATTATATTAGTCTTTGACCTGTATAAATCATAAATTGCATTATGAATATCCCTTTTTGCATTGTAACTTAAGTCTTTTGCCTTTGGATTTTTTCGTGTACATTTCTTAATCTTCTTCGGAAGTAAATTATGTTTTTTTTCATGCTCAAGTTCCTGTACATTCCTTATACCGATTCTCAGAGCTTTTGCCACTGGCTCCTGGATATTAGCCAGCGAATTTTACTTTAAAAATTTTTTTATTAGATTTGACACCATTTTTTTGCTTACTTTTTTAGTACATTTGTAATTTTGTAGGCAATAAATTAATAATTATAGAATTTTTTTTGCTTAGGGGTGGCCCGCATTTAAATAAATGACAATCAATTTTGTTAAATTTTTTAAATTTTATTAAATTTACGGGATACCCCATTTTATAATAAGTATTCATATCTATAATATACTATGGATGGAAGGAACAATACAATTATTATTAATTAATATTTTTTAATTGATTTGGTAGATTATTGAAATAATTAACCCCATTGTGTAATATACACTGTTTGCCAAAATTACTTTTAAATTTTATGGTGGAGAAATAATCGGTTTGTCTTGTATTATGGTCATGAATGTTATTATTTCTAATAAAATTTAAATTTGTATTTTTTCATATTTTTGATGAATGAATAAAAATACATAATTTAGTTTTATACATCATTGAAATGTTTAAAAGATTTTCAGGCTTATATAGGGGCTCCAGATATGATGTAAATACATTTTATAGACTTATTTTGTAATTTTTCTAATGGTTTTAATGCTTTTTTACATGCAGCGCCCCACACCGATATTAGATATTGTAATTTTGAATAAATGAAAGCAAAATATATATATTTTAACAAATTAAGAGAAATGTAGTTACGAATTTTAAACAAAATTCCTATTATTGGAGAAATTTGTTCTCTTCAATATTATATATGTGGCTTCCAAGCTAAATTTTGAGCTATATATAAGCATAAAAATTTAATACACTTTGAATAATTGTTGAATATATGTATTTTGAATAACATTCGATATATACATGAAAGAGGATTTCTGAAAGTTTAAAGTTAATTTTTGTACCTGTAACCAATTAGTAATTAAATTCAGGTCTTTATTAATAATAACATTTATTTTTGCAAAATTATCTGAAGTATAGAGAAGGGTGGTATCATCAGCAAATTATTTAATGGCGCCTTCTAAATTTAACAGAGATACAGAATTTATATATATTAAAAATAGAATTGGAGCCAATATAGATCCTTGAGGCACATCACATAACATTTTTTGATGACTGCTTTTATTTTTGCCAATCTGAACAAACTGCTTTCGATCCAACAAATAATTTTGGAACGAATTATATATAGTACCTCTTATACCGATATGAAATAAGTTTTTAAGCAATATTTTATGGTCTACACTGTCAAAAGCTTTACACAAATCCAAGGATAATAGGCAACACTTTTCATGTCTATCTAGAGTAAGCTGAATTTGTGTTACTAAATCAATTGCTGCTACCTCAGTGTCCTTGGATTTGCGAAAGCCATACTGATCAAAAAACAAGATATTCTGATTTTCTAAAAATTGTTCCACTTTATCGTAGAAAAATCTCTCAATTATCTTTGAAAAAATTGGCAGGATAGATATAGGCCTGCAGTTATTTGGGTCACTTTTTCAGCCATTTTTAAAATAGGAAAAACTTTGGCAATTTTTAATTTGTTGGGATAAATTTGTTGTTCGAAAGAAGTTTTGATTAGATAACATAAAATTGGAGTAAGTTCACATTTGGTAATTTTAATAATTTCTGCTGGTATTTCGTCATATCCGCAGGCTTTAAATGGATCTAAAGAATCTATTATTTCAGCAATTGTTTCTTCATGTATATCTTCTATGACTAAACTAGAAATAAGACACAAAATCTCGGTCTCAGTCAAAAAGAGTATAATGCGGTTACACGTGTTTCGCCTTTTCAGGCATCATCAGACCTACAATTAATATAACAATCAAAAACTATCACTATAAATATACAAAATTCAAACAAACCTTCGACATTAACTAAAATCACAAGAACAAATCAAACAACTATAACGTCACATGTTAAAATACACACTGAGATGAGGTTAAGAAACTAAGGTATTGACACGCGCAGATAAAAGTTGAATGAAATAAAAAACAAAAAAATATATAAATAAAAAATATAAAAAAAGGTTATTGATATACCCAAGAATTGAACCCGAGCCTCCGGCGTGACACACCGAAATACTGACCACCACTCTACCAGCAGGTCTAACGAAAAGTTTATACATTATCTTCCTGCCGATTAATATTGGTGCCAAGATTATTAAAAATTAGTTGAGGTTCGAAATTGAAGACATCATTAACACAATGTAAAACTGGACTTCTTTTAGCCCTTGTAATTTCCATCTTCTCTAACAAATCCAGTTTTTTACTCTTTGGACACTCGTGGAGTATCTTTACATTGTTTGGTATAGAAAAATGGTGTCCAGTTGTTAGCAAGTGGATAGCAAAAGCCGACTTTGTCTCAGTGATATCAGTGTTTTTATATTTATCGAAAAGGCTAAAATGTTCCCGGACCCTAGTGGAAATCCTTCTCCCTGATTGTCCGATATATACAACAGAACAATCTCCACAGCCCAATGAGTACACCCCTGATTTTGAGAGATGTTCAGTCTTATCTTTGGTCATTACTAGATGTCTCTTAAGTGAGTTTACTGTTTCAAAAGCAATTGAGACATCTAAATGTTTGAAAAACTTCGCCACCTGCATTGAAATATTACCAAAAAATGTTAAACCTTTGAAGCATTTTTTAAGTGTTGGTTTAGAGTGAATAATATTAAAGGAAAGTTTGTATTTATTGAAAAACTTAAAATAAAGTCTATTGATGGAGTGGAAAGGAAAACCGTTGTTGAAAGCAATTTGTTTTATAATCTGCAATTCCTGATTGAAAGCTTCCCTGGAAAGAGGTATTTTGAACAACCGATAGAAAAATGAGTTGAAGGCTGCAAACTTGTGTGAGTGAGGAGAAATGGAACTAATTGAATAACCTTATCTGTAGACGATTGTTTTCTGTATATTTCAAATTCTATTTTGGTATTGTTCCTGATTAACATTAAATCTAAGAAAGGCAATCTACCCTCATTCTCCATCTCTAGAGTAAAATCTATTTTGTTATGAAGGGAGTTAACAAAATTCAAAAAATCAGTCAACTGCTGATTGTTTCCTTTCCACACGATACATATATCATCTACGTACCTCTTGTAAGCTAATAGATGGTCGGCAAAACGGCTTTTCATAATCTTTGCCTCCAAATCACTCATAAAAATCTCACTAAGAAAAGGGGAAAGGCAGGAACCCATCGCTAGACCCGTTAACTGTCTAAAAAATAAGCCATTAAATTTGAAAAAATTTTGGTTCAGTACGGTAGAGAGCAGAGAAACGAGATTCTCCTTTACTAGTGCTGGTAGGGCAGTTTTGTCTAATAAACTCTTTACCAATTTAATGCATTCGTTGGGGGGTATGCTGGGGAACAAATTTTTTACATCTAAGGAAATTAATATTGCATCATGCGGAATGTCAACATTTTTGAGGTACTGCGCCAAATCTACCGAATTTTTTGTGGAGTAAGTATTCTGAAAACCCGTAACCTCTCTCAAAACTTTATTTAGCCACGAAGACAAACGGTAACAGGGTGAGTCAACAAAAGACACCACGGGTCTGATAGGGTTTCCCTCCTTATGTACCTTAGGTAAACCGTTGAGCAAAGGCGTTCTAGGATTCATAGGATACATATTATATTTCGAGGTTTTAAAATATTCCAAAGTTACCAACGTTTGATCAAGAACACCTTTAACCTTCACAAAGAATGAATTTGTGGGGTCCCTATTGATACTCTGGAACTCACCAGAGTCCAAGAAGTCTACAACCTTCTGCACGTAATCAGCTCTTTTCATAACCACCAAACAAGAGCCTTTATCTGCTTTGGTGCTTGGCTTGGCCTTGACTCTAAACCATCACTTAAAAAATGCTTCAAAGGTTTAACATTTTTTGGTAATATTTCAATGCAGGTGGCGAAGTTTTTCAAACATTTAGATGTCTCAATTGCTTTTAAAACAGTAAACTCACTTAAGAGACATCTAGTAATGACCAAAGATAAGACTGAACATCTCTCAAAATCAGGGGTGTACTCATTGGGCTGTGGAGATTGTTCTGCTGTATATATCGGACAATCAGGGAGAAGGATATCCACTAGGGTCCGGGAACATTTTAGCCTTTTCGATAAATATAAAAACACTGATATCACTGAGACAAAGTCGGCTTTTGCTAACAACTGGACACCGTTTTTCTATACCAAACAATGTTAAGATACTACACGAGTGTCCAAAGAGTAAAAAATTGGATTTGTTAGAGAAGATAGAAATTACAAGGGCTAAGAGAAGCCCAGTTTTACATTGTGTTAATGATGTCTTCAATTTCGAACCTCAACTAATTTTTAATAATCTTGGCACTAATATTAATCGGCAGGAAGATAATGTATAAACTTTTCGTTAGACCTGCTGGTAGAGTGGTGGTCAGTACCTCGGTGTGTCACGCCGGAGGCTCGGGTTCAATTCTTGGGTATATCAATAACCTTTTTTTATATTTTTTATTTATATATTTTTTTGTCTTTTATTTCATTCAACTTTTATCTGCGCGTGTCAATACCTTAGTTTCTTAACCTCATCTCAGTGTGTATTTTAACATGTGACGTTATAGTTGTTTGATTTGTTCTTGTGATTTTAGTTAATGTCAAAGGTTTGTATTTTATAGTGATAGTTTTTGATTGTTATATTAATTGTAGGTCTGATGATGCCTGAAAAGGCGAAACACGTGTAACCGCATTATACTCTTTTTGACTGAGACCGAGACTTTGTGTCTTATTTCTAGTTTAGTCATTTGAAAGTTGGTCTCTTAGAGAATATGGACGCTTTTTTACAGTTATATCTTCTATGTTTAAAAACAATTAATGTGAATTTTCGGTGTATTCGGGAGATTTTCCAGATGGAATCTGTTCTGCTAATCATTGTCCAATTCATTTCCTCGCAGATCTCTTCTTCAGCAATTTGTTTATTATTAAAATAAAAGTGGTCAACTTGTGTTTTCGTTTTCGCTGTTTTTCCATGGAGTAAAATATGTATATTTTCCCTACATACTTTCCCTTTTGTAAATATTTGATTATAATAATCTCTTTTTTTTTAATTGAATCATCTCCTTTACATTTTTATTTAAAGTTTCATAAATTTCACAGAATTCTTTATTTGTTGTTTGTTTTAATTAGATTTGCCAAAGATTCGTCAATATATACAAAGTTCACTTTTTGTGCTGTGACTCGTCATAGTCCATTTGCTTTTCTTTGCACTGGAAAGATCTTGGCTCCAATCCTCGCCGGGCGACTCTTTTATTTAGTTTTTTTTCTCCTATCAAAACCTATATTTTGTATGTAATCGTGCATTAAATATCGGACTGGGTTTCTGGTTTGATGTAAAAGGAATATCTAAAAATGAAAATAAGAAAGATAAACTTAAGGTTATGCAACCAACTATTTAAGATTCTGTGCTGTGATTGGTGGAAGCCGAAACATAGTGGGCATATTGTTTGCATCCAGTCTGTGTGTAGCGCGTTCATATCTAGGGCAGAGAATATAACTTGTTTTGTCATAAAACCCATTTAAGAACAATGAAGCCCCTGATAATAAAACGGGTGAAATTTTTTAACTGCGCCTGAACAAGAATATATGTGACATTTACATACCAGATATGATTTAAAACTTTCACCCATCCCAGTTATAATTATATGATAACACCCCACTATCTTCATGTTAGATAGTTATTCGTGTAAGTATAATAAAAATCAAATAGTTCGCATATTTTGATACCGTGTTAAGATACTAATTTGAAAGTGTATGTGCTTATATGAAGTGCAGAGATTTCCTTCATGAACTTAATGAAATCTTTTTTCAGGCATCAGAGGCGAGCAATTCCACAATATTAAGCTTGACAAGAGATATGCTACTGTACTTTTGTTCAGTGGTCATTTTAACTCATCTACATTTTAATCTGCTATAACTTTCTTATTTTTCACGGTAACAAAATGATACAAAAACAAATTGTATTGCTAGTTATCAAGCTTTTTATAACAGAAGAATATACAAAAATATCAATATAGAAAATTTTTATTTATATCTTTGACAACTGAAACTTTTTAATATTCTGAAAAATGAATTCACTAGCCATACAATTTGGTTTTGAATCATTTTGATAATTTGGAAAATAAAAAACTTATAGTAGACTAAAATGCGAACAGGTTCAAATGAAAACTGTATAAAAACAAAAAAAAACTTTTACACATACTTAGGGTGTATAAGCATATCACAAATATCTTTCCCTCTTCTAAGTATTGCATCCACATGTTATGTATCTTAGGCAAATTTTATGCTGCTAGAGTGCGTTAAATAAAAATAAATCTCTAGTTCTTCGAAGTCCCCCATCTTTTATGTGCAATGGGAAGTTGAGTAGGTAGCAAAACTTAAAAGCAACCCATTACAGCAAGTATTATATTAACTTTTTTACTTATTATTTTTTCCTAGAACTTCTATTAAAAAAAGAAACTCCTTTAACTATTTATTAACTCCTACCTTTTGACCAACAGCTGACACCAAAAATCCCCTCACTTGTGACAAAGCCGTAACGGGACCTTTCTGTTCTTTGGCGTAAATTTCTTTGAATTTATTTTTGGTGAGTGGTTGACCTGGTTCTGGCACTACTTCAATAATATCGTATATCAAAATCTGAAATTTAAAAAAAATTTTTATACAGCTTTCTGGAGACTCAATAACCTGAAACCTGCTAATTTGTGATGTGTTAAAAGTTAAAACGAACAAAAAAGGGTGCTAGCTTATAATCCTGACCAAATTTTGTATTTAAATTAGTAAAAGAACATATCAAATTAAAAATTAGTGATAATCCGGTTTTTTAAATAATTTGTAACATTCGGTTCTAAAACTTTAATACAAAGAAATTATACATAATCTGGTGTGAATGGACATTGAGTGTTGCCAAATTATGAAACTCTAATTTTTAATTTTGTATAATAAAATATTTCGGTTTCCCCTTCAATTACCATATCTGTATATACAGCTATATTTTGACTGGACAAAATTTTACAGTGGTTCAGTTCCACAGATGTCTGAATTTCTAAACAGTTTCAAATTCTTGGTTAATGAAAATTTACCAACTAAAAAGTTTTTTATCGAGTCAAGTAAAGCACCAGTATCCTGGTTTAATCAAGAACTTAGAGATATGAGGGATACATCGAATGCTATTAAAACATTAGCAGAATATCTGAAAGAAGAAGCACGAGAAGAAGTGCTTATAAACAATTTAAAAAACAATATAAAAGCAAAATAGTAGAAACCAAAAAAGAAGCATATAGTAATTTTATTAGTAATTCAAGTAACGAAATGAGGGATTGCTGGAAACTGAGTAACTTTGAATCTAATAAAAGTACAAACAATAATAACTGCGCTGAGATATATGAACTAAATAGTGAAATTATTAAGGAGACTCAACACTTGTTAATTCTACCCCTAACTACACTCTATAATAAATGCATTGAGCAATGTATTTTTCCTGACTGCTTCAAGGTTGCTTGAAATCTTATTAAAGTCAATGTTAATAAACTATTTAGAAAAAAATAATATCATTAATAGCTCCCAATTTGAATTTAGAGCAGGGTACTCTACTGTGCAGGCAGTTTCAAGTTTAGTAGACAGCATAGTTGGGGGCTTTGAGGAGGGCACAAGTACAAGAATAACCCTGTGTGACCTCAGCAAGGCCTTTGACTGTGTTGACCATGAGAGGCTTCTGCACAAGATGGAGTATTTCTATGGCTTTTGAGGACCAGCACTTAATTTCTTTAGCTCATATTTACTGAATAGTGTGTTGGGCAGTCAGCGGATCAGCTGTCTAGTTTCAGGGAGGTCAAATATGGGGTTCCTCAAGGCTCAATTATAGGACCCATCCTTTTCACACTATACATTAATGACTTATATTATCATCTTCCCGAACGTTGCATTCTTTACGCAGATGATACCAGTTTGATTGTGCCTGCAACTGATCCCCTTACTTTAAATAATAAAATGAGTGTACTTCAACAAAATGCAGAAGACTGGCTCGACATGAATGAAGCTAAAACTCAAAAGATTGTGGTATCAAGTAACCCAAGGGATAATTCTAGACAGTGTGTGTGTACTAGGGATAAATATTGACAGTAATCTTACCTGGGAGGATCATATAGATTTTACTTGTCATAAACTGTCAAGTCTTTCTGCTAAGAAGGCTAAGAGGATGTGTTGAGGACATGGGATTGATTAGTGCTTATTACACAATTTTCTACTCACATATTTGTATGGGATAATCTTATGGGGCAATTCTTGCCATTCCATACGAATTTTTCGATCACAGAAGAAAGCTGTTCGCATTCTGGCAAAGGCTGGTTATAGGGACCACTGTAAGCCCCTATTTATTCATAAGAACAAAAATAACTTTAAATTAAACTCTGACTTTCGTCAGTATGAACTAGAGCTGCAAACCTGCTGCAACCACAAAAGTTTCGACTACAAAAAACAATAAATAACTCCCTCTAAAATACTATAATAAGCTCAAACAGTCTACAAGGGGCTTACATTTTAAGGATTTTAAGGACAAAATTAAGGCCGAGTTGTTGGAGCATGGCTTTTATTCCACTCAGGAATTTATGACCACACCCGTTACCATTTAGATGTGTAAAATGTATGTGTTTACAGTTAAATAAATTAGTTTTAAAACAATTTATATGTGTATTATTTTTTTTATGTATCATTTTAATTATTTTAAATTTTAACTTTTACTGACGATTGTAAGAAACTATGTTTTATGACATGAATAAATCAATATTTCAGTATTACAAATTTATACGTCGATCTGAGTTATTTAGAGTTATTTAATTTTGTAAGTAGTACACAAAAAAAGGTAAGTAAAACAATTTCTACAGTTAAAAAGAAATCTATGAACTTTACCTTGATAAGGCTATTGTTTTTTTTGTTAATTCCAGCATGTGTTTTACAATTTATTCGATTTTGAAAAAATCAGTTGAATAGTAGAATATCTATTCTCCAAATTTAATCAAGGTCGGATAAGCGATGTGCATTAAAAATTAAATATTTTTTTAATAAAAAAAGGGGAGATGCCACTTGTACCGTACACAGTATACTGAAACAAATCGTAAGGCTCGTAAAGTAGAGTTGTGTCGCCACCCTTTGGATCTTTGCTACCCTGCTTCCCATTGGTATTTTTCTCAGACTAAATAGAGAATAAACATTTAGTCTGTTAGTGAAGTGTGGTCGGTTTGTATCACCATTACAACAAAAAAAAAAGGTGGGGGGACAAGATTACAGTACCACACTGTATAGAATAGAAAAAAGAATACTAATCATTATTAGATTATCAAAATAATTTACACGAGGAAAATGCTGTTAAGAAAATAATAGGGTTTTGTCCACCACTAATTTAAATACTTACCCTTCCTCTTGAAGTTACGTCTTCGCCGTAATTATAGTTAGTCCCTACTGCAATGTACCCTTTCAAACCTGATCGAGCCCCTTCATATTCTAACTGGACATTTCTCAAACACGTCACGTGCTCCCATTCATCTAGGTCTATTTTGGTATTTGGAATAACATCCCAGGACACCGGCGAAAATAACATAAGGCTAAAGGTTTCTTGGTGTGGATATGGGAATCTGTAACATTCAGTTATTAATATTAAATATTCCCTATTAAACCGTTTATCCAAAAGAAATGTGGCCTTTCGTTTTTGGGTTAAACTCTAGAACTCAGAATCAGTTGAATTTGATCAAATCAAAAACTAATTTAACTCTAGGTTGGTAGCAGTTACCACTCACAGAGACCAGATGAATACCGATTCTAAGTACAAACATCGAAAGAATTATTGATTATGAAAAAAAAAATACAAATTATATACTTCATCGTAAAACAAAACCACCAGTGATCTCGTGAACACTGCAATAGTGCTGTCAATATGATATGTTCTATTGTAATGTTCACTGATGACTTTATTTTTCTAATATGCATCTTGGTTTTAAATATATTATAGAATCAATATTAGTAGAAAAACAATAATCTATTATGGTGTATTATCAAAATGTTGAGGAAATTAGAACTACAAATACAAAATTATCCCTTGCAGTAAAGGTGGCAGATTACCAAAAAATTGTAATGTTTTATCAAAACGTCTGGGGGCTACGCATAAATTCTAATGAGATTTCTCTAAATATTTTACTTTGCGATTATGAAATAATACTTCGGAATGACTTTGTTTTGAAGTTTCTAAAACAAATTATTAAATAATTTATCAGAAAGCAAATTCTTGGGAATATATATTGATGCTAATTTAAAATTTGAACCCCATATAAGACAACTCCCTGCCAAACTGTCAACAAGATTATACTTATGTTAGAGAATAAAGCATATTTTGAGGCACATATGTAGAGGTGTACCTATGTTATGGTATTTGTTATTAGGGTACTTGTTAAAAACAACAGTTTCTTAGTATCTGTTTTGCAAAAGAGATGTATATGTGGAGAGCTTGAGTGACTACTAAAGCATTTGAGACTATCAATCACGAGGAGTTGCTAGACAAACTAATGCACCATGGAATTAGATGACCGGCGCGGAACTGGATTAAATCGTATTTGTCAGATCTCAAGCAGTCAAATTATCAGATGCAGGTGGAGTTATGTCACACTTTTTACAGACGACACTTCTACGGTGGTCGAATCCGACAACTATAAAATCCTTTGGGCTAAGGCTAGCTAATCACAGTGTCCGTGACATATCTGCTTGGTGTGAGAACTATGCACTTTGTCTAAATAGCTCAAAAACCAACTTTATGCTTTTCACCCCTATAAGAGTACTGCAGGATAGAAGTCTGCTTATCAGGGACGGGTTCACTAATATCAAGCAGAGAATCTGTTAAGTTCTTGGGAGTTTCAATTGACCAACACCTCTCTTGGAGTACTCACACCCAATGCGTGTGCAATAAATTGTCGTCTCTTAACTTTGCAATGCTAAGGTTGAAAGACTGTGTCAACACCAACACACTTAAGACTTTTCACTACGGATCAGTAAATTCTGTCTGTCATATGGTCTACTGGCATGGAGCAATTCTGCTAGCATTGATCAGGTTCTCATAAGTCAAAAGCGAATTCTCAGAACCAAGTTTCGACTACCATTTAGGGCCTCATGTCACCCAGTTTCTGCTTCTGAGAAGATACTTACTTTATATTCTTCAGTGTGCTTGTATTATGTTTAAACATCGTTTTAGTTATTTGAAATGGAGTGATATTAATCAATACAAAACACGAAATGCAGACAAGTTTTATGGGCCCAGTGCGAGACTGACTCAGGTGCAGGAAGGATCTGAGATAAGTTCTTTGAAAGTGTTCAATCATCTACCTACATATATTAAAGAAAAACTCAACTATTCTCCGTTTAAAAGTGAATTAAAGGCCATATTAGCTGCAAAACCTTTTTACTCTCTCAAAGAATTTTATTTGTTTCATTTCTGATGACTTTGTATAATAGTGTAGATTTTTAGAATATCGGATGTACACCATACTATTGTATTGTATTTTATTTAAATATATCTTTAACACATCATACCTACAAGGTAAGGGCAAATGGTGAATATTCCGAATCCAACTCACTGTTGAGTGGGGTTCCCCAAGGGCCAGTCATTGGACCACTCTTGTGTATTACCTATATAAGTGATCTGCACCACAAAATAAAGACAAACATATTTTACTTTGCTGATGATACCAAGTTTTATTGTGATCCTGTACGTTCTGGATAGGGAATGCAATCCCGCAACAAAATTTTAATCAAGGTATTTGCGGAACTGATATGTCTAAGTCCCGCGGGATCCTGGTATTTGCGGAATCCCGCATGTTTCTGAAAGTCATTGAGAAAAGACAGAAATCCTGTATTATAAATGCATATAGAACTAAAAATGAAACAATTATTATTCAAAATTATGTATTGAGAGATAAATAAAAAGATATATTAAAAGAATAAAAATTATTACAAAGAGGCAATAGGTAGTTTAGGCATTATTTTGAAAATAACTGCGCATAAAACATAGCATAATAGTCTTGTCTGCCAAACGACTCCTAACTTTACATGCCAGATAGCCAACAGCCGAAAACCCTCGTTCTGCTTCCAGGCTTGTGGGTACAACTGTTAATAAAGCGTTGTAGGCGAATTGAAGATATTCGCTTTTTAATCCACCAGACTCAAATAATTGATTTATCTGTTAATCAAAACTTCGAAAGAATGAACTCCAGAATGAGTGCGACAAGCAGTTTTAAACTCGATAGAGTTTGTTCAAGTTCCTCAGAGACATCGGTTTAGGCTCCGTAGTTTCAGCTTGCATCATTGCGGCCACTATAGCAAGAGGTAAATCGTCATGATCTTGAGTGGAGATAAAAGACGTCGTACAAGCATCTGATGAAATAAACGTTGATTCTGCGTGGTCGTCTCTCTTATTGAATTGTAACCTTGCTATGAGATTTATAATTTCTTTACGGACTACACTCTTTGCAGGTAACGTCATGCATAAATGCAATTCTATCTTCTTCGTACTTTCCAGGGTCGTGTAAGTACAATAAAACCGCAGTTATATTGGTATCCGTTTTCTCGATGAGGTAGCAAGTTTTTTGGCTAATAATGTTTCTTGGCCTTCTAACTTGCTAATCACGAACCTCAGAGTAGTTTCTGCTGTGATGAGATTCGACTCTCGCCGACACAAAACTTCGACAACTAGTTTGACTGGCTGGAATTCCTCTTAGTTGGCTGACATTTGCTGTGAACAAATCGAGTTTTAATCCATCGGAATAATTGTGGTTAAGTATTTTGTCCAAACACTTTCAGCCTTCATCTTCATATGGGGTGTCCTTAAGGGTATGAGATATTTTTGCCTTATGAAACAGGATTCCAAACTGCATGTCCATATTCAAGTTTAGGTCTCACGTATGTTGTATATATTTTTTTCATCATATGCTTTTTTCGCTATTTGTATGTTGTGAGACTGCCATTTCAGATTACTTGTGACAACTATACCAAGTTCTTTCTGTTCCGCAATTTTCCTGATATTCGTAGAGAATAACTGGTAATTATTTTGCGGATTGTTATGTCCATGACGAAGAATGGTGCATTTTTCTTAATTCAATTTCATGGCTGTTCAATCTTCTATGGTCTTTATGTCATCTTTATGCTAGATAGCCAGCAGCCGCAGGAGACAGTAGGAAGTTAAAAAAGGAGAAGTGCTCATCATTGGCCAGAAAAGATTTCATTGCAAACTGTGTAGTGTACAGGTGGAACTCCCTGAATGAAGAAATTGTTACAGTTCCAAAAAAGAATATTTTTAAAAACAGACTTGACAAAAACATTAAAAGCTTAAATAACAATCTAGTCCACTATGTGTCAAAACTTTAAGGTTAAAACTGTGATAGGAAATGTGATAAATGTCATAAGATAAAAATCAAAATACAACAGTGCACAGTGTGCCTGCAACAGCATAATAATAACTTTATTTCAAAGAAATCAATGACATTAAAAAAATTTAAATTGAACTAAAGAAGTCGCTGGTGTTGAGGGTTTATTATCAAGTGGCAAAATATTTTGAAGAGATTTTATCCTGACATATAATACATGTATGCATAATTTTAACTTATATTATTTAGAAATGGATTTTAAAATTTTATACTTCTTTAATATTCACACTCTTTGATCACCTGTAAGTTTTGTTTAATATGTTTTTTAACATTTCATTTGGTTCCAATAATTTGTTTTTTGAACTATACATTTGTGTCTCAAATATGCTTTTAATAAGTTTTTTGTTTATTTCATAAGGTTGACTTATACTTTTTAGGAGGGAGGCATTTAATTTTTTATGTATTTTATATTCATAACCTTGAAATATTGGTTTGCTTTTTATTTGTTTGTCCTTTTTTTCCAGCATCGTCAATAAGATGTTTCTTTAGACAATAAAAACAATTTGAGCCTAAGTTTATATTTCTACATTTCAAAAATATTTTTGTAATTTCAAATTTACCTTTCACTTTTGTCTTCCACTGTCAATTCTTTATCTTCACCATTAAAACGGTAATAGGAGTTGGATGGTTCAGACAGACTAGTGACTAAGCAATAGGTCTTCGATTCCAAGTGGTAGGTGACGAAATGTGGCGTGCATCTAAGAGGAACTTTCCGCACTGGCCAGGGTGCATCGTAGCTAAGATGTGTCGGTAAAATTCCAATCCTCAATTCAGACTAAAATAAAATTCATCATTAACCCATTTGGTAACCTTCATAGGACATTATAACTTTATCCCTATGGGCTCAACATGGACAACTTACCTTTCTGTTAAAGTACAAGAATCCTTCTGGGCAATTCACATTGTTAAATGAAGCAAAGTTTACAACTTCACCATCGATATTCATCGGGTGTGCTCTTAGTTCACCACGCTTCGTTAAAAACAACCAATAAGGATTGGCGCCACATATAAATACACCATTATAACCTAAAACAAAAGACAACAGAAGCTAAAGTATGCCTGAACAGCGTCAGTCTTTACTTAATTATAATTCATAATATTTTGTTTACCAATGTATTTTTTATTTATCTATGAACAATACACATGACAGGCAGAGCCAGTAAGATGTAAGAGTCATTCTTCGTGTTGCTAAATCATTTAAACCCAACAATTTCAATCGATCACCATAAACAAAGTCTGACTTGTCAATACACAACTTATATAATAAGAAATTTAAAAATTTATTCTGTACACGCTCAAGTTTTTTAATGTGAACCTGGTAATATGGGGCCCAAATCATACACCAATATTCTAAATTACTTCTAACAAAAGCGAAATATAGAGATCTCAAAGCTTCACTTTTCTTAAAGTTCCCACATTGCCTCATAATAAAACCTAATAATTTAAATGATAAAACGAAACTCAGAGTCAAAGATGACCCCTAAATCATTTACCATGCTAACCTATTCAATTTCTATATGATTAATCACGTATGTCAGTTGATGACTTTTTCCTGCTAAATAATTTACATTTGGAGATGTCATGCTAACCTAATATATGTTGTTTATATTCAATCTCTATTTATAAGACTGAAGATTTTTAGATCATCTACAAACAGGTGGTGACAGCCAGCGAGCCTCAGTGATAGGTCATTGACAAAAATCAGAAATAATATTGGTCCCAAGTGGGAACCTTGAGGGACGCCAGATGAAACGTTGATCATTCAGAAGTACATTTACTTATTTTCACTACTTGAGTCCGACCATGCAAAAAGCTACAAAACCATGAAAGTAAGGGATCAGATATTCCATATGACTGTAGCTTAGATATGAGCATGTTCTGATCAACCCGATCAAAGGCCTTTTTAAAATCAAAATAAATGGCATCTACTTGACAACCTTGGTCGACAGCGGAGCTTATAAAGTCAGAATAGACCATTAAGTTTGTTTGGCCAGAGCGACCAGTAAGAAAACCATGTTGTTGTGGTGAGATAACTCCACGAAATGGTGAAATAAAGTTATCAGTTAGAATTGACTCCAGCACTTTACCCATGCATGTCAAACCTGAGATTGGCCTATAGTTAGTTATATAATAATAATAATAATACTTTTATTGTCATAAAACATTCAAAAATGAACATAGACAACGTCACAGATTACAGAAAAGAAAATTAAGATAATATGGTAGGTCATTATACATAATACAAAGCGAAACAAAAAACAAACAAATCAATAAGTGTACATAAACATAATATTAAAAAACATTAGCAGGTAATACATTAAAATAGTCATCCAAACTATAAAATTCACTCGCAATTAAAAATTCCCTTAAATGGGACTTAAATGAATATTTTCCCTGAATTAATTTTATATTGGTAGGTAAAGCATTATACACCTTTATACAATTTAAGAGGGGGCCCTTATGAAAAAGGGATGTGCGATGATTTGGAATAATCAAATTATTTTGACCCCTAGTGTTAACGCCATTGGAGACATCGCCATTTCTAAGAAATAGATTAAAATTCAATTTTACAAATAAAGAACATGTATAAACAAACAGAGAGGGAACAGTCATTATCCCTAATAATTTAAATTTACCCCTACATGATTCTCTATACTTTAAGTTTAAAATAGTTCTTACGATTCTTTTTTGGGCTACAAATACTCTTTTTGCATTTTCAGCATGAAACCGGTACCAAAACACAATACTATAAGATATTACAGACTGAACAGCTGCCATATAAAATATACGTAGGACAGAGATGCTAACTTGCTGGCGCAAAAGACGAATGGCATATGATGCACTGCTAATTTTAGACAAAACATTATTAACATGTTCAGTCCACTGAAAATTACTGTCTAATGTAATACCAAGAAATTTAACAGAATGCGTCTGTTTTATGCTCTTACCTTCAATGGTGACATATAAAGACTCTAGACCAGTGTCCCGAAATACTACCAGGGCAGTCTTACCAGTATTTAGTAGAAGATTGTTATTAGTGCACCAATCCAACACACCCTGCGCTATACTAGATGATCTTTGTGACAATAAAGTTTTATCAGATGAAGAGATAATACATGATGTATCATCTGCAAATTGATATAAAGATGTTAAGTCAATTTTCTGGTTTAAGTCGTGTGCAAAAATTAATTAAGAACAAAATAGGTTCCAATATCGAACCTTCAGGTACTCCAACAGAAATGGACTTATACTTTGAGTATGATTTACTGCCCCCATATCCGACATAAACTGCCATTCTCCTGTTGCTTAAATATGATCTTATAAATCTATTGGCAACACCACGAATACCATAACACTCTAGCTTTTGAAGCAGTAACTCATGATCAAACAGATCAAATGCCTTACTTAAATCAAAATAGATACCAGACACCAATTGCCCCTTATCAGTCTGTTCCAGAATATAATTTAGTGACTGAAATATTGCAGTGATTGTTGAATGATCTGGAAGGAAACCATGTTGTCCACTGTAAAATAATTTGTTATTTAGAAAATAATCCAAAACTCGAATATAAACAATTCTCTCAAACCCTTTAGAAAAAATGGGTAAAATTGATATGGGCCTATAATTATTAATATCATTGGAGTTGCCTTTTTTATAAACCGGTATGACTTTGGCAATTTTAAGTTTATCTGGAAAAACACCACTTTCCATACAATTATTTATAACCATGCACATGGGAATACTAATATATTTTGAAACATGTCTAAGTATAGTTATTGGAATTTCGTCTACTCCAGTTGAATACTTCATTGACAACATATTGATAATCCTACTTACCTCATCAGGTGTTGTAGGTCTTAAGAAAAACGAATAAGGCACTGGCTGAATATTACAACTCGTACTGTTATTAACAAGAATATAATGACAAACAAAAATCTTTTTTGGCTTTTTCGCAACTGAATAAAAACATTTAACTTTAAATTAATTGAAGCAAATTTTTAATATAATTACATACCTCAACATGTAGACTAGTCTGTCTATATTTCGATACATAATATAAACAATCTCATTTAAGCAAGCATAAGAAATTATATCATTTACCTTAAGTTTTTATAGACACATAGTAATTGTACAAATACTTTCATCCTATCGGGACTCATCAGTGCGCCGATCGTAAGAGAAAAACATTAAATAATAGAAAAGAATTGATTTCAAAATTTTAAAATGTGTCAGTTTGTTTGACATGTAACCTAGATATGAAAAAAATGATAGTTTGCAGCCATCTATAATGTTATTTTTAAATGTGTTCAGATTATTTGTTGCATATAGATTGACAAACAAAAATCTAAAAAAAAAAAGTATTTGTACAATTACTATGTGTCTATAAAAACTTAAGGTAAATGATATAATTTCTTATGCTTGCTTAAATAATATTGTTTATATTATGTATCGAAACATTCCGTAGACAGACTAGTCTACATGTTGAGGTATGTAATTATATTAAAAATTTGCTTCAATTAATTTAAAGTTAAATATTTTTATTCAGTTGCGAAAAAGCCAAAAAAGATTTTTGTTTGTCAATCTATACGCAACAAATAATCTGAACACATTTAAAAATATTGTTATTTTTAAATGTGTATATAATATAATCTAAATCAAATTGATTTGCAAATAAATTAGTAAGTACCTCTGTATCTTTAATTATTAAATCATCTTTTAAAATTTCAATATATATTCAATATAAATCAGATATATCAGATACCACATTTGAAAAGAGGGGTAACAATGGCTTGTTTCCACAGTTTTGGAAATATGCCAGAATTCGGTGATAAAAAATAAAGGCAACTCAGGGGGTAAGCCAGGGATGGGCTACAATTTTTCAGGAAAACTGGAGTAATTGCATCCAGGCCCGGGCCCTTATTGACCTCAAGATTTATAAGTTTATGGAACACTGTATCAAAAGATATAGGTATATAATTAAGATTTATATTTGGATTAAAGCAGGAATTACATGTGGCGTGAGTACTGAGTGGTTGGAGTAACTAAAAGATGGGTCTAGAACTATTTATATAGAAAGTACAAGAGAATATGTGTCTCCAAATATATAAAATGTCAATACTGGGCTTACTAAAAACCTGACTTTGATATTCGATGAAAACTGCCTCTAAATTTATTTTATTCCCAATGTTGCTCCCTCTAAAGAATTTTAGCTCCGGACTATTAGAAAGACAGTTTGACATGAGAATATTACTAGGAATAAGACCAGAAAAATGTATGCTATATAAAACAAAATTTAATGTACTTTAAATTTAGTTAATTGATATTTACCTGCAATATTATCAAAATATCGAATCTTAGCTATTCTTTCTTGCAACGTGAAGAAATCTGAGTTTTCGGTGTCGATTATTCCAGCAATATTCGGATGATACATAATGTCGTGCTTAAGCCGCCTAAACCTTAATTTGAGATTTCCTTTGTGATATCTAAATACCTCATAAATGTAAAGGGATTTTTCTAACCTTATAAACAAAAGAGGTCTGGTTCCATTGTTACCCATACCAACCTAAAATATAAATAAAATAGTGAGTAAATTAAAGTTAATTTGTTGCTGAAGAATAAGAAACAGTAAATTAAATTATTCCCTAATTCTCCCTCGCAGCACTCCAAGCACAATATAGATTGTTCAATGTGCTTCGAATTGGTCTGATATAAACAAGTTCTGTTGAATGTTTACCATGGAATTACTAGCTTGGTAAGATACTGGGATGCAGTGCATATGTGTTCGAATCCCCGTTCAGGGGGATGAATTTTTTTTAAGCTTTTTTTTTTAACTAAACTTATAGGTAATAAAAATGCGGATTGGGTTAGGTTTACTGTACAACAAGATTCCAAGTCTATATTAAAACAATGATTTTTTTAACAAAAGCTATAATATTGGGTTATAATAATAATAATGTAAGGACGTAGCCGATGCAAGCATCGGATAAATGGCCCTTCAGAAATGTACACTACAGAATGCTAAACATTCCAAATCGTACGAATTCCCAAATAACGTCAAATAAAAAAATAATGAAGTCAAGAACTAGAAAGAAGAGAAAAATATGTCAGATCAGCAAACAAAAATTACCAACAAGGAAAAAAGTTTCCAATTGAGGTAAAATACATGAATAATAATAAAACTACACAACTACATAAACAAAAACGAACATTAATATGGGCCAAAAAACATCACAAAACCAATCCGGTTAACTGCCTTTTTAGCTGCAAAGTGCTTAGTCTGAAAATGTCATATTCTGAGAAGAGATGATTGTAATTGTGAACTAGTCGGTCAACAAATGCACTAAACCCATAATTTGTTCGGTGGTACCTTTCAAAAAACAGCTGTGATTGTCTTGTTCTCATAATAGGAACTAAAAATGGTACTGATCCCAGCAGCACTTCACAGTCAATCACTCCATTGACCAATTTATGCAAAGAGACCAGAAGTGCCTTCTTTCTTTTAAATTCAAGTGTTTGAATGCCGCAAAGAAGAGCTCTAGTATTAGATGACAGACCTTGATATGGGAAATGAAGTCTCTGCAGTCTCTGTGCATATGACAGGTGGCCATTTAATTTCAGGACTAAATTCTCGATGTCAAATTCACATTTCTCCCCAACGGCGTTATTTTGAAAACCTATTTGCACCTTTATAAAACCAAGTAGTCTAAAACCCTTAAGTACAATGTTATCAATATGTAGATTAAAAGTTAGATTTTCATCAAAAATAGCGCCTAGGTCCGTGAAAAAACTAACAACTTCCAGACTTACATTATCTATGAAGTAAGTGGAGGGTATGGGATTAATACGTTGGTGAAAATGGAGCACTTTACATTTCGAAATGTTAAGAGACAGATAATTAGTTCTGCACTATTTGACGAGCCTTTCCATGTTATGTTATGTTAAAAAGTATTAGTATAACTGCAAGACTTTGTTTGCTCTAAATTACCTGTACTTTCACTTATTAAAGTATTAGTCATTTCCATTCCACCCTGCATAGGGTAATCTTTACTCAATAAAAACAATGTTGTATTAACTCATATATAATTATAACGAAAAACATTATCATGACATTAAGATAAATCAAAACCCAGAGTGTTGAAAAAAGAAAAGGCTTAACATGACACATTAAAACACAAATGTTAAATATAATGTACGTTTTTAACACTTACCATGGAAATTTCTTTAACTTGGAACTCTTTCTGAATCTGCGCTTCGTTTACGTGAGGAATAACATTGACCAAAACCGACTCCAAGGCATCAATCAAAACCCGGTGTCCAAAACACAAATTCTGGATGTAAAAGCTGAGTTTAAAATCCGGAATAGAATATATTTCCAGGTTAGAATTTTCTCGCACCACGAAAAGCCAATAGGTCGGTTTACTCTGGGTCAAATACTTTTTCCACCAGTTGTAGAACACTTTTGGCTTTGGTGCGGCATTAAGTGAAGGCATTTTAAAGTCACTGTCGCCATACAGAAGGTCGTCCTCATTTTCAGCTTCACTTTTTAGATCAGAAAGGTCTGCTATGTAGTGATGGGGAATATGGGTAAATTCTTCTGGAATCTTATTGGTAAATAGACCTGATGTGTCTTTGTACATGCATATGGTAGATACAGCGGGGCTCTAAAATCAATATGATAAATAAGTTATTGTGGTTTTCTTAAACTTCTTAAAATTCTAACGATTTTTTGCTTAAAAAATAGTTTTGTTGATATTGTATGGCTAAAATTATTGTGGGCAGAGTAGTCTACATACTGAGATACACAATTTCTTAAACTATTTCGGATTTATTCTGTATTTATATAAATTTGTTTACGCTGCGAAAGAGCCGAAAAGTTTTTCTTTAAATAGTTTATAGACACCAAATAATTTGTTTAATCAAAAAAAAATCATTGCTGACGGCTGCATTTTTGTTCTTTTTTGTCTAGGTTACATGTCGAACATACTAACAGATTTCCGTTTTTAATCAAATCAATTCAATAATTTAGTTAAGTCTGGCGTGCTGTCGGGGTCCTAAGGCTAAAAATACTGAATTCTCTATTACGCGTCTATAGATGGTTTAGGTAAATCATAAATAAGTGTATCAACTACATAAGCATATTGCAGGTGAACAATAGTTCTGCCGATTTTATTAATTTTTCGTAGTTAAGAATAAATTTTAATATGGTTATTTGGTGTTGTCGCGTTCCTAAAAAAATGTAGTTTTCTGTGGTGCTAATTTAAAAAACTTTACACATTGTTTAGTGCTTCAAAATGAATAAACAGTGCTGCATAATTAGATGTTGAAGTTAATATATTCATATTCTTATCAGGACATTCAAAGAAAAAACAACAAATCTGCTGATAACAAGGATTCCCTTTCATAATTCCAAATGTGCTGCTTATCTTTTATTTTATTTTTTTGGGGGAGTCTCCAAATACATTAAGATTAAGGTTACCACAGTGGTTTGGATTGTACAAGTTTTAGTACAATTAGCTGTCATATCTGTGTTTCAATGTTCTGGTTTTAAAAAGCAATATGTTATTTGAATGCCTCATCACTGTTCCATTTGTGTTTATGTACATCATTACTTGTTGTGAAATAATTCATGAGTACTCTAATTTAATTCAATAGTGGGTCATTGTTGTTTAAAAATGTACCGATCCTTTAAGTGCTGTAAGAACAAGGACTTTTCAAATTACTGCTGCATATTCTGCTTGACTGTCTTTCACCCTAGTTGCATGGACAGAAATTCAGAAGTAGTAAAACTGGGTGGTTATAAAATCTTTTGTTCACTGATTTGCCAAACAAAATTCAATGAGGAGGAGGAAAATCTTACAGAGAAACAGATAGAAGAACTGGTAGCGAAACTAAAAAGCAAAGACATTTTGATAGAGAGGATGAAGCGGAGTAGCAAGTCGTTTGAGAGTACTGCTCTGGAAGCGGAAGAGCAGTTTAATAATGAATTACAGAGTTTGAAAGACCGGAACTCTGCACTGGCTGGCATTGTGAAAATGAGGGAGAATGAACTACAAGAGCATATAGGTTGTCTTCAAGACACAAACAAGAAGCTGGAAGGTGAGGTTACATCTTATGAAGAGGAATCAGTTAAACTAAAGGAGAGAATAGAAGACTTAAAAAAAGAAACAAGTAAGGAAATGGTGAACTCAATCAGAACTTTGAAGGTGGATAATGGACTGTATCAAGACGAAATTTTGAGACTGAAGAGAGAGCTCAATGTTTCAGAAAGTACTTCAGGAAAAAACAAAATGATCAGTGTTCAGAAGCCCAGACAAAAAAATAATATTCTTATATTGGCTGATAATTTAGGAAGTCAATTTAGGAAGATACTGAATAAATATGTAGGTAAAAGTTATAATATACAGTCGATAATTAAAAGAAATGCCTGTTTAGAGGATGTAGTAGAGAACATGAATAAGATGACAAAAAAAATATAATAAGGGAAAGAACAATTCAAGGGCTAAAAAACATTAATAAACAAACAAACTTATTACTTTTCTCAGTGCCTCTCTTCAATAATAATATGCTCCTTAGTCAGTATATTAATGAACATAACAAAATGATGTATAATAGTATTTTTGATAAAAAAGACTTTGGTAAATTTTTGCATTTTTAATTCTGTTCTTTTGTCTAAGGATTTTATTTGTGATGGAGGTCTGTACATTACACATTGGGGTAGAAGTCAGGTAGCGCGAATTTTAGGGTAGGATATTGTTGGACAGAGCTTCGAATGCATACTGTAAGAATAAACATTTTTTATAAGTCAGAAAGGTATGTCTGTAATATTGACAAACAGTCAAAGTATTATTTCAAAATTTGATCAATTTCATAATTTTATACTCAACTTAAATCCAATGATTGTATGTTTAACTGACACTAGACTCACGCAAGATATAAAAGACTGTAAAATAAGTATTGTAGGTTATCACATTGTTAGAGTTGATAGCGAGAACAGACATACCAGTGGTGTCATGATATATGTGAAAGATTGTATTAACTTAATTGAAGTACAGTATCAAAAAAATTATTGGTTACTTGTTATAAAAATCTGTATTAATGATTCAGCTTATATTGATGGTAACTTGTATCATGCACCTAGTGCAAGTAAGTCTGAATTTTTGTCATTCTTTGAAAATCAATTTGAGAATTGGGCAGATAGTTCTTATCCAACTTTTATAATGGGGGATTTTAATATAAACTGGGCGTCACAATCTACCTATCCCGTTAGATTAAAAAAAAGTGGATATGAACAAATTATAGAAAAGGTTACTCATCCAACAGTGAACGGTGGAAACATAATACATTTGTTTTTTACTAACAGACCAGAAATGTGTACTTACCAGGTCTTGGAAACGCCGCGAATTGGTGACCACTACATAATTAGGGCTCTTTTATTCACTAGGGAAAAACGGGAAGGGATAATTTAATTATAAATTGCAGGGGAAGAATAGATTACATAGAGATAAATAACATTCTTCGTGATATCCAATGGAATTATAAAAACGATGGGGATATAAATAAAAAATATATTGAGTTCTATAATATTTTAGTTATAGTTCTATTGACCAAGTTACCCCAAAAACAGAAAAAGTAATAAAACCAAGATATAAGGAGTGGTTTAATGATAGAGTTTTAAGTGCAATTAAAGAAAGGGATGTTGTATATAGAACATGGAAAATGACTGGGAAGGATAAGGATAGAACTAGGTATAGGGAGTGTAGGAATAGAGTAGTTGCTGTAATAAAGACAGAAAAGAAGGTTTATTATCAACAAAAAATTGATTTGCAAAAGCATAACCCCAGAAAAATGTGGGAAATACTTGGCCAACTGATTAGTGACAAAAAGAAACATATTAAAATTAATAGGGTTGAAGTTAATGGGGATGTCAAAACCGTTAGTAGGGAGATGGCAGAGAGTGTGAATGAATACTTTGTAGAGAGCATAAAATTAATTATTCGGGATATTGATAGAGATATAGTATGTGATGAAAATCGAGGCTTTCAATGTTGTCAAAGGTTTGCGAGTTTTTGTTTGATTAGTCACCTAGAACTTGAAAAAGTCATATTCTCACTGCCTAATAAAGCAAGTCCTGACGACATAACTGCCGAGTTTTTAAAGCATACTTATCATGTAATAAGGAATCCTCTTTTAAATTTAATAAATACATCTTTAGAAATGGGAAGAATTCCATCTTTATTGAAGGTTTCAACAATTATTCCTATTCCGAAGGTTAAAGGTTCAATCAGGGTGAATGATTTTAGACCGGTTAACATGCTTGGGACAATTGAAAAAGTACTGTAAAAAATAGTATACCAGCAGCTGATAGATTACATAAGTTCTAATAACATTTTTAATTGTAAACCAATCTGGATTTCGACAAAAACACAGTTGTGAAACAGCTTTGCAAAATGTTCTTTATGACTGGTAAAACTTATTAGATGACAATTATGCTATAGGAGCGGTGTTTCTTGATTTCTTCTTCTTCCATATTATACACAGCAAATAAAAATGAAATTTCCAGGCCACAAAAATTGCAGAATAGAGCGATGCGCATTATTTTGAACAAAGAACGAGAAACTCCCATAAGGGACCTGCTCAAAATATTAGAGAGGCTTCCAGTTCAAAAGTTTCTAGAGTTTCAGGTTATGGTATTAATATTTAAGATAAGTAATGGATTAACACCAAATTATTTATCCGACAAGTTATGCACTCATGATTCTGTCCACCAGTACTCTACTAGAAAAATTTTATGTAGTCACCAAAAATAAAAAAAGCACAGAAAACTCCTTGTTCCATAAGGGGGTTATTTGTTTTAATGCTCTTCCCGAAAAAATAAAAAAATTGGATAGCCTAAATTTGTTTAAAAAACATTTAAAGGACTACTAAGGTAATTAATTGTATAAAGTATAATGTTTTAGATTAATAATGAAAATGGATAATTTTATGCTAAAATTGTTGTTTCTTTTTATCTGTGTTTGGAATTTTAATTTACTGACCTCATAACTTTTTAAATTTTTATTTATGTTAAAATTTCTGTATTCCTGTTTTTTAAATTTATATGTATTGTGAATTTATATGCATATTGACATCTTTAGTTTTTATTAAGTACACATGTGAGTGTATTGTTGTTTTTTTTATATAACATGTCATGTGTTGATATTCCAAGATATGTTTTTTTTTACATTGTGACCATTTTTTTAATTGACAATTATTATTATTGTTCTTTTGTATATTAGCCAAGTGCTAAATAAAGGATTATTATTATTAATAATTACATTTTTTTTTGCTAAAAAATATTATGGTTGATGTGTAACTAACACTATTGTGGGAAAATTAGTCTACATGTTGAGATACACAATTTCTCAAACCATTTTTCAATCTTGGTATTGTTACCTTTTTCCAGATTGCGCCTTATTTGTATTTTAAATTTATCTTTATTAGAAGAAGCACACTACAAAATATAATTCTAAATGGTACTAAGATGTAAGATTCCAAACAGGAGATATAATTAAAATATATAAAAAAATCTATATATAAAATTTACACTATGAAAACAGAAAATATTAGATTACAAAAATACAATTAGAACGGAAACAAATCACTGAGCTAGTAGCTTTGTCGTTAAAGCAGTTAAACTTAATTAGACAATATCGAAATTGGAAAAATGTCTATTGTAGTTATGTAAGATATGGTCAATGATTGATGTAAAACAATAGTTTATGCGATGCAGTGGCTGGAAAAATAAACGTGTTTGCCTTGTTTTTATGGGGAGTGGAGATTAAAACTGACTGAGCGAGGGAAACACAATCAGCTATCTCATTTGATACTTTGTATAAAAAACTATCATGTCCTATCTTCTTCGCCACTCAAGACTTTTTATATCACAAAGTAAAAGCCTAATACTATAAGATACATCGTGGTATGGGAAGTGATGTTTAAAAATGTTTTCTGAAACTTTTCCAAATCTCTCACATTACATCTGTATGATAGGCACCAACCAGTAGAGCAATACTCCAAAATGCTCCATCCTAGACTATTATACAGATAGAGTACACCCCTGGTGTTACCTATATATTTAGTATGACGTTTTATGTAACCAAAGAGAAGGAAAGGCCTTAGTGTATCTGCTCAGCATGGATATTAAAAGAAAAGGACTTGTCAAAAATAACACCATAACAATTTATAGCTGATACTTTCAATAGCAACCTTTCTCTCACTAAATACTCCCTCCCAATAATATTGGTTTGTATTTTAAATTTATCTTTAATACTGAAAACTAATAATAAAATCAGGACCGGAACGACATGTAAGCCCTGGAGAACACCAGATGTTAGTATCACATCTCCTGAAACTGATTCACCAATTACCACTCACTGTTTCCGATTTGACAGGTAAAACTTAATCCATTTCATGCAATCCTGCAATGCCAACATAACGAGTTATTTTTAACAGTAATGAATAAGAGAGGCTATCGAAAAGTTTGGACATATCCGTAAATACTACATTGACCTGTTTTCCCGATTCATTTACAAAAATCCTGAAGTACCCCCAAATTGATTGTGGTAGTATAAAATCCATCCATCCATGTTGAGGTGTTATATAAATTGTGTTGATGTTGAAAATTTCCTCAGATATTGCTATATACTATAAGTACAATATAAAACCAAAAAGTACCTTTAAAAGATTTTTGGTTTTATAATGTACCTTTATGGTCTAAAGGCAGCAAATAATTTATTTAATTTTAAAAACATTGCATGGCACGTATCTTTTGCAATAAAATCAGGTGGGACGGGTTGGCCACATTATAAATGCTTTTCGCAAGTCTAACTACACTAACAGACACATATCCCTTCCTATAAGAGCAATTTCTGTGATCCGTGATCTACAAAACCCACACTGCCCATCTGATTCTACTGTGATATGAGCGAAGTTTTCCATAATTTTTTAAAAATACAGTTAGTAAAATCACGCTGCACTTGCACATTTTGTTTTACTTATTGACTACACTATAGGTAGTTTTTTTGTTCTGAAATATTTATAGTGACTAGACCATAAGTAGATGAATAAACTCTAAGTAACTACAGAAAATTATTTAAATGAGTAAAAAGTCACATTTGCTATACTTACATTGGAGAGAGTTGATTTACTAATAAC
Source organism: Kuschelorhynchus macadamiae (assembly GCA_030620095.1). NCBI lineage: Eukaryota > Metazoa > Arthropoda > Insecta > Coleoptera > Curculionidae > Kuschelorhynchus > Kuschelorhynchus macadamiae. The sequence continues at coordinate 1,337,072 of JAUTXW010000774.1, read as the reverse complement.
AAGTTTGGCCGAACCCCTTGTTTCCCTTAACATGAGTGTAATAACTTGGCCGTCAGCTGTCATCAATGAGATATATGGGTCGGCGCTACAAATAAATAAGTCATATAGATTTTTTTCTTAAAAACTTTTTTAGTCATACTGTCTCTAATGAACTGAGCTATTTTGAAACCAAATTATTTAAAGTTTCAGTTTCTAATAGTTATGTTTTAGTCTTACGATTTTTAATACATTCTTGAATTTAAACTCCAGTTCATGTATACCACTAAATGCCTGTAGAAATAAAAATGGCCAATCTAGAAGGGCGAATGTCTATGTGGTGGTACAAGGAAACTATGTACTACAAAAAATTCTTAAGATATTTGGTCAAAACTTCCTGGAAATTTTGGTAATATCATTTTTGTGCTAGGGGCTCTTTTACCACAATTATTTAAAATAAGTTTTCATCTAGTTAATTTTTTTTTCTTCGACATTGTTAAGTTTATTAAGATTTTTTTTGTTTAGTCATTTGTTCCTTCAAGTTGTGCGAGATTCTATTTCTATTTTCTAAAATTATTTATTTTGGGTAGTTTTAAATTTTTTTGTTAGTTTTTAAAGTACATTGAGGTTCATAAAGAAAACAAATACTATTTATTCATTAATTTTTATTTATTTCCTATTAGGTCAGGAAAAGCTTTAAATAGTAGTTTTCATTTTGGTCATGAAATGTTCCACAATCTGGCAAAGCTGCATATTTACTGTTATGTTCAGACTGAAAATAGCACAATAGTAACTTTGATTTAACTTTCTTAGGTAAAAAAGCAAAAATCCCCGTTCTTTTTATAAATGCACTTGTTTTTGTGAGTTAAAATCGTTCCTGTCCACTCAGACAAACCCAAAAAACTGTTTATTAGAAAAAAGAGATTCCCTGTAGTTTTTATGATAGTTGTAATTATTTTATAACATATTACTGTAAATACTAAACATAGTAACTGATTATATACCTGGACACATGCACTATCGGCGACCCCAAGTCCATAGGCACATGTTGCAGCTGAAGAGCTCCTTGAAGCAACCGAACAGATATGGTCGTAACCTGCACGACAAACCTATTATTACCCAAGTTTCCAGCAAAAACTGTCGACTGATGAGTGGCAAACCCCGTGTTGTCAATCTCATTAATTTCTTGGCCTGTTTGCAAAACCTTTAATCAAAATAAATCATTAAAGCTATAAAATGATTAATAACATCTGATCCAACGACTTACCATTGTGCTGTCTTCCTGACTGAGTATTAAAAATGCATGCTTTTCTTCCCCACTCCTAATCGTCCACATGTTCGAACATCCGGGTAATGTAAATGTCGTGACAATCTGGGGTTTTATGGATCTCTGTATTACACATAAAGCACCGTTTTTACCATATCCTGCGGTTGTGACTAATTCTAAGTTGAGATCTGGATTGTTGTGGAACTCTTCGCTTAAGAAGGCTGGTTCACCCACAGAAATTTGTCCGCAAGGTCCAATATTCAATAGAGAATCACATACTTCAAATATATAGCTTGTGATTTGAATGCCTGTTTGTCTTTGGGTTCCGTATACTTCCAATTCCTCTGGGTCTCTAATGTCTGTATAAAATAGATAAATTAGAACATCACATACTACATAGAGTATTTTTAAATAATTTCTTAATTCTTTTAAATGACTGCTTTTACACTGCTAAAGAATACCTTCTGAAGGGTCCTTTTGGTGAAGATTTGACTACGCTGAATGGTTCATGTGCTTTTTTATTATTTGTATATACATACATTTTTATATATTTTTTAAAATTATCATTGTTGTTTATTTGTTTTATTTAAATGATTATTCCTGTGTACACCCTTTAGAATTATTTCTTTTATGCTCATCATTTTACATATTTGATATATTTCTGATCATTTCTTTAAAAAAATTTTATTATATACTATAAACTTGCTATAGTTGAATGCGGTCTTATCGTTCGGGTCCAAAGATCACCAACATTATGAATCAAATCAGAAAACACAGTGAATACCAAAATGTTGTGTGATTCTTTTATCGAGCTATTAAATCTCGATGACCTATTTACAAATATACAGGGAGAAAGAAAATTGTTTTTTTATTATATCACGCAATATTATTAAGATAGCCACTTAATATTATTTTATATATTAAATGCCGAGGGACTAAACAAGAAAAATCGCTAAATATTTATTAGTTTTGTGTAATTTTCTAGTTTTCTTTTTAACATATATTTAAGGATATGAATGTGACAGTAATTTACTTAAGTTACAATAGTACCAGTTTACTTTATGATGAACCTTATATCATATGTTTGTGATCTTTAATGAATAAAATTAGTTTGAGTTTTAGTTTGTATTCAGTTAAAATTTTTTGGCTGGCAATAACAAAAATACACAAAATGGCAAGCGCCTTAATAAAGTCGGAAGGCGGTTCGAATCAGTCGAACAATCAGGATATGTTCTGTTTATACAGCCTCTTAATGATAATGAGATTCTTTTATCAATCACCAAAAATTATGAGCCCCGTTTGACCTAAAAATCTAACCACTTATACAGTGTCATTTATTTAAATGCGGGCCACCCCTGTGCAAAGAAAACTTGTTTTTTTTTGTATCGTGATAACAAAAAAATTTTATTTTGCAAAAATGATATACTCTTTTGTTAAAAACACAAGATAATTACTTATTACTTCCCTCGTGACATTTTTTTAGATCTTTACGTTTAAGGGTCCCTAGATGCCAGAAAACATGTTTTCTCAATTCCGTCTGTCTGTAGCCCCGAGTTTCTGATAAAGCGATTTTACCGATTTTTATATATCAAATTTAGTTTTATAATTAATAAAAGAATTTACTTATGTTAAACACGCTTTAAAATTGAAACAAGTATTCTATATTATTTTTTTATTGCCTACAAAGTTAGATTAGTGTATCCTATATCAAACAGAATAAGAAGAACAATAATTCTACTACTTTTATAGAATGTGCACCAAGTACATTTAAAAAGATAATGAACAGCAAGAAAATTTGCATTGGATGGAAACGTTACCCTGTATATGAGGATATTGCAATTACAAGATGCTTCAGGTGTCAAGGATTTTACTATAAAAGCAATAATTGCAGAAACAAAACGCTCTGTGGTAACTGTGGTGCAGAGCATGAAACAAATTCATGTAACTCTCAAATTAAAAAGTGCATAAATTGTTACTTAGCAAACAAAAATTTCAAGACCAACTACAATGTGGAACATACAACTTCAGACGAAAGCTGCCCTTCTACAAAATACCACATGGACATTTTAAGAACTAAAAGAGATTACAGCACTTAATGGTAGTTCTACAACAAGACAATATGGATAGAGACATTATTCAAGCTCAAATGGTGGACAGCGATCAATTAAAGGTTACCATAAACACAGATAAAAAACTTTACATTTACATCTAAATATAAGAAGTATACAGAAAAATTTTGATAATTTACTTTTATTTTTACAAATGTTTAATTTGCATTATACAGACATTATAGTATTAACTGAGACTTTCCAACTTACCTCAACCGATTTTTTCAATATTGGAGGATATGACATTTTTTATAATGATGCAAAATATAATAAAAATGATGGTGTTATAGTATATGTTAAATCGGATTTAAAACCCATGTATTCAAAAACTGTATTACCCAAAACACAAACAACCATAAGTAGAATAATTTGTAAAAAGAATAATATTAGTTTAGGTATTAATGCGGTTTACAAACCACCGCCTGTAATAAAAGAACAATTTATAGATGATATCGAAGAATATATTGAAACTATTAATAGTCAAGACATTGAAATGCTTATAGGTGATATTAATATAGATATTTTAAAACCTACAGATAACAGTGTAAATAGCTATTTAGTATGTATGTCACAATTAGGATACTTATCATACATTAACTCTATTACTAGACCTGACTCTAAAACAAATTTAGATCATCTATTTGTAAAATGTAGAAAAACCTTATTAGACTTTAAATCCTTTATATTGGACAGTCATGTTACAGATCACTACCCTATCATGATTAATGTTAGCTTTAAAAACTCATTAGGTTATGCTAGTAGCAATGAAAATGTCAAATTAAATCTAAAAAAAAAAAATATTAATTTTGATAAATTTAAACACTTATTGCAAGAACAAGACTGGAATGTGATAACTAATAGTAATGAACCAGAAGTGGCTATGAATACCTTCTTAGATATTTACAACACTCTAATGAAAGATGCTGAAACAGGACGGATTGTAAAAAAGAACCATACAAAATTAAAGAAATGGATTATTATAAACTCAATCAGACATAGGGATAAATTAAAACGAAAATTAATGAAGAACTACACAATGGATTTATATAATGAATATAAAAACTACAGAAATCAACTAAACAAACTAATAAGTAAACAAAAACGCGACTTCTACAGAAAACAGATTGATGACAATAAAAATGACAGGAAAAGAATGTATGAGGTAATAAAAGAGGCTTCAAATGAAAAAGCCACCCAAAAGACTCAGATTAAAATACTCAAAGGTGATGAAAACAATAGTGAATTTGCAAATAATACAGAAATGGCAATTATTGTAATGATTATTTTGTGAATATTGGAATCAATATGGAAAAACAAATTATAATGCCTAATCATCAACACAAATTGCATAACCCTAACACGAGCTCAATGTTTCTGTCACCAGTTACTAGGAATGACCTTATTAAACATATTAACAGTTTAAAGAATGACAGCTCGCCAGGCATTGACGAAATTTCAGCTAAAATGATAAAGATGACTCATACAGAAATTATGACTCCACTTCTGCATATAATTAATTTGATTTTTCGAACAGGCAAAGTTCCTTCCCACTTTAAGATTTCAGTGGTAACACCCATTCATAAGGCAGGTCCTAGTACAAACATAGGAAATTATAGACCAATCAGTCTCATTACATGCTTTGCAAAAATTTTTTAGAAAAGCTTTAAAGCCAAACTTATGGATTTTTTCAATAAAAATGACATTTTATCACCAAACCAATGTGGATTCTTGCAGGGAAGTTGCACCACTGACGCCTTATACAGGTTCACATCAGAGGTAACCAGTCACCTAAATAATGGTAGAAAATGTATTGGGATTTTCCTCGACTTAGCAAAGGCACCTTTGTTTGCATAATTGGAACTACTGTAAACTAAAGAATTAGCTTATTTAAGCAATACCCATTGTTATGTAGCTGCTTGACTAAAATTATTTATTGTCAACTTAATTAAAAAACTAAGAATAGGAAAATTAAAAAACAGGCATATGATGCACACAGATGTTTTCTCTAGGCATTATTTTGTAGAATATACATATATTTAGGATGTAATTAGAAATAAGTAATTATTGAATTCTGATATATTAATTATGTAATATATATATATATATATATATATATATATATATATATATATATATATATATATATATATATATATATATATATAAATTACAAATGTACTAAAAAAGTAAGCAAAAAATGGTGTCAAATCTAATAAAAATATTTAAATGAAAATTCACTGGCTAATATCCAGGAGCCAGTGGCAAAAGCTCTGAGAATCAGTATAAGGAATGTACAGAAACTTATGCTTGAAAAAAAGAAACTTAATTTACTTACGAAGAAGAATAAGAAATATACACGAAAAAATCCGAAGGAAAAAAACTTGAGTTACAATGTAAAAATGGATATTCATAATGCAATTTATCATTTATACACGTCAAAGACTAATATAATCCTTCAAAAAAATGTATAGACTAAGAAATATCATCACTTAAAAAGTCCTCATCTTCTGAGTCGACCTCAAATGGCGCAATGATCATTGGTGCTATTTCGACATCTAGAACTCGTTCTCGATTCCACCAATCCCATATTAATTTCTCCGTATGTTCCACAGATTTCTTCCAGTACTCTGGCGTAATATAATTTAATGAATCTTGCCAAACAATTTGCACTTCATCTGATGTAAGACCATCGTTCACGTGTTTTTTGTAATATGATATATTAATTCTATTGGGTTAAACTGGCAATGGTATGGCGGCAGTCACAAAACCTCATGTTCATTTTCCCATAATATTTCATGTACGGCATATATTGTTGGTTTTTTAATAGATTTTGCTATTAAAAGTTCTAGTTTCAGCATATTGGGTAGAGGATTTTGTTTTTGTTTTATTAGCCAGTCATAAATATCACTTTTCATTGTCCAGAATGATTAAAGATGGAGCATCTAAATTTGGAATCAGTTGTTCTTTTAAACACTTTTCAAACAGTTCACAGCTCACATTATCATGGTAGTAGATACTTTTGGATGTTGAAGAACCTGCATGCAAAATGATTAACCGTTTTCCCGTCCCACATCACTTTTTTCTCTTGACACTTTTTACAGACTCGTCCTGCCAAGATTTTGAACCACTTCCAATAGAAAACATCCAAGTCTCGTCTAAAAATACCACTTTTCTAAATTTTGAATTAACATTTTCCGTGTATTTCTTTAAAAACTGGATACGCTGACTTGCTATATGTGGCAACTCGCATAAAAATCTTCAATTACGATCCTTTTTATATAAACCCAACATTTTTATTAATTTTGACAACGATTTTAGTCCAATTTCCAATATTCCTTCATTTTTTAAAGCTTTTTTTTAAACTTGAAGAGTTATATTAGTTTTTGATGTGTATAAATCGTAAATTGCATTACGAACATCCATTTTTACATTGTCACTTAAATCTTCTGTCTTTGTCTTTTTTCGTGTACATTTCTTAATCTTCTTCGGTAGTAAATTATGCTTTTTTCATGCACAATTTTCTGCACAGTCCTTATACCGATTCCCAGAGCTTTTGCTACTGTCTCCTGGATATTGGCCGGTGAATTTTCATTTTCGTAAAATTTTATTAGATTTAATACCATTTTTTTCGCTTGTGGATGTAAAAAACCCGAAAATTGTTTTCTATTACTCATTTTGTCACTGACTTGTCAATCTAACTTTGAAGTGACATCGCTCAAAGATTTTTGCAACTGCTGGTATTTATATGTTTATCCTCTTTTTTCATATGAAAATATCATGGGTCTATATAAATCATCTTCCGGATTTTATGCGGAGGATATGATTACACGTAATAAAAGAAAAACATACTTAAAAAGTTTGTCGTTGATAAATCGTACGACCCGCACGATAACACTGCTTTTGACTATACCTGATAATCTGCATTTTTAACGTAGTCAAATAAATAAATAAATTAATATAAGAAAAACCAGCATACATACAAAGTACAGCATACTTGAATTTTTGAAAGAATTAGTTGCGCATATTTTTGGAGACTCCGGTTCGATTCTAAAGGTCTTTTTGTGTATTATATGAAAAGTAGTTTATTTAAGTTTAAAGAAAACTCATAGCACCCGATAATAAGGATGGATTTTACAAGTTTACTAACATAGGGCTACAAAGAAAAATTTTTTATGTTATGAGAACTATTCCCACAGTCTGTGATCACCCGAAATAAACAGTATAGCGAATAAAATAGCTAATAAACCAGCAAGTTGTTCCCTAAATTAATTGTAAACATATTCACTAAAGAGGTTTAAATTTAGTCTAACTTGATGGCTGTAGGTTTAAGATGACATTTTTAACAATTGAACAAATAATTTTTCTAAACGTCACAGTTACAAAATGTGACGTAAGTAAAAGATAACTCTCAGAGTAACAGTTTTAAGTACCATGGCAACTAGACCTGGTCTAACCCTTAAACCTTTTAAGTGAATATGTGGATAAGAAGTCCAATATTCCTTTCATCTAAAAATTAAAATATCTGAAAATAGTGTGTGACTTGTAGCATAGTTTTAGCTTTTAATATTTTTTACTTTATTTTTATCTTTTGTATTGACAATTCCGATACATTTGTAATGTCTATGGAAATATATTATTTGAATTTGAATTTGATTTCTGAAGAGAAATTGCTAACCCTCATAAAACGAAAAAATAAATTTAATGGATTTTAAAAATCTTATTTCATTTGTTACTTTCTTAGATGTTAATTAATATAAATTATAAATATAATCGATCTATAAGGGCAATGAACTATTAACATTATTTTTAAAATAATGGTACCATTTTAAAATGCAATCACTGAATGTGTTTCAAACTCGTGAAGTAAGAATCCCTGAAGACACCACGCGAAGGCGGAACTTCCATTTTAACATGGTCTAATCCCACGAACTGTGATTTCTTAACTATAGGTTTTATTTGATTTATCTCAGAAATGGGCGTATTTAAGAAAAAAATCATGAGGACCTTTTTTGTACATGAAATTTTCCTTTCATTTCTTATATTTACATAATTGCTTTATCTACAGTATTTTGCTGCTTTCTTGCGATTGTTTGCATTTGCAAAGGGTCTAACAATATAAACTTTAGCAGGATTGAAAGAGTTGCATTTGAGAGTTTTGAACTTCCAGCGGCTGGACTAAAACAAAACTTACCCATGACATCACTTGCAATAAAATCAGTCAAAGAGTCTGAAACTTTTTCCCCTGTTCCTTTATCCTTTTTAGATCTTTTTGAACTAGGTTCGGATTCATCAAGGGTAATAACTTCATTTGCTTTTTCAGTGAAGCGAAGCAATAATGAGTTACCCAATCTCGAGCCCAAAAACAAAAAGTTGTTCTCGCATATACAAACCTAAAAATACAGTAAATATTTTTTCACTGTTTCACACTCGTTTGCTTACACTCCAACCACATCTTTTCAGTTCCTAAATGAAACACATTCTACAATGTAATGTAATAAGTTAAATTTTACTGTCCATATTAAAGCTACATTAGGCAATACTCCAGTTAGTATAAAATACTTACACAAGTGGTTAAAACACTTGCAGCTGCTTTTTCAAAATGAAAGTTTCTCACATAACGCATGCTATCAGCCAAAAGTGTCAGAACATACAATTCTCCACCTTTTAGAGAAAGCACTAGAGTATCTTCGTCCAAAAATCCAATTTGTGCACAATCAAAGCTTATTTTGACATCTTCTTGGGGTTCTAGAAAAACATCAAATTATGTCTTAGTGTTCGATGTTACTACCATAGGTTTTCTTGTATCCAAATAAATGAGCAAAAGTTTAGATATCAAAATAGATTTGTTAATTCCAAAAATCATTAAACAAAATGTTTGATCAACTTTCTTTTAACTTCATTTTACAAGATTTTAAATCCATATAAAACTTACAAAAAAAACCTCCAAGAACCCAGGACCACCGGACTAACATCACTAATAAACACATATTAGGTTTGCTAAGTAAGATTTAATCAACATTATGTTACTGTAACTGAAATTCTAGTTTTTTAACAAGATTTCATTGTTGACACAGTCAAAGACTTTGCTAAGATGAAAAAACTAAATTTATGTGTAATGTTTTTTTATGAAAAGCCTCTACTACTAAGGTGGCGATTTTAATTTGACAGAATCCAAACTGCAATTCTGTAAAAAGTTGGTTTGTTTAAAAAAAAATTACTATTCTTAACGCCACGCACTTTGTATTTTTTGGTAAAATCGTGGTCACCTTTTTTATAATTTAGTAACAGAGGCTTTTCCGAGAACATCGGAAATAGGTTGTTTCACCAAAAGAAAAAATATTTAATGATGTTACAATTGAATCAAGGTATTCATTAGGACTAACACTTGCACTAGGATATTTTTTATTCTAAAATTTTTAAGTACTGAGCCCTGTTATATAAGAATTTCTTCTAAATTACCTATACCTTAACCTGTTGAAATATTTGTAACCATTTCCCTTTCATAGTAAACATTTAGGTATTTAAAAATGTAATACCAATATATAAACTTTAATTTAAAAATTTTTTTAAAATTTATTATATTAAAATTTTTCAGCAAAAACTTACTGAAATTAAATAAACAGAACTTACTTAGAGGAAAACTTGAAGTGGTCTCTGCTATACAATTCACCGACACTCCATAGGGTGGAATACTTTGATTTAGATATATTAAAGAATTTACAGCGAATATAAGTGTACCTCCAAGAGGTTTCTTAATTGGTACTGCTTTTAGACAATCAAAAGGTAAATTAGAGACACTCCAAATAATGGGGTGGACTTTTTGCTGCAAATTTAAAGAAATGGCTGCCATTGCACATGTGTCAGTCCTCACTGCAACTCGCCTGAAATTCAGATAACACAACTCACATTAAAATGGTGTATTATTTCAAGACCGTTAATTAATATAATGAAAATTGAGACTTACCCTGGGAATGTTTTTAGTGGTTCATACAAAATCAACAATGTAGGCTCATAGTACCCATGCAAAAACTGTATATCGATAATATTATCAATTTTGTCAATGAAATCCTTCATAACAATCATATATGATGCTAAAATGGGGGCCTTTCCTGTTCCTCCAGAACCATTAATTGGTTTTATGTCAGAATCGGTATCGTCTATTGAAGTTTCTCGGCGAAAAGGTAATACAACTAGTTTTCTTCCAAAAACTGTCATAACGGCACATCTGTTTTCTGGGTCTGCTCGTACAATGGGTACATGATGGAAGTGAGTCCAACCATCCTAAATACCAAAACAGTGCTAGATATGATTGCTAATTGACCTTTAGACGTTAAGAAAGCTTAATAAAGAGCAGAGAGTTATATAATTTTTTTCTGTTAAATTAGGATTTTTACTCAAATATACAAATAAAAATTAATTTTAAAGGTATTTTTACAATCTAACGAATACTGGTTGTTAATAGTATTAGTAGTAAACATGATTTATTAAGCAAAAAATACCACACATCATTACAATTGCATCAATCTGGTATAGAGATTCTGCAAATTCTTTTTTAATTTTTTTTTAAGTTTATTATATTGTAGGTGACCTTTGTAAAATATTCAGTGATAATGGTATTGATGTTTACATATTATTTATACAAAAACTAGTATTGTCAATATCATTTTGAGAAGTAACAGTGGAATCTGTAAGAATGAGTTTTTTTTTAATTTTAAAGATAAAATAAATAAAACTATTAAATCTAGGTACTCCAGATTATTTTTTTTAACACAATCAATATTTTCGTCTGTTTATTCAATTTTTAAATATCACCTATTTGAATAGACCAATCAATAAAAACAATTCTTTTTTGACTGTAAAATGTATCTAATTAAAAAAAATAAGAAAGTAGTTATTAAGATTAACATTATTTAGTATGAACAATAATAAATTAAAAATAAAAATAAGACTAAAATGATATTTTAATAATGCACAATTATTACACTATCAACATATTAAAAGCAGAAAAACAATTTTTTCAAGAAATTTATATTTTCATTAATATAATTTGTGAAAAAACTATAATAAACATTAAGAACGGAATTACATGTAAAATGTAAATGTATTTTTGAATATTTTTACTGTTTTTAAACTTTTTTGTCATTTTTATATAAATATATATATATATATATATATATATATATATATATATATATATATATATATATATATATTATGCATATTTCTAACTATTTTCATGCTTAAAAGCATCTGCTAGCTAGCTCAAGCTAGTGCCAGAAGGGTATTTAGCAGAGTGTACTCAAACTCGTACTCAAAAAGCTTTATTTTCAAAGAATGAAAAAGAAATGATTGATTTCAGTCAATAATTGTCAAAATCTAAATATTCTAAATATAAGTATTTCAGAATCCATAATGGCATTAGGAAACAAATTAAAATGACAAAACAAATAGTAACAAAAAACCAATAACCTAGATAAAGCTTTAAAAACCATAATGGCCTCAGTAATTAAAATAAAATAACAAAACAAGTTTTAACAAAAACACATAATCTAGTTAAAGCTATCTACAAAAAATTCGTCAACACTGTAATAAGCCTTTGAGATAAATAGATTTTTTATACATTTTCTAAATTTTTTATAAGGTCTTAATTGCTTCAAATGCAGTGGTAGGTGATTAAATATCTTTTTGCTTTGATATATTAAAGATTGCCTAACCTGGGCAGTGGATGGTGTAGGAAGTCTAATATTGCCAGCTTGACGAGTAATGATAGGCAGAAAACAAATTAATGTCATCTCTATGTCCCTTATATATCAGACATGCTGTTTCCAGTAGAAACAAAGATGGCAGGGTAAGAATCTTGTAATGTAAAAATAAAGGCTTACAAGTATCTCTATATCTCACCTTAGACATATATCTTACGGCCCTTTTTTGAAAAACAAACATATCAAAAAGGTACTGAGAACAAGACACCCAAAAAGATATTCCATAACACAAATAAGACTCCATGAGAGAAAAATATGCATTCCTTGCCATCTGCTGGTTTAATTCATTAAAAGTTATTTTAACTGCATAACATCCAGATGATACTTTCTTGTATAAATAAGATATATGGGTGTCGAATTTTAATTTATTGTCTATATTAAAGGTTAAAATATTTGTTTATGACACATTAAAAGTTAAACAGTTCGAATCAGTCCATTCTTTTACCCCTGCCATGTCTCTACCAATGTCATCACGAAGTTGATTTGAGTCTTCATTTACCCAAAGAATAGTGGCATCATCTACAAATAATATGAACTTACCACTTATGTTAATACAGACCATTAATGTACTACAGAAACAACAAAGGTCCCAAGATCGAGCCTTGGGGTATACCAAATTTTATCTCCCGCTCCTCAGAGCAAGCATTATTAAAAAAGACTTTCTGAGTACGACCCATAATAATAACCAATAACTCTAAGACGGAAAACCAGGAAAATTTATTTCAGAAATGGTTTGTACTATTTGAAATATAAGAAAAAACTAGGAACATCCAAATCAAATCACTTGTTTTTATGTTATGCAAAGTTCACTTATGGTGAATTTATACCTGCAAATAACATAAAATAAAATAATGTAAGATTTAATATATGTGAATACCATTAGACCATTTATACAGGCAAATAAGATAAAATAAAAATAACAAATGCCCTTGAAAACATCCAAATTACATTTTTTATTTTTATTTTGTCTGAAAATTGAACTACGCAAGTGGTTATTAGCACACAGCTGACAGTGGCTTGTTTGATTTGCAAAACTGTCAGCATGTACGCATTTAAAAGTATATCTTAGAGGTCAGAGTTATTTTCATTTTATTTGCCTTATAAAAGCCAATATCAGTAGTTCTTTTATTTTATGTTATTTATCTGTATAAATCCAGCATTATTCTCTTGTTAGGTAAAAGCTGGGACAAAAGTGTATCATATAACACAAAACTTTTTATTTTACTTTAAAAAAAAAATTTTAATGAAAAAGTTTCATTATTTATAAAGTACATTTCTATTCATATTTGGTGATTCTATGCTTCTAATCTAATATTAAGTAAAATACTTAATATAATCAAATACTAAAACTCCCGACAATTTTTTATGGGCCATATCAAGTAAAATACAGACATACAGAAACCCTAGCTTATGCAGCAGTAATTCATTACACACCTAGTGAAAGTGTTTGACGATCAGTTTCCAATAATGCACCTATCTTACCAAATAAGGCAAGTTAATTTCAAAACAAAATTTTACCTACTTACTTTCATATCATCTTCCTCAAAATAATGCAAACTCAAAGTTTTAAGTTCATGATTTTCTGGGTCATACTCCACAACGGACAGCTTGGCATCAGCAAACGCTAGTAGTAACGAATCTCTTGGTGCATTTGCTAAAGTAACACTCTGCATAGACATTACATTTCCAAAGAGTTGATACTGGGCCATACATTCTAATTTAGATTTTGGAGGGAAGAATTCTGTAACAAACAGTTTATAACCACTTCATTAAGAAAATAAGATCCTAAACAATTAAAGCCTAAACAACTGCTGATATCTGAAAGAGGTGAGGACGTAAAAGATTTTAAATAAAGTGCATTATATTGACAGTTTTTCGAGAAAACAACTTTAATTAATAATAAATTTCGGTTCATTTAACTGACACACACATTTTATAGAATTAATGCAATTTGGCAGTAAAGCTTGGTACATGTAACAAAGTTTGGCATTAATCTTAATTTTTTGTTCTGTGGCTTGCATAGGTCAATTCATATTTTTTAAGATAAAAATTATTCTCGACAGTCAGCTTTGCTGAATATCGAGAAAGTGATTTAAGAAATAGCTTTACAAACCTGAATATCTTTCATGCCTAGCTTTTTGGTCCACATCGGGTATTAACCGGAAGACTTTTAAAATATTTGCACCCGCTGTAACCAGGCTCTTCTCAGTTTTATTAAAGAAAAAACAGCTTATGGCATGTTCAACTCCAGTAGGCTGATGTGTTTGTTTACATATGGAAAACATGGCTTTACAATTATTACTTCCAACTCCAAAATTGTAATTAGGATATTTAAAACTTAAAAAGCATTTTGAGGGCAAAATATCAATAAAAACTAAACCCTGCTTTTACTAACAATACTAACAAATTCGGAAGCAAATTTCTAACCTCAACCGTCAACATTGAATCAAAATAGGGATGAGAATAGATGACAGCAGAATACATAGATAACTGAGAAACAATTAATTCTCAAATAATTCCTAACAATGGCGGTGATTTGACATGAGTGACGTCATTCAAAATGTCCTTCGAGCTATAACCCGATAAAAACATGATAGTATAAATATAAACAAAGTTAATTATGTTTTTGGTGTGAGCTGCCCTAGCTCCATAGTAAGTTCTAACAGCATTTATTTGAATTTGATATTTCTATAGCTAGTTGCGAGTTATTAAAAGTTCTGTTTCAGTGCATTCCAAGTGATTCTCTTTTGTGTTATAATTAATAAGAAATGCTTGTTTTAATGTTATCCTGGTTCTTAGATGTGTGATGTTCAAGAAGTTTGATTATAATTTTCCCAACTTATATACCATGGGTAAGCGTAAACAATTACGTTAGGACCGACTGACTGTCTGTCGAACCACCTCGTGGAAGGCAGACCTCTGTATTTTTAACATAAGTGGTTCCCCGTATTTGCTGCTTTGTTTCAAGGGAAGCGGGAGACTCAACTGCTCGTTGTGGAAGCTAATGACCCCGCTAGGAAGGGAGCAGACGCTGTGAACGTGTAAGGTATAGTTATTCCTGCGTTCTATCCTGTTCATCTGCCCAGTTCTACATAGAATATATAGAGTACAAGACGGGGAAGGGGATAGCTTGAAAGAAGAGGTCATGTCGCGAAACCACTACTACTCTCAAGGGGCATCTAATGAAAGTTAAGATGCATTTCAGCGGTTAAGAAAGGAGAAGTGTTTAAAAGATATTTGTAAAAATCGGGGTATTCAGGGAATTTAAAGCTCGCCATCCGGGTAATCTCACTGATAATGTCAACGTCTCCAAACTGCAAATCATCTGGGAGGGTCGCCTCAGCTTGGACTAAACCCCAGACGAAGAGCAATCTTAGATAAACACTTGCCAAATGATATGACTTAATTTGCTTCTCTCATTTTATTACTTATGAATGGATAGCCGGTGGGAGCATCTATTTATTTAGTCTGAGATTTCATACCACCAATAAATAAAAGCCAGAACAAACCAATTTTATTTGAAAACTTTCAAAATCCTTTTAAAATGCTGACCCTGCTTTGATTATCTGAAAATAAATACTCTCCTTTATAAAAAATTCTTCATGTTAATACTTCACAAAATGTAATTTTTTTTTAACAACTGTAAACTTTATATGCAAATGCAGCAGGAATTATTATGCCTTTGCATATATTAGAAAATAAAAATAGTAGTTTGTTTGCATACAATAAAGTGATTTTTTTTTAACAACTTGCTTGACCTGATATGAAAATGAAAAAGCATCATTTAATATATTACTGCCTTTGCACATGGAGAAAAGAAATAAAAAATTTGTAATCCATACAGTAAAGGGTATATACAAATTTTTCTATCGATTTTAAACAGATCATATTTCTTAACAAACAAATGAACAGAAAAAAAAATCATTTAATATATTACTCTACGAAGAGAAAGAAATAAAAAATTTACAATCAAATTAAATTTAGAGTAGACATTCACAAATAAATCGAATGAGATTACATAAACTGGAGATGTTCAACCATTGTCTTAAAACTAAAGTGGTAGTTGAAATGAGACATATCCAGTAACCTGTTTTTTATAGATATAAGTAAATTTGAGATTCGAAATTTCAGTTAATTTAGTAAAAATAATATCCCTAAAAAATATTAATTAATCCAAAAATTGAACAATCTCATTTACAATTGATTTATCTATATATAATCTATAATATACAAAAATATTTAAACAATAAATATGTACAGAATAATTCAGTATCTGTAATAAGTTTTTTTGGAGCAAAAATTAGCTAAATTAAGTAAGGCAATTGAGAAATTCTTCCATAACAGATAGAATAATATGTTTAAAACAAAAGTTATTCGACCATTTTCGAGAGCTTGAGAGCAAAAACGACTCTAAAAACACAAAACGAAAGGAACAACACACATTAGGCCTCATCAAATGGGCAATGATTTTACCTTTAAATGAAATGTCTTCCTTCTTACAACGATAATAAAAAATTCTAGGAAGATATTCATAATTTTATTCTTTGATTTAAATAATCAGAAATTTATTAAAATTATTTTTGTCTTTCAAAAATTAAAAATTAGCAAAATGTACGGAAAAGAATTCTTCTGTTATCTTGATTAATAAATAGGAGAGGAACGAGTTTTTAACGATATAAAAAAAGTTCAGTCACTTTTAATGAATGAACTTACATATACATTTACTAGTTGTGGCAAGTTATTTAGAACAAAGATTATCACACATTTTTAAGAAAATTCTTTCAAACATAAAAAACAGCACAATACCTTCACCAGATTTAATTGGTCTTAAAATTTGCAAAAATTCATACAACCATAATCTTTAATTTTTTGTCTAAGCATCAACGCAGTTTAAAACCATTCAATATATATGTAGCAAATTAAAGATTAACTCTTTCAAAATACTTTAATGTGCCAACAATTAAGAAATAAAATATCTTAATTTTTTAAGACATCACAACAAAATTAATAGTTTGTAATTAATTAGATATTCATGATAAAAGTAGAATCGGCAAAAGTTATTAGATTATTTTATACAACAAAGCATATCCAGGTAGGAGTAAGGTACTTTAGAGCCTCGGCTTTCCTTGCCAGTCGGAAAAGAAAAAAAAACATTTAATATATTACTATGGGAATAGAAATAAAAAATCAAAGTCCATTAAAAAAATATTTTTTATTTATTTAAATTTTTCTATCAATTTTAAACAGGTCATATTGTCTTTACAAACAAGTGAACCGTAGCAAAGATAAAATAACCCAAGTAAATCTACGTAAAACCACGCAGAAAGTAATCTCATTTTACAATCAAATTATATTTAGAATACACGTTCACAAATAAATCGAATGAGATTACATAACCTGGAGATCTTTAATCATTGTCTTAACTAAAGTGGTAGTTCAAATAAAACATCTCCAGTAACCTGTTTTTTATAGGTATAAGTAGGTTTGAGATTCGAAATATCAGTTAATTTTGTAAAAATAATATCCCAAAAAATTTTAATTAAGCCAAAAACCGTTTTTTTTTTAGAAATAAACCTCTAAACTTGTACATAACAAAAACTGAACAATCTCATTTACAATTGATTTATCTATATATAATCTATAATATACAAAAATATTTAAACAATAAATATGTACAGAATAATTCAGTATCTATAACCAGTTTTTTTTCTGGAGCAAAAATTAGCTAAATTAAGTAAGGCAATTGGAAAACTCAAAGAGTCAGATAATATGCCTATAACAAAACTTAATTGATATCTTCTTAGGAATAATGATCTGAATTCTCTAGTTTAAAAGAAAAAAGCTATTCGACTATTTTCGAGCACTGTAACAACAAAAACGATTTTAAATGTAAAAGTTTTTAAACAGAAATAAAAGTAACAACACCCAAAAGGCATCAAATGGACAATGATTTTAAATTTAAATCGTCTTATTACAATAATAATAAAAATACTAGGTAGATAAACATAGTTTTATTCTTTTATTAAAATAACCAGAAGTTTATTAAAACAATTGTCGTCTTTCAAAAATTAAAAAATTAGCAAAACTCACTAAAAAGAATTCTGTTATCTTCATTAATGAATAAGAGAGGAAATAATTTTTAACAATATAAAAAAAATCAGTCACTTTTAATGAATTTTCACATACATTTACTAGTTGTGGAAAAGTATTTAAAACAAAGAATATCACACAGTTTGAAGAAAATTCTTTGAAACATTTTTAATTGCAATTGAAGGTGGTTTATCGTTTCTCTGTATCAGCTTGCTGGTTCAAAAACAGTTCTTCATTCCAACTTTTAAATTAACTTTTAAAACTTATAAAAGATGAAAACATGAT
Source organism: Kuschelorhynchus macadamiae (assembly GCA_030620095.1). Classification (NCBI taxonomy): domain Eukaryota; kingdom Metazoa; phylum Arthropoda; class Insecta; order Coleoptera; family Curculionidae; genus Kuschelorhynchus; species Kuschelorhynchus macadamiae. Next base: position 1,318,584 of record JAUTXW010000774.1, on the reverse strand, counting down.
GTTGCTAAATTTACCTGCTAATATATTAAGAAAGTAGTATTAGCAAGTAGTTAAATATTCAAAATATACATCATTTTAAAATCATAATACAATAATTTATATTTGCCTGATACTGAAGAATAACTTTTCTTTTCTATGTCAAGCATTTTTGTTGCTGTACATGTTTTAAAACAAAAAATCAAATACTATGTGCCATATTATTACAAAAATATATAAGTAACGTATTCTATGAATATTGCACACATCAAGTTTCAAAACCTAGTAAAACAAACATAATACCTTCACCAGGTTTAAATGGACTAAAGATTTGCAAAAATTCATAATAAAAACAATAATCTTTAATTTTTTTGGCTAAGTGTCATCTCAGTGAACATAAAATATGTGGCAAATTAAACACAACTTTTCAAAGATCGCAAGAAATAAAAACACCTTAATTATTTAAAAGACATCACAACAAAATTAATAGTTTGTAATTAATTAGATATCCATGATAAAAGTAGAATATTTATTACAATTTGTATTAATTAAATTAATTTGTATATTAAAAATATTAGTTATCTCATTTCACATTTTATTTATAGGTATACCATAAGTTTACAATCCTAGCATGTCTGGTATTTGGTAATTAAATGCAGGAAATTGATTATCAAACAACTTTGTATCAAAAACTCATGTTCGATTTCTAAATCTGATTTTGTTCTTCTGGCCATCAAGTATATTGGTATCACCATAGACATAAAACCCAACATTTTGTGCTGTTTCATTCACAAAATCGTGTATGTTTTGATGTAATAATTAATGTAAATAAACGTGTACTGCAACTAAGTGTGACAAAGAATAAAATATCTCTCCGTCTTGTCGGGCACCTGAAAATGCAAGGCTGTGAAGTGATATTTACTAGTTATTTTCTTTTTGCATTGACATATGTCAATGTCATTTGTATAAAAATCGTTTAACTGCATATTAATTATCACGATGGGCATATTTAATAATATAACTAATCTAATTTTTTTTACATTATTCATACTCATAAACTTGTCCAAAAACAATGCTTTTACAAAGCAACACCACTTTGTTTGGTTTACTATTTTACTAATGTTTTGAAAATTCGTGCATACTGCGATTCAAAAGTATGCGGCGGTGTTGTCGCTTTTTAAGTAATGGCATTATATGAAAATAAAAAAAATTGGTATTATATCTATGGGTATCATTGATATCTCAAAGCTTTTTAAACGTCACTTGAATGGACCTAAAACCTACATATTTTTTTTACAGTGCACCCCTTAGATGTTATAAAACAACATCCCAAAAAAGTGCAAACATTTAACCCTAAAAGTGAAGCCAACCTCAGAAATCGTTGCAAACTGATATAACTCTTATTTGGGATGCTTAGTAGCGCGGCCCTTTACTGATATAATTTTATTTGGTTCCAATTAAAATCCCTTCTCCGTTATTATGTTTATACCCTATTCTCCACCGAGGTGATAAGAGGACAAAACATAGACATTACAATAAAACCAGCCGTTGGGTGCTGTAATTGACTCTAGAATGAGCCGACAGAGGACAGAGATAGTGCAGGCAAAATCAAAATAGATGGTCATTTGTTTAGATGTGATTTGCATCGTACAGAGGTTTTTTAGTTTTTTTTTTTCATAGGCATATGGTGATTTTTTTATGAATATATTATGCTGCTTGGTTTGTTTAGTGTGTAAGCATTAAATTAATTTTATGAGACACTAAGAAAGTTTATGCAATTATAGTTAGGTCTATTCCAGAACACACTGTACAATATATATATATATATGATTTTTTTATGCATATATTATGCTGCTTGGTTTGTTTAGTGTGCAAGCATTAAATTAATTTTATGAGACACTAAGAAAGTTTATGCAATTATAGTTAGGTCTATTCCAGAACACACTGTACAATATATATATATATATATATATATATATATATATATATATATATTTTTTTTTTCATTTTTATTTTACATATATACATATATATATATATTAAAAGCTAAAACCAGGCAGCGTATTAAAAACATCAAGGTATATTATACTTGAAGAATTCTGTCAATGGGGGAATGAGTCCCATAATTTGTTGAGTGGAAAGGGATGCTGAACAAGCACCGTAAGTGTCTGCTGGGCACATTCAAGCTATCATTTGACAATAGTTGGGGACAAGTGGACAGGCCATTGATCAACTTAAAAACAAAAAACAACAAACAATAGACGCCTATTCTCCAACGATCTTAACCGTAGCAGGAGTCTCATATCAGTTCTGTGATAATCCCACATGTTAATATTCAACTTGAATGCAGCGAATCTCAAAAATTTGTTCTGGACTCCCTCTAACATTTCCTTGTGGGCCTGATAAAATGGAGACCAAACGACCGTCGGATACTCCAAACCTGAACGGACAAGTGAGCAATAAATCAGCTTAATAGTGTCAATTGAGAAATGAGAACAATTTCTCAACACAAAACCTAACGTTCGTAGACCCCTTAAACTCACCTTAGAAATATGCTCAACAAAAGTCAGCCTTTCATCCATCCAAACACCAAGATCCTTAACACTGTTAGAATAGGACAAATCTTCATTGTTTAGTCTGTAAGCAGTAGGGTATCTTCTCCTGACCTGAAAAAACTTATAAAGCAGTACTTGCTTATGTTCAAAAATAGATGGTTGTCATTCGTCCAGTGCCAAAGTGCGTTGAGATCACTCTGGAGCTCCACTGTGTCGCTGTCCCTTTCAATCACCTTGTAAATTTTTAGGTCATCAGCAAACATTAGTGCCTGAGAGTTAATAATACGCTTAGTTATGTCATTCACAAATAGTATAAACAGAAGAGGGGCGCAGTGGGACCCCTGAGGCACATCAGAGGTGACATCAAAGACAGTGGATACATTACTGTTAATTCTTACAGCCTGCGTCCTTCCCGTCAAAAAGCTTTCCAGCCACAACACCAAGCCCTCTGAGCACCCAGGTGTGCCAGCTTAGACAACAGAATTTTGAAATTTACTCTGTTGAAAGCCTTGGAGAAGTCAGTATAGACTGCATCTACCTGTTTACCTCTCTCCAGGGTCTCCACCAAGGCAACATCATAAGTAACCAAATTTTCGACAGTGGATCTTCCCTTGCAGAATCCAAATTGAAGGTCACACACATAACTCCTGCAGCACCAGCTTAACTGATCGTACACAAGACTGTCAAATAGTTTTGACATGGCAGATTGCATGCAAAATCCTCAATAATTTCTAATGTCTTCAACAACACCAGACTTAAAGATAGGAGTAATAAAGCTGTGCTTCCATTTAATTGGAAATGTACAAGTTTCCAATGATCGGTTAAATAAATAAAGCAGCGGGACTGAAATAGTAAAACCACATTTTTTTATAAATATCTTAGAGATCTGATCAGAACCGCTTGATCTGTTCGGTAAAGCTTGGATCTTAGAGAAAACATCACACAAAAGAAATCTCTGTAGCCTTATATTACCAAAGAGGTTGAAAGTGAAGTTCGGAATTGCACAATTGGAATTATCACAGACACTAGCAAAGTGTTTCGCAAACAAATTAGAAATCTCTACACTATTTTGTGCACTGATATCACCAAGATACATACTAGTAGGTAAACCATTCAGCACACTCTTATCTTTTATAAATTTCCGGAAATATCTTGGATTAGATTTAAATGAGTCTTCCACCCTGGTCAAATACAAGTTATAGCACCGTTTTGTTTCAATTTGACATAAAGCTCTAAGGCCTGCGAAACTCTTATAGTCTGCATGTCTTCCAGATCGCATGTATTTCTTGTGTGCAGTTTTTTTCTGACACACAAGGTCTTTTAGTTCTGGACTGAACCATTTAGGAAAGTTGGTTCTTTTAATCCTCTTTTGAGGGATGGACAAGTTTAAACAGCAATTCAGAACGACATAAAACCTTTCAACAGCTACATCTACACTCACACCCTCAAACTTCTTCCAGTCACAAGATGCCAACAAATGATTTATTTCTACATAATTTTCATTGTTAAAGTCAAAATAGAACTCTTCAAAATTCAGCAATCCACAATCCCTGACTAAAATATCAAAATAATATGCACTGTGGTGCACACTCTCAGACAGTAACAAATCATATGCAGGTACAACATCAATACTAGATAAATGACAAAAAAACAGATCTATTTGGAATATTATTCACCTGACACATGTTCAGAAACGCAAATGTCTCAGCCACCAGGCGGGCAGGGGAATCTTCATCACACCTCACAGAAGTATTATATTTATTTATTTATATATATATATATATATATATATATATATATATATATATATATATATTTGCTTACTTCACCAGAAGTAAATTATGTTCCTTCGTTTCACATAATGTTGTTTTCTTTATTAATATCCCAAAAATACATACTAATACTTATTTAATATGATCAAATAATAATACCCAGTAATAAAAAATTTTTTGAATTTTCGATTTTGTTTAAAATACCTATATAATTTTTGTACTATACCGTTTTTAAAGATGAATAGTTAACTTATTTCCGATAAATTTCTTCTATAGAAGAAACCAATATAAACAAAATACTTTAACTATTGTAAGTAAAAATCCTTCACATTCGCTTAGCTATTTTGCCATAAGATCTAACACAAATTTGACCAGACTAGCTCTGCCTCTCTTTTCAATGTTGGCCGCAAATGTAAAACGTTGTTTAAATGAATGGGGTAGGTCCATTACTTTTTAACCCATATTCACTAAAGAGGTTTAAATTTAGACCAGGTCTAACTTGACAGTTATAGGTTTAAGATGACATTTTTAACAATTGAACAAATAATTCTTCTAAATATCATAATTGCAAAATGACAGTGACATAAGCGAAACATAAGTGGCGAACAAAATGATAAAATATAATCTTCCAAAAACAAATATTTTTTAAAAGATTCTGCTTGAAAAAAAATAGAATTTACTTTGCATATTTTCGAATTTATCTTATGGTATGCCTAACAAATTCAAAAAATGTATGAAGTATTGTCAAGAATAAACTAGCTTTATGTATCATTTTACGGCAAAATTGTGCATGGTAAAAATATTTAAAATTCAACATTGTTTAAACCAGTTTTTTTTGGAAAAAGAAGGAGTTAATCACTAGCACAAAATTACTAGATTAATTGTATTAATCAAAAAATGCTTTGATAGTAATAAACAATTGGTAATAATTCTATTAGAAAAAAAATTTAAATTAAAGGACGCTGCGATTTAACACACATTGTTTTTGATAAACCTGGAAACAAATACAATAATTTGAGAAATAAGTTTTACGATTGCGCTACAATATTAATTTTAATTTAATTAGCAATTCCAATTTGCGGTGTACAAATCTACTGTGCAAACGTGCTTCTTAGTACGTCTTGGCACCAGTTTGACGTAAGATATTTAGATGACAGTAAGGTGGCAAAAGTTTCACATTTTCACGATATGAATAAATTAGACTCAAAAATCAAGTCCTACTGTAAAATAATATGAGCTGCCAATTAACAAATTAGCTTTCTAAAAATGATACGTTTTTCAGCCTCCCCTGGGAATATGCAAAACTTTGATAACAGTGTCAGTGTATATGATATAACAATATATGGTAAAAACTTTCATCGGCAACAGTAGTGAAGTCAATCTACTGGAAATTTTCATGAAAAAGAAACTGTTGCTGGTGGCATCATAAAGAAAGGAAAGTTTTTGCCTTGCACAATGACCAATATTCGATTTTTAATTTCTGTAAAAAAAATGGCGATATTGTCAATCATCCTCTACATTTAATACATAACCTAAAAAATATAATATTTTCTTCATAATATGTGATTTTGTTGAAAATTGTTAAAAAGATAGTTATAGTGGTCACTAGTCAACTTACCATTATAGTCTGTATCTAACAAAACAGCTGAAAACTGCAATTAAATTGCCTTTAATTTTTGTGCTAACAGACGAAATTCAGCGCTTTCTTTTTTAAAATCTAGTTTTGTACTGTCTTATCAATTAAATAAGATGTTCTATTTAATTTCTACAAATTACAAAAATACATTGTTTTTTTTTAATTAATTTTTGTTTAATTATATATTTTTATAATAAAATGTAAAGGAAAATCAAATAAAAACAAGAGCTTAATTTTGAATAAAAACAAATGAATTGTAACTAGTAATATTTTTATTTTTAATTTAAATCCATTTTATTAAACTTTTTAATAAAAATGCTTATTACTAATTGTTGCATTGAAAAAATATTAATTTATTGGTTTTTCCTTTAAAAATAAGCTTTTGTGATTATCGGATTTCCCTTTTGCATATAAACGTTTTTTTTTTAATCTACATTTAATTATAAAAATAAACATATAAAATTAAGGAATTATTTTTAATTTCATTTTAAAGAAAATAGAAACAATACCTCCAATTTGACCAACACAAAATATGAAAAAGGAAATTATTAATTAGTGGATAAAAACAAGAAACTGTTTTTTCGAACTTTAAATATGTATCTTATTGTATTCTTTGAGACTGACTTATGTTCTGTTTAGCAGAAATACAAACAACTGTTGTAAACTAGATAAGACTGAAGTGCTGTTTTGTGTAAGCCGGCCCGACCGGGCCAATGTTTTGCTATTTTTACCAATTATCCAGTTTTGGGACGACAGTTTGAAATACAGACAGTTTTTTAAGACATAAAAAGTTAAAAATCAGGATTGCTTATTAGTGATCACTAATATTACATTTACAAATTTTTTTATCAAAATAAAGTAAAGTATCGCCACGCGCAGTTAAAACTTAAATGAAAGAAGACCATGCTCCGTCCAGAGACGGGCTGCCACCGTCTCTGCCAACAGTAGTAGTTATTGTAGATATACAAAAACGCAGCGGCGGCTCGTCAGATGAGGCAACTGAGGCACCGCCTCACTCGCTTTCCTATAAATATACATTTTTATTTTCAAAATTAATTCTTTCCAAATTGATACATTATTCTCTGAAAATTGTCTCGAACACTATGAAAATTTCATCAAATATTCGTAAATCATAAATAAACACTTTACTTTACTAACCAACAGTACAATGTCCAATAACTGCAATATCGTTTCTTTTTTATTCGACTTTACCTATACGCGGCGATGCGAATTGCGCCTCGGACACTTGAATGGTATTTGGATTTTTAATAAGTCTGAGAAAGAGGGAAAAGGGTCGTATTGCATATGTAGATTCATTCCATCTCTTTTTATTGCATTTGAGGCGATGAAAACTTCGCTTAATGATTGAGACGTTGCAATTTAATGTTAGCACAGATTGAATATAAATGGAAATAATTATTATTTATCGGTAAATGACAATCGCGTGTCCGGCTGCCAAATGCAAGCGGTTTCTGTTGATATTTGCGTGGGCGTGTGGGGTATTCGTATTTGACTGTTACCGGTAACGGTTTGAGATTGAGCGGGAAGTGGGTGGATATTGAGATTATTCGGCAATAATTTGGTGTTTGTTTTATAGTATTATTTCGTGAATGTCGCGCGTTTAGTCTGTGTCGAGTGTTACTCTATCTAAAGTATTTTTGACATTGCGTTAGTTTAATTATTGAGTAGATAGACTGATAGAGTAGTTTATATGAATTAGGATTCCAGGCGTCCCGAGGATGAAAAAAAAGAAATTCTTCGCGGAGATAGACCCATGCCGAAGATAAGTACCGTAAGTAGTGATAAAAAAGACGGTCGACAATATAAACTACCATTTCAAACGTCATGGTATCAAACACACACTTGGATTTGTGAAAGAGTTTTTAAGCAGCGTTTATATGGTTGGCCTTGCTTTATACTGGGAAAAACAAAAACAGTATGGACTTCTGATGGATAAGTTGATTTTAAAAATTTTTCTAGAGCGGTTATAATGCATGAAGGGTCTAAAGACCATATTCAAAATACCTTAGGTTTTGTACGTTTGTCTCCAAATATGACTACAATTAAAGATGCACTAATCGAAAATGCTCGTTTATCTAAATGTACAATGAAGATGTTAGGAAAAACCGCTTGCTTTTGACATACCTTATAGATACGACTATATTACTGGGAAAACAAGAACTGGCTTTTAGGGGGCATGACGAATCCGAATCTTCTTTTAACAGAGGGAATTTTAAGGAAGTTTTTAATTGTTTAATTAAACGTAACACCGAACTTGTAAAGCATTTAGAAGAGAAAAGTGTATTTACGGGACAATCGAAAACTATTCAAAATTAATTAATATTTTGTATTGACGTACATATGAGAGACTTGATTAAACAAGAAATATCGGAGGCTACATTTTTCTCATTAATTGTAGATGATACGACGGATATAGTTGCAAAAGCCCAATGTTGTATAACTGTTAGGTATGTAAATAAATTAGCCGAAATAAAAGAACGTTTTTAGGCTTTTTTGATATAAGTGAGGATTCTAGAGCTAATGCACTCTATAACTTAATTGTAAGAATCTTGGAACCTTTAAATTTTAAACGGAAATTAGTAGCACAATGTTATGATGGAGCTGCGGTTATGGCCGGAGAATTGAGCGGTTTACAAACAAGAATAAGATAAGATGCCCCACAAGCAATGTACACTCATTGTGCTGCTCATTGTCTCAATTTAATTTTACAAGGTTCAAATTATATTAAGGAAAGCAGAATCTTTTTCGCAACTTTGAAAAGTTTGCCTGCTTTTTAACCATAAATCGTACAAACGCACATATATATTGGACAAAATAATAAAAAATAGAGTTCCGCAAGCAAATGATACAAGGTGGTATTCTCGATCAAAAATTTTAATTTTTGTTGCAAATAATTGGGAAGGAATAACCTTAGTTTTTCAGGACATGATTGAAAATCCAGAATTAGACTCAGATACTATACACATGGCCAAGGGGTATCTAAAAGACCTTTCCGATTTTGAATTTGCTTTTTTAACTTTTGCATTTAAAGAAATTTTTTTTGTTACTGATATCCTGTTTCAAGTTTTTCAGTTAAGTAACCTAATTTCTGCATTTCACAATTGAACATTGCCGTCAAACGAATAAATCCATTTTTGAAAAAGCAAAATCACTTACCGGATTGCCATGTAGTAGACAAACCCGTAGCATGAGCGAATCAGATTTAATGGAAAAATATAAAAATCTGTTTTATGAAATTTTAGACTGTATAATTTTTCAAATTAACATCAGGTTTGAAGATTTACACAAATTGGAATTTGTGAAACTTCTTAATACATCAAAATACAAAGACTTTGCCATAGAATTCCCTATTAGTCTATTAAATTCGTTAGAAAAAACGTATCCAAAAATGTTTGACAAAGACCGCCTCAAAAATGAGCTAAGCATCATTTACCGAGATGAATAATTTTATAAAGTTAATATTCAAGAACTCCTTAAACAAATTAATAGTTTAGAATTAATTTCAGTATTTTGTGAAGTATATCGACTTGCGACATTAATTTTGACAATCCCCTTAACAAGTGTACAGGCCGAAAGAGATTTTTCGTGCTTAAAGCGAATAAAGACCTACTTACGAAATAGTATATCTCAAGATAGGCTCTCAGCCCTGTCGATCATGGCAATAGAAAAAGAGTTATTAGTTAAACTTTCTGAATGTAATGGTGACTTTTATGACAAAATCATCGAGAAATTTGCTTCTTTAAAAGAGAGGCGCATTAATTTAATTTACAAAAAGTGACTTAACTGCACCATCCACATACCTATTTGCCTAAACAGTTTTGGTTTTTTATAAAAGAATGACTGTCCACACCATATTAGATTATTACAGGTTTATTACACTTTAAACTCGATTCTGACTATTTTGATTAAGTATTTTAAATAGTTTTTATAAAAAAATCCAATGATGAAAAATGTGTATATTATATATCTTTGAGATGTACATTTATCTGAGGATAAAACGAACTACATGAAAATTGAGTGAATATCTTAAAGATTATGATTTTATTTTGAGTAGGCATTTCGTGTCCCTAATGAATAAGTGTAACTTGAATTCGTGGGTTATGGGACTGCAATAAGATCTAAAGTGAAACCACTATTTTCAATTGCAACGTTTCGTGTTACATTAACACTTTTTCAAGCTCTGGGGACAAATTAGATAAATTAGATTAAAAGCCGAAAAACAATCTAATAGGCTTACCTTGAGTTAGTGGGAAAACCTTAATTATGGACATTTACACAATAAATAAATAAACATATACACATTTTACTGACGTAGGAACTACACATACTTTTAGGGCGGATACAGCACGTTTACTTATCAACAACTGAAAGTGTTTGTTTTGGTTTGGGGTTAAGAACAATTACAGTCGCATTCAGCCGTACAGTGGGTCAGAATTGTACTAGATTGTGGTCAAACATAAATTAACTAATTATATAAGGTATTCTGCCATAAAATAATGTCCATTTTGTTAAGTTTACCTCAATACGTAATGAAGCCTATTAAAAATAAAAAATATATACAAATATAAGTAAAAACTTTTAAGGGTAAATACAAACAACGATTTAAAATACAGTTAAAAATAAAATTAGTATACAAAATATATATAAATATAAAATTAAGTCATATCACCCACGATATTATTTGTTGTTCACAATAATTAGAGGAACGCTCAAGTCATATTGTCATGTTTGATTTTTTTTTTATTTATTATTATATAGTTTTAAAATGTTACTGTAAATATTGCTAAGACCTTGTGTATCGGTTCTAAGATTTACACAGTCGTTCAAATTTATATGGATCATTTCACTTATAATTCTTTTTGAGTAGTTTCTCTCAGAATCTAAGATTTCTATTTTATCAAATTGAAATATATGACCTGTTTGAAAGTGATGTTGTGAGAGAGCAGTTTTGTCTTTGTCTATCATACGGCTATTTTTACAGTCATATTTGTGTTGGCTTGAGCGCTTCCCCAAGTACTGTTTCGTATGTCCGACATATAATTTATTACATTCGCAAGGTATGCAATAAACGACATTTGATTTTTTTTCCTTGGGTGTAGGGTCCTTTAACGTTGTATATAACACATTTGTGGTTTTCTTATTGTAAAACGCTAATTTTGCATTGGTGTCTCTGAGACAATTGTCAATTTTTTGTGAAAGACCATTAATATATGGAAATCTAAAATATTTCTTCTCATTATTTATGTTATGTTTTCGTGTCTTATATTTATTAATAGATCTATTTATAAAATTCAACGGGTAGTTGTTTTGTCGAAGGATAGTTTTTATTTTCGTGATGTTGGATTTGTGAAATTCAGAGCTACTAAGATTAATTGATCTATGCAATAAGCTATTAATTATTCCTTTTTTGTTGGATACTGGGTGGTTTGAATGGAAGTTAAGTAATCTACCTGAGTTGCTGGGTTTGGAATACCAATTAGTTTTAATTGACCCATCAATATTTCTGATGACTTCTATGTTTAGAAAACTGATTTTGTTGTCATTTTCTTTTTCCATGGTAAATTGTAGTTTAGGATGGATATTATTAAAATGTTCTAAAAGAGAACCAAGCATATTTTTTGGAGCTGAAAGAATTGTGTCATCAACATAAACATATATGAAAGGTAAATTATATGGTAATTTTTTCAAGATGTAATTCGTAATGAATTTTTTAATAACAGAGGTCTTGAAAAAATTACCATATAATTTACCTTTCATATATGTTTATGTTGATGACACAATTCTTTCAGCTCCAAAAAATATGCTTGGTTCTCTTTTAGAACATTTTAATAATATCCATCCTAAACTACAATTTACCATGGAAAAAGAAAATGACAACAAAATCAGTTTTCTAGACATAGAAGTCATCAGAAATATTGATGGGTCAATTAAAACTAATTGGTATTCCAAACCCAGCAACTCAGGTAGATTACTTAACTTCCATTCAAACCACCCAGTATCCAACAAAAAAGGAATAATTAATAGCTTATTGCATAGATCAATTAATCTTAGTAGCTCTGAATTTCACAAATCCAACATCACGAAAATAAAAACTATCCTTCGACAAAACAACTACCCGTTGAATTTTATAAATAGATCTATTAATAAATATAAGACACGAAAACATAACATAAATAATGAGAAGAAATATTTTAGATTTCCATATATTAATGGTCTTTCACAAAAAATTGACAATTGTCTCAGAGACACCAATGCAAAATTAGCGTTTTACAATAAGAAAACCACAAATGTGTTATATACAACGTTAAAGGACCCTACACCCAAGGAAAAAAAATCAAATGTCGTTTATTGCATACCTTGCGAATGTAATAAATTATATGTCGGACATACGAAACAGTACTTGGGGAAGCGCTCAAGCCAACACAAATATGACTGTAAAAATAGCCGTATGATAGACAAAGACAAAACTGCTCTCTCACAACATCACTTTCAAACAGGTCATATATTTCAATTTGATAAAAAGAATTATAAGTGAAATGATCCATATAAATTTGAACGACTGTGTAAATCTTAGAACCGATACACAAGGTCTTAGCAATATTTACAGTAACATTTTAAAACTATATAATAATAAAATAAAAAAAAAATCAAACATGACAATATGACTTGAGCGTTCCTCTAATTATTGTGAACAACAAATAATATCGTGGGTGATATGACTTAATTTTATATTTATATATATTTTGTATACTAATTTTATTTTTAACTGTATTTTAAATCGTTGTTTGTATTTACCCTTAAAAGTTTTTACTTATATTTGTATATATTTTTTATTTTTAATAGGCTTCATTACGTATTGAGGTAAACTTAACAAAATGGACATTATTTTATGGCAGAATACCTTATATAATTAGTTAATTTATGTTTGACCACAATCTAGTACAATTCTGACCCACTGTACGGCTGAATGCGACTGTAATTGTTCTTAACCCCAAACCAAAACAAACACTTTCAGTTGTTGATAAGTAAACGTGCTGTATCCGCCCTAAAAGTATGTGTAGTTCCTACGTCAGTAAAATGTGTATATGTTTATTTATTTATTGTGTAAATGTCCATAATTAAGGTTTTCCCACTAACTCAAGGTAAGCCTATTAGATTGTTTTTCGGCTTTTAATCTAATTTATCTAATTTGTCCCCAGAGCTTGAAAAAGTGTTAATGTAACACGAAACGTTGCAATTGAAAATAGTGGTTTCACTTTAGATCTTATTGCAGTCCCATAACCCACGAATTCAAGTTACAATTATGATTTTATTTTTATATCTATGTAATAATTTTTATTTTAAAAATTACTTAATGAAAAATTGGGCATATATCTTGGTATTGGTATGTAAAAGACAAAAACAAATCATAAAAATGAGTCAATTTGGGCGTGGCAGCCCAAAAATTTTTCGGCTGCGGCGCCATCTACCTATTATAAGTAACAAACCTTTTCTCGCCTCACCAGTTTTAGACACCACGAGCCGCCACTGAAAACAATCGTGGCAACACTACCGGATTTTCTAAAATGGTTGGAGAACGTCGATGGAAATTCTGCACCATGCAATAATGGGTGTCAAGTTACTAGAAAAGGCAACCACGCATTAATGTAACACACTCAGTCCTTTGTAGTATAGCCAAACATAAAAAAATGTAATGGATATGGTCTAAAAACAACGTTTTATCGAAAATTTCAAAAGGAAGAAATTGCTTTTTTGTTCCAGTTCGATCAATAGAATTCGTTATGCTTATGGCGTTGTAAAAAAGTCAAAATCACAATGTTTTCCATAAGAGTCAAAAAACAACTAGAGTCCGGTTTTCAAACGAAATAAAAAAACAGAAGGCGAGAGTAATTCCCGTTTCATGAGAATTTTTAACATATTGAATCCACTAGAGAAACTGTTTTTACCTATTAAAAACCAGGACCTTCCCCACATTTATTGTAAGACAAGCACCAAACACATCAAATATAGCTGGTTTGCACTTTTAAAGTGACGACCTTAGGAGACAGATGTCATTAGAGAACAATAGAGTTAAAGGTTGAAGGATCCTAACATATTAGCACATCCCTTACAGACCTACAACAGTAACACAAAAGTTCATGGTGGATTGAGAGGTCAAAAGCAACATCTACCTTTAGATTTAACCTGGTCAATAGTTTGCAGTAGCGTATGTAAGAGAGGGTTTGTGGGTTTTAAAAGCCCCCAGAACCCCCAGTCCCAGTTTTTCTGTTAATATAGGTAAGCCCTGACAACAAAATATAATACATATACCAAATATATGATATACAATACATTAATTTAACAAACAGCCTGAATCCACCCTTGCGATATCCAAGAAAATATCCACTATTACGAGTAGTGTCATTTAATAGACACATAACATACTTCGATTATAAAATAGAAAAAAGACTCATCTAGTCCATTTAATTTACACTTGTATAATCATTCGACAGAGATAGAAGATAATACCATCAACAAAATACCCCTATAAACACACAAAGATCGAACTACCTCGTTCTATTTAAAAAGTATGTCTTTGATTTTAAATAATTACAAAAGTCTAATGATTGGCAATGATATACTATTTTGTCATGAGACAAAAAGTTTAACCCATAGAGAATGAGGGATTATATCAGTTGATAGTTAGCTAAAGGTAAATCTTTAAATTTGTATAGCTTTATATACAATTTCAATACACACATTTTAGATGCCCCTCCCCCCTTGGTCCAACGTAAACAATGTTTTTACTGCGCCTCTAATTCTACCGTACCATATTTTTTGTCATAAGCTAGCCTAAAATCTTGTAAGTGATACCTGGCAACAGTGCCAACGGATGAATACTTCTTAACCCTAAGCCGTGAAGAACCCAACAAGAGGAAATGACGTTCGAACGAGACACCAACAAAAGTATAGGTGAGAACTATTAAAAAATATTATAACAGAATATATTTACCTAAAATTTTATAAGTGGTAAAGTTTAAAAATAAATAAATATTATAACTCATGGGAATCTTTCGGATGAGGGGCTTGGAGGTTCTTCTGCCCCATTTATGTTAAAAGTTTTGTTGACACTGAAGAGTACAGAACTCCAAGTATTAAAATAAAAATTGTGTTAAGAAATAAAACTTAAAAATTGAAGACCCAAAGGTTCTTTTAAGTTGGGGCTTGGATGTTCCAGTCTTTAACTTAGAATTTGCCTTTGAACAGTCTTCTACTCGGTCTATGTTGTGAATTTTGCTAACACCGAAAGGTAGAGAACTCAGATTGTTAAAATAAGAAATAAATCGAAACATATCTCCATTAAAGAACTTAGGCCTCAGGTTTAAACACGGCTTGTTATTCATTAAAAATGGACTTTTTGTATAAAAGCTACCTAGAGGTATAGTGGGGTCTCTATTACTCTAATTCAGAGACTGGCGCTCAAGACAACCATTGGGAAACAGCAGTAAAAACCGCGTCCAAAAAGTAAGTAAAATAAATTAATTACGGAAGTTACATTAAAACTTCCATGGGTGTGTTGGTTGAACATTATCTCTTTTTTTTTCATTTCTGCAGTTTTCTTTGAAAAAACATATACTACATCTGAAAGCTGCCTAAAAAAAACTATCGTACTGTTTTACTGAACCGTTTGAAGGAAAAATAACCTTCATTTCATTCTAAAATGACCATCCACTCATTAGCAGACCTCATAGGAAAAAATATAAATATCCATCCATCGTTCAAGTTGCCAGAAAGAAAATGCCAAAGGCTGGCAGGAATTATTTTGTAGTACACTAAAATATTTCCTTTCGTCCTTATCTCAATTGGTACATTTTATACTTCCGAAATTAAATACAAAATTAAAATTCATTTCTCTAACTTTCAATATGGAAAAAGCATATATGGGGAAAACTTACATAAGCAGTTCTACTTAACGAAATAGGAAACAAATCTGCCACCTTACAGCATCACAACCTGTCATATATCTCAAATATATACTATGTAAATAATTACAAAAACCTAACAATATCAATTATACTTTTTTTTCTGCAAATATACATATATATCATCCATATCTTCCATTTATAAAAGCTAATAAAGTATAAATATAAAAGTCTTTTAGGAAATATGTTTTGGAAACATTTGAGTTAAATAAAATCACCAGGCGAAAAATCAATTTTCTTGTGTTACCAACAGTACACGGTTGATTCCAAAGTACCTGTAACATAAATATATGAGGTTGTCCGCTCCAAATATGCACTTCCTTTTTGGACATGATTAATTTCATCAGGAGTGATCTTTTTTACAAATTCAATACTCTGTAAAAATATTTCAACATATACAGGGTTAGCTAGAAAGATCAACAAATTGTAGAGAATATTAGAAACTGAATTTGTCTTTTGTAATAATTTCTTACACTGATTTAAAATTTTTATAATGGTGAATGCTCCTAATATGGAACCAATCTAGTTAAGCAACATGATCATTGATAATTTTGAGAGTTATCAATTAAGCATGAAAAAAATTATTTGAACATTTTCTTTTTTGCATTTTTTTAGAATATTTTGGTCTATTTTTAACCCTTTCAAAACGTCTCTGTTAGCTGTAGTTACTGTCAATTAAGTATTAAAAAATGCTTTGAATAATTTTTTCTGGGATTATTTTATTATAAAAATATTGGCCTTTTTAACCTGCTTAAAACACATCTAACGACAAATGTTTCTAAATTTAGTATATTTGGCAACGTGGTAATATTTTACTCGAATTAACTTTATGTCTATAATCTCTATAAAACTATATACTAAGTGCTGGGTTTGCCATCTTCTCAATTAGTTTAAAAAGGAGATAATTGTGGCCCACTTTCCAATAAGAGACGCAGGCGTTTGGTGGGAGTGAGGTGAGATTGTTGGTCACGGCCACATCTCATTAACAGCAAGCAGAAAGATGTCCATATCAGCATTCAAAGAGCTCTCACTAGGTAACAACTAAGGGTGGATAGCAGGGTAGTTAGATGTACAAACAAAACGCTAGTGGGCTACACCAACAGCAATAAAGAAATTAAACCATAGGAAAAGCTTTTCATTTGGGAAGTAAGATGGTGGTGGCTATGATGGAGGAAGTTAAAGGAAGTTCAGTTGCTTAGACAGCCAAGCAGCATTGAATTCACTCAAGGCCAATACGGTCTTGGTCCAGGACTGCTTTGACCAACAAAAAGAGTACAACTCATTTGGCTTCCTACCCACTGTGGAATAGCAGTCATAGGATTATCAAGGCTGCAAGTTAAGGTGGCTCTAAATGATTGGACCTTTCAGACCCTCAGTAGGGCGTGGCACCCCTACAGCAAAGGCAAGCAGACATAACATTTTCCTCGTGGGACCTGATAAGGCCCAAACGGGCTAGTGGTTGCTTACTATAAGTAGGCAGATCATTAGCTCCCTCAAAGGGGTGCTAACAGGATACTGTCGTTAGGACTGCTAGGCATAGAGGCAGACTAGACCTGTAACGCAGGCGGTGAGGAGGACTACAGTATTTGTGTAGGAGCGAAGCCAGGGCCAGATATATTCGGAGTCGCAGTGTTACAAGGGGATGCTGTCAAAGACTTTTCGTTGAAGGATATCCTGGCCTTTATAAATAGGTCTGGTTCAAGTAAGCAATGGAGGTGGTCTAAATGGTTGGGGTGAGATCTTGGGGACCTATTCCGCCTATACATTTTCAGAAAAATTGGAAAATGTGACAACACTGTTGGTACTCTCTTTACTCGTCGAATGTAAGTTCAGTAAGTTCAGTATGGGTATAGAAAAATTGTACAATACAACATTACTGCTATACTCTTATTAAACTCAACATGTTCAAAATAGGGTTGGCAAATGTGGAAAGCTAGTTTTATGTCTTTGCATAAAATAAAACTAAAAGTTGCAGAACATTATTGCCACTCCTTTCAAAGTCAACTTGTCTAAAGCTCAGTTTAAGTTTAGTGATTGTTTGATTCCTTCTACTAACCCAGTATAGGAAGAAAAAGCAATTACACTAAAATCATTTCAAAAAATCCCATACGAATATCTACTAAAAAATTAATTATTTTCTCCCTTTAACATTCAAACACATGTGCAAATGTGCAATCATTAGCTAACTGAATTACATTCTCTATGAATAAAGCCACAACCTTTCGAGATGCGCTTTCGAAACAAAGTTCAGTGCAATCACGGACAACCCCATCGGAGAGCATAAAGACACTGTAAACTCACTTTAAGGCGCTAACACTTATCTTATTATCACATTTATATTTAATTTTTTAAATAGTCTTTTCGTACTCTTAATTTGAACTTGCACTAACTGGCTCGGTTGCCTTTAGACTGCCACCGTCTAGGCCATGGTAGTGGCCAATCGAACTGCCTTGGAATGGGCGCGCCCACGTTGCCCTCAAAGTAGAGAAAGAGCGCGAACCACCAGCTTCGACTGAGGAGGTTATTCGAGGAGAATTGCTGAAAAAAAAAAAAGGATTTTCTTAGTCATTTTCTTTCCATAAAATTAATAATTTGATACACAGCTTTGGCAAAAAATATGAAACACCCTGTATATTTCTAAAAACACGAGGTTTCGCAAAAAAACGTCCGAACCCGTCAATTTTGTTTTTCATTTTGGTGAATCTTAAGAATTTTAGCTAATATATGGGATTGCTCATAAAGATGAGGAGTGTCAACTACATATATATATGTTTTTAAATAGAACGCGAAGAATTTTCATGTACCATGCTGATATTCAGTCGTTTTCAAAATAACACCATTAAAATATGTTACCTTTCTGGGAGACGAGTAAAGGATACCTGAAATAATAAGTAATAGTCTATTACAGCAACGCGTTATTTACATATAAACTGTCATAATTATGTCTGAAGTGATATAAATTTCAAAAACATTCAGTGGTCATAAATTATTATTATCATTCGCCCAAGATGTATCTTAGTGGAAAAGATCAATCAATCATATATTTCCTCAAATGAAAAGTATTACAAAAGCCATACAATAATTGAAAAAAACGTCTGCTAATAACTTAAATTACTAGTAAAACAATATAAAATTAAGTTCATGTAAAAAAGTCTTGGTGGGAATAACAGTTAATTTCAAGTCCTAACACTGTGGTGGAAGATAGATCAAAATACAAGAGTTCTAACCATACTACACCACAACTAGTTACGTTCTGGACGCCCGTTTCGCTAACCAAGTTAGTAGCTGTTGGCATCATCAGCAGATGGTATAAACTTGCTGCACATCTGCTGATGATGCTAACTTGATTAGCGAAACGCGCGTCCAGAACGTAACTAGATGTGGTGCAGTGTGGTTAGAACTCTTGTATTTTGAGTTAATTTCAAGTAAAAGTGTTTTTAACTTGGACCTAAAAATATTCAATGTCACAGACCCCTTAACATCATTATCCAACACACTAAAAAACTTGCACGCATTAAATATACCATTTTTTTGATAAAATGACGACCTGTGACTATTAGGCAAGAGCAGTTCCCTCATGCATGTGTTGTAATGATGAACAGATCGATTTAACTGAAGAGTGGATCTGTTTCTATAAGGATATGTATATACTTACTTATATTACTCTCTGTTTGAGAGACTATATATTATTCGTATTGCGTACTTCTGTAACAGAAATACACGTTTAATATGTGTACTAGTGCCCTAATTTAAGATGCCATAACGAAAATGTGATTGAAAATTGGTATAGTATAAAGTCCAAACTACAATACTACCACAATATGGTCCACACCTACCACAATATGGTCGTCAATATGGGCTGTCTGCCTGAGAGACTCAATTGATTGGTGCACCATGAAACAATGCAAAACCTTCATCAACTTGCCGTCTACTGGAGGAAAAAAGTATAAATTGTGTCGTATTTTTATTTAGAATTAAGTTGTTTTTTTTTGAGACCAGGTTAGTATATAGTTGTAAATATTTTCAGCAGTATTTTTTGAAGATATTGTATCTGGCCTTACTATTAGAATTTTTGTATCATCAGGATAGCACACTGGAAAGACATCAGTTGCTGCTTTTTGAAGGAATAGTTTAAGATCGTTAGAAAATATTATAAAAAGTAAGGGGCCCAAGATGGATCCCTAAGGAATGCCTTGTATTATTGAGCGACAGCTGCTCTTTTTTTTATTAATAGTGATATATTGAGTCCGAGCAAGTTATATTTATTAAAAAATGAAGTTAATTGATCTTTTAGACACATCTCAAAAGACTTTTGATGTACTACTTAATAGACTTATTGCACAATAGTTGTCATAATTATTTGTATCGCCCTTTTTAAAAACCGGAATAACCAATGCTATTTTCAGTTTACTGGGAAAAACAGCCTCTTCAAATGATAAGTTGATCAAAAACCTTAATACATCAGAAAGGTACGGTTTACAAGTCTTAAGAAGAACCACTAGCATTTGAGTTTTTTAGTCCACCCATAGCAGACAAAACTTCTGGGACGCACACAGGAGACAGAACGAAAGTTTTGTCCCCAAGCAGAATGTTTCTATCCAAGAGGTCGAAGTCTGCATTATTCGGACATATCATTGTAGTAAAATTTGTATTAAAAGTATTAGCAACAGTAAGATCATCAAGTTTGTTATTATTCTGAAATATCAAAATATCAGTTGTTGCTGCTATTGTCATTCTTTCGCAAGTCATTAATTATCTGCCACATAGCCCTAGACTGAAATACTTATGTTGGTTGGTTAAGGGGATAGGAAAAACTCTACGGTCGAGGTATGCGAACTCTTTAATAATGTTCATCAAGATCGACAGCCCATATCCAGGTCTACAGTAACTAAAATACTTTCAAAATTTGTAGGAACCGGATCTGCGCGTACTCTACCAAGAAGTGGCCGCTATAAAATTTAGCGAAGAGACCAAGTTAAATGTTTTGTTGTCTTACGAAGATAACCTCAATGCTGGGTGCTTTGTTGCGAGAGTAATTTCTAATGAATTTGGTTCATCTGCCACTAAGATGGCATTTTCTTCTTTAATTAATAAATGCAATGTTTGGGATATTGTCGAAGTATCAATGGCATTTGATTAAGTGCTCCACTTTCTGGTCACTTAAAATTAAATTTTTGTTTATTGTTCAAACATAATATGTTTTTGTTTTGAATATTTTTTTGCAAATTTTACATACTAACTAACTAACTGATCGCAAATGACGCTTAAAAGTTGAAATAGAAACTAATACTAATTAATTTCACATAATAAGCACATGAATAATTATATGTCGACAATAATGAATTTTGATAAATATTTCGAAAACTATTGAATATCAGTATTCAGTATGTTGTATGGTACATTAAAAATTCTCAGAATTTGGCATAAATAGAACTGGCATTGTATTAAAAAAAAAAATTACGCTTCCCCCTCTTTATAAGCAACTAATTTTCTTAAAATTCACAAAAATGAAAAAAAGAATTGACCGGTTTGAGCGTTTTTTGCGAAACAACGTATTTTTAAGAGATATACCGGATGTTCCGTACTTTTTTGCCACGCTGTAGATTTATGTAGTCAGAAATTCTGTTAGGTACTTACTTTTAAGTTTGCATTATTTGCTAATGTATGGTATATCCAAAATATCCTAGTGGTAACGTAGTATGCTATAATTACGTCTACAGTGTAATGCCCGTGTGACAACTGGAGCATTATTACACCTATGACCCCGAGTATCCAATACATCCAATGGATGAATCTTAGAAGATAAAATTTTTTGGGCGTATCTAAAAGAAAATAAATCAATATTAATAAATCTATAGGGTAATCCAGATATTCAGGCTGTAAAATCTAAATGGTTCAAACTGGGGCAAAAGGAATTACACATTCCGATGATTATTAATTGCCCTTCTTAGAGCATTCGCTTCTAGTCTAAATAAAAGTAAAAGTTTTCTGTTTATGAAAAAAAGGAAAATGGAAAGTTTAATGTCACGTTAAATTTAAAAGTAACACAATAAAAAATATTTTAAGAACTAAAATTCGAGTTGTTTAAATTTTACAGCTTTCCAGAGTTCGAAATCGTCAATTTTCAAACGTATATATATAAATAATTGCGTTTAAATTTTCGATTTTTTGATTTTGTGTCATAATTTTTTAAAATCGATAGTTGTTTCTTACTAAAATGTTTAAAAACATCAAAAAAATCATCACAAGTTTTGCATTTCCCGTTTTTCTTATCTCTGTGAATAACCAATACATAAGGCCCACTCAAAGATATCTAATCTATCCCATACACTAAAGGCTAAACCTATGGTTCTATACATTATAGTAATTGAAAACTTAAAGAGTTGTGTAGACGAGTGGAAGTAATGAAACAAGAAAGTCTGTCTGTATAATGTGTATAATATATAAAAAGATCATAGCAGAGTGCTTTCGAGTAACAAGTAAATATAAGTGCTACCTGCAAATAAGTAAAACCAGGTCAATCAACCAAAGTAATTTAAAACTCTCCATGTCATAAAAGTGCTAAAAGCAGCTGTCTTCAACAAAGTCTTGATGGAACACCAGATTACTTGAAGTTTTTAGAAGAAAGTAAAAACGGGTTGCCAAACTGACATGGGATTAAAAATAAATATAACTCAAAGCCTATGATAGTAAAACTGTTATGTGTAATTACCAAGTAATTGAAATTTGATTCATTCAATTAATCAGTTTAACAAAAACCGGGTTTTAAACAGAATACAAATTGTTAACTTATGAAAAATTAATAACAATGAGCAGAAATCAAGCTGGAATCTCGGGTGCGTGAAACCAGATTTGGCAACATTGGTTAAGGGACCTGTTAACTAGTAAAAAGGAAATACATTGGAAATAAATTATTGAAAAGGTGAAATATTTACAAGTGTAATGCCTAGATTGCTCTGCTATGATTTTTTGGATATTATACAGACAGACTTTCTTGTTTGATCACATTATAGCAATGCTGAAAGTCAGGAATCAAAGTGGCTGATGTTGAGCTTGGTTGTGATTTGTTGATTCTTTGACAGCTCTATGGCAACCACACATCAATTTTATGACAGCAAGGACAATTTCAGGTCTTTCCTGCGGTTCTCGTCACATGCATGCCTATTTTGGGGTCCTTATGATTGCCTTGTATAACTAAAGGCTGTTGACGTACATTATAAACATATAGATTAGAAGAACACACATGACCTGTGGTCCTGCGAACTTAACAACAAGTTGCCCGCTCCTTTATCGTATAAAAAACTCAGTATTTTGGAATCAAATAATTTAACTTACTACAATGTGTAAAGCTATACACTTACATTCTGCTATGACCAAATAACTAAACACCAACACGACGGTGTGTCCGCTGTAGATGAAATCGCCACAGAACGTGTGCTTGCCATTCACTGACAGGCCGAAACCGCTCATGAGGTGGAGAACGCGCTTCGTTATCAGGCGTGGCGAGGTGTCGTTCGATTTGGGCGAGCACGGGTACGTTTTGCTGGAGAGTGGCAAGACTGTGACGTACATAGTGACCGCCCGGTACATGTAGAGGAGAGACATAATCAGGAATATCCGCCTGAATACTATGAACCTGAAAATAAAAAGAACAAACTATGTAATACAGTAAGCTTAAATTTCAAAAGAACGAGACCCTGTCGAAATTCGACAACTAAAATAAAGTATAAGGCAACTATAAAATAAAGATTCGCCTCCATATCCAAAGACTTCAACTTTGTAAATATTTTAAGCTGCATTATATTAAGCTATATTTCAACTTTTAAAGCTTTAAACAGACATCACTTCAACTTCTAATAATAAATAATTTATAAATAACATTGTATCTTGTTTTAAAGTGTCGAAATGCCTTTTATATGCGGACGACTTAAAATTATTTTCTCCTGTTTCCCTTAACTCCAATCAACTGCAGTCTGACATTGAGAGACTTGACAAATGGTGTAACACCAATTACCTGAATCTTAACATTACTAAATGTAAAGTTCTCCGATTTTTTAAATTCAATAATCCCATTCTTTCCACGTACTATATAAACAACGTAAGTCTCGAAGTTGTTACATCTTTTAACGATTTGGGTGTCATTTTCGATGAAAGCCTCACATTTAATCTGCACATTGATAACATAGTGTTTAAGGGTTTTAGACTGCTAGGTTTTATTAAGAGACACACTAAGCATGTCACTGATACTAAAGTGATTACTAGTCTCTATAACTCTTTAGTACGGAGTATCTTAGAATATTGCTCTACCATATGGTGCCCTTCGTATCAGTGTCACATCGACAGGATTGAAAAAGTTCAAAATAAATTTGCAAAGTACCTTTTGTTCAAGTTTAATTTTCCAAATCAAGATCTGTTTTATAATACAAGAATTCTTCTCTGCGGCTTACAGACCCTTGAGTTTCGGCGAAGAAAGGCACTTCTGATTTTCTTCCACAAATTAGTGAATGGAGGGATTCACTGTGAAATACTACTACAGTCAGTCTCCTTTTTGGTTCCTATCAGAAGAACGAGACAATCACAGATGTTTTTTGAAAGGTATCATCGTACTAATAATTATGGGTTTAATGCATTTGTTGACCGACTAGTATATAATTATAATCGTCACTTTTTGGCATGTTCAGCCTTACCTCAATACAATTAAAAACGCAGTTGAATGGATTGATTATGTGATTGTCCTCCTTGTTTTTATATGTTTTGTCTGATACTTGTGTCATCATTCTTTGTTTGTTTTGTCTGTTTTTATATATATATATATATATATATATATATATATATATATATATATATATATATATATATATATATACCTATATATATATATATACATATATATATGTATATATATATATATATATATATATATATATATAATATTGTTTTTTAGTCTTATTTTACTCCTAATATTATATTTTTTTTTAATCTGCGAATTCGTACCATTTGGAACGTTTAGCATTCCGTAGAGTACGTTTCTGAAGGACCACTTGTCCGATGCGTGCATCGGCTACATCCTTACATTCTAAATATAAATAAATAACTAGCTTCTTACCAACTAAATCCACCACCTCTAATCTGCTTAATTGTCTCAAAAAATAAAAAAGTGCCCTTGATAACAATGAATTAATAAATATCTTATATTTAGATTATGCGAAAGCATTTGACAAAGTACCCTTTACGCGCTTACTGCTGAATTGCTCTATTGTCGTGGATCAAAGACTTTTGCAAGACAGAACCTTGAAGTAAATCTTCAAGGTGAAGTTGGTTGTACATTTTATGAAAGAAAGAAAGGTCCAGTAATTCACAATACTTTTATTAAAGACTATCCGACGCGTTTAGGCTCAACAGCCATTGTCAAGGATAGAATTATGGTAATTGTAAGTGATAAAAAAATCTTGGCTGAAATTTTTATGTGGTATTTTGAACATAAAAAGCTGTTTTCTAACATAAATAATTTAACTAAAAAGGTGCTTTTATTAGAAAGTACGTGGAAGACTGATTCACTAACAACATATCCTCAGACACTAGAAATGTGGGCAAATAAATAGTAATTACCAGTAAATGGGCACTAACAACCCAAGCCTACCATATTTCATCAATAATGTTAGTTTGGGGCATACTATGGAACAGGCAACTTTATAACACCTGGTCGAAAATGGAAAACCCACATTACAAAAATAGTTAATGAGGCAAATAGTAGGATGTTTTTAATCATCAATCAACACTCAACTATACAAATCACATGTTAGGCCCATTCTAGAATATGGTCATAGCATATGGAGCCCATACTTGTATCAAAGATATTGAGGACTTGGAAAGATGCACACCAATAGTAATCTCCGAGGACACTCTTTGAAACTCGCGCAGGAGAAGTGTTCTAAACTGCCCCGTAAGAACTTTATAACCAATAGAACCTTAGAGGAAGAATAAAAATACAGTTCATTATTTACATATTTAGCCACTGCCAAGATTACCTCACAGTATAAAGTCGATCGTACGACGATGCCAAGCCTAGCCAGGAACACCATTGTTTATACCAATTTATATTATGGTGAATATGTTTAAACATGATGCAATAAAATTTTCATACAAAGAATGGTAATGTATTTCCAGTATTAGTTTCTAAGCAGTATAAAGAAATTACTTTCATTGCAAAATAGTAAAATACAAACTAAAATACCCAAAGTCTCAGATTAGATTTCACCAGTAACAAGAGTTTTAGTTAGCTATGGCAAACCCGATCGACAACTCCACGTATTAGACCATCCCACTGTGGTATTAGACCATCCCACTTTCATTCACAAGGGATCCTTATAGTAAAAAAGTATAATGGTCGACAGTAAACATTGTTACAGAGTCACGTGACCGGCGTGGATTAAAAACCAATAGCGGGTCGTGGAACTACAATAAATTTTAATATTAAAGAAATTATTTTGCTAAAAAATATTTTTTTAGCGTCACTACTGCATGTGTGTTAATGTATTATTGTGTATTTGTTGATATGGCTCAAATCTTCTAATTATATGTTGCAGTGACATTAAAAGAACATTAATTTTTTAAATATTTAATAAATAAGTTTTATTTACTTTATCTTGGACATTGCGAAACTAGGAGCTTTAGTTGACATAACTATGGTGAGGCAATGTGAGTTTGTAAACAAATTGCCGTTTAAGTTTGGAATTTTCTTTTAATCACTAAGTAAACAGCAAGATTTCCTTTTCCAGGAGACATGTCTAATGGAAGATACTTTATTCACTTATTTTGGGTCACATGACGTATTGACCAATCCGGTTCAGTATAATAGAACGTTTGTTTCGTCGAGGGTCATGTGAGAATCTTCAGAAGCAAAATGATACAAAAAAGACTGAGGTGATTTTTTTGCCGATTACAATAGTTTTTCCTATCAGAGAATGAAAATAATTATAGAATATACCTATACTATATTAAAATACTCGAAGAGCGTCTCACGCTCAAAAAAACGTACTGCGAGTTCGAAAATCACTAGATTTTGGATGAAATCTGGGAAAATTTTAAAGTTTCGGATGATTTAGCGCATTTTTTAATTTTCACTTGAGTTGGGCCAAAAGTGTTGTCACGTACAGGAATTTAAATGGTGATAATTTGGGTATTAAAAGTAAAAATGTATTTGTAAACATGTTCTAAACTGGTTAGAATTTAAGATTTAGAATATTGAAAATTAAAAAAAAATTTTTTTATTTTTTAAATTTTAGCTATTAACATGGAAAAACAATATGACAATTGGCTATTCTAGCCGCATCTAATGGCGCTCGCTTTTTTTACTTTCCTCGCAAGAGGAAAGTATTCTGGTTACAAAAAAAAACATGTTTTCTCAGTTCCGTCGGTTAGTCTGTATGTCTGTCCGCGACAAAGCTCAAGAACTGCTTGTCCTATTTACTTCAAGTTTTGGTTAAAAATTAAAGGTCATATGATGATGACGTTGTAACATTTTGGTAAAAATCCATGGCTGAACAAAATGGCGGTTTATTGAAAGTTAAAAAAATATTACTAAGAAACTGCTTATCCATTTTATCCAAATTTTGCAGAAAAATAGGTTTGACATGACCATCAACTGATAAGTTTTACTACAAATTCAAAATAGCGGCCTAATAAAATATTGTGTGTCAATGCAGAAAACTACTACATCGATTATGTTCAAATTTTGCTCAAAAATCAAATATTATATAGGGATGAACTGGTAAAAATATTGAGACAAATTCAAAATGGGAGAACAAAACGGTGGCCTAATTAAATGTTTATAAATATCTGAAAAAAATACTTATCGGATTGATTGACTGATCATGACATCCCCATTTTAAATATTTATTACTAAAAATTTATGAATTGCTCACTTAATATCGATTTTTAATCAATTCTGTATAAATATTAAAATTCGCTCGCATTCTAGGCATTCCTACTCTCATTTTTTAAATATTTACTAAAAATGTATGATATGTATTTTCAAATACCCCCAGATTCCTACTTTCTTTCAGCCAAATCTACACAAATGTGTTAAATACTTCTAGATACAGATATTTCAGCCAAATCTGTACAAATGACAAAATTCGTCCGTTATATTGACGTTACTTTTGATTTTTGTTGTGCTTTCTTACATAATCCCCACAAATGTTAAAATCATTCGTCCGACCTGTTGACATTTTCATTTTGACATCGCTATTTTAAATTTTTTAAATGCTGACACTATTAAATTTTCCTAGGCACTGATTTTCAGTTTTGGCTACATAAATAACAAAATTCGTCGGCCGTATTGGGGACGCTATTTTGGATTTCTAAACGTTGACTAAACAAATTCGGATTTTTTATATCGGAAAGTGTATGCATGTCAAATTTGAAAATAATCGGTAATGGAAGTGCTGAAAAATCCATTACATTTGAACCAGACATGCAAACATACAATCAGACGAATAGGAAGCCAATAAAAGCGCGTTAAAAGCATTGATTTTAGTTTAAAACTCTAACACCCGTATTCACTAAAGAGGTTTAACTTTAGACAAGGTCTAACTTGACAGTTACAGGTTTAAGATGACATTTTCAACAACTGAACAAATAATTTTTCTAAATGTCACAATTACAAAATGATAGTGACATAAGGCAAACATAACTAAAAATTAAAGTTAATCGAGTAAGTGGATTTTTTAGCTATACCGGAACAGACCGACCGACAGACAGTAATAGAAAAACATGAGGATCTGTAAAAACCCGGAACTATAATTTTTTCACGATTAATATTTCCTTATGCAGGAAGTGTAAACTCACGCCGTCACTGGCATTCGTCAACAAATGGCCACGGCTTGGGCATGGGCCATCCCCACTTCTTGTTTTATCGTAAACATTGGTCGATATAATGTGAAAAATAGGGGAACCATGTTGGCGCATACTCCTAACGTGATTTATTTTTTATTTTATTTGTTTACTTGGTCATACTTAAACTACAGAGATAAATCTCTAAATGGTACAAGATATAAAATACAAAACTTAAAAATACAATACAAATACAATGGTATCCTGCAATAAACAATAAAATTCAAAAATGCATATAAAATAAAAATATAGAGTAAAGAGAGAGAGGAATGAAGCACGAACCTTTAAACAATTAAATAGCGCCGAATCTAAGGAATCTTTTGAGGGTCTGAAGGCTAATGCTAAATATATCACAGTCGGAGAAATATTTATTATAATTTAAGCAAAGGCGATCAATAAATGAGTTTTGACCATAGTTAGTCCTGTGCCTCCTTATAAGGAAAGGGAAGTGTGACGAGTACGTCGGGCTGGAACCAAGAAGTTCACCGGACCTAATAGATGCTCACAGTGGATCATACCATTAAGCAACTTGAACACAAATAAGAGTAGGGCATGTTTGCGTCTCTGGGTTAAACTTTGCATACCGCACAGTAGTAGTCTTGTTTCATAGGAGACATTTTGATAACGAAAATGGAATTTAAATAATAAGTATTTTACAAATTTACGTTGTACTCTTTCGATCCTATCTATGTGGCATGCATAATGGGGCTGCCAAATTACTGAACAATATTCCAGTAAGCTTCTAACAAAGCAGTTGTATAGAGTTACGATGACGTTAGTATCGCTGAAATGCCGAGAATGTCTTTTAATGAATCCCAGCATTCTAAAAGCTTTACATACAATTGAATCTGTGTTGGTTAAAAGATAGACAGCTGTCGAATATGACGCCCAAATCGTTCACACAAGAGGAAATTCCAAGAGTTGTGTCACCAATTTTGTAAGTATTTGGAATGGGGTTAGGTGATCTTGTAAAGCGGATGGACGTACACTTGGCAACATTAAGGGAAAGACAGTTCAACTCGCACCATTTGACAAAACGGTCCAACTCCAATTGTAGCGCTGAATTTTGGATCGTATTAGAGCTAAATAATTTCAAGTCGTCAGCAAACAAAAGGCAGTTACTATTCCTAAAACAGGAAGAGGCATCATTTATGAAGAGAAGGAATAATATTGGTCCAATTTGGGACCCTTGTGGCACTCCTGAGGTGACTAAAATATCACGAGAAACTGAGTTTTGCACCCCAACCCGTTGATTACGATGGCTAAGATAAGAGGCTATCCATTTTAAGTAATTGCCCGAGATACCAATATCAGAAAGCTTCTTCATTAATAGTTTGTAAAGTACACTATCAAATGCTTTCGATAAATCTGTATAGATGCAGTCCACTTGAAGCGCTTCGACAGAAGAGACCAGACAATCCTGGTATATGGCAAGATTGGTCGCTGTAGAGCGACCCTGATAAAAGCCATGTTGATTCGGGGAAATGTAATTTTTGTAGGTGTAAAATATTTCGTCAGTAAAAATAGCCTTGAAGAGTTTTGGAATGGCGGAGATCATTGAAATTCCTCTACAGTTAGTGATTTCAGATTTATAACCCTTTTTGTGAATAGGCACAAGGTTGGAGAACTTCCAGATTGAGGGAAATACTCCCATGTCAAAAGATCTTTGCAAAATTGCGCTCAGGGGAGCCGATAGTGTGCCGCAACAACCCAATAAAAGAGAGGCTGGTAACCCATTAGGACCCGCGCTCTTGTTTGGATCCAATTTTTTGATTCTGGAAGCTACTTCGCACTCAGAAAACGTGTGGGATAACAACCCTGACGAGAAGGGAACTGACCTCGTGCAATCGAAGGCGAAACGTCGGAAAGTAATTCCAATTTGACACGGTCTAATCCCAAGAACCATTATTTCTTAATTGACCAGAGCCGTGAATGCTTTCGTTTTATGTTGAAATACTTTTGACAGCGGACATCAGTGGTGTAGGCTAGGCAAGGAACACTATGGATGACTTTTTTTTGGCCATGAGTTATTTTCCAGCCCTGTTGTTACTGAATTTGTTTATAAGGGGATTATGCAAAACTATGAATCACTTTATGAGATGTGCTTCAATCAGAACGAAAAATGTGCTGTCAAAATTACTATGGTGAAATATCTTTTGGATCTAACTAAGGTGATTCCAATTTTTCCACAAAATGTGTACGAGTGTTATTTATTGTAGAAAAAAGACATATATTTTGATATGTACTCACCTATGCTTATGAAATATCATGGCTATCATACAAGAATTTACACAAAAGATAATAATGTACTCCGAGACGTCGAGCGCCCAATCGTAGGCGGGTACGTTGTCGAGGAACACATCAGGAAGTGGACCGAATACTTCCCTGTCCGGAACCTTTTCATGGACTAGGCTAAGCGACGTCAACGTGAGCACGAAGTTGAAACACATTATGATGAACGCTGAAATAAAGGAAATAATGTTATCAGTCTATTTATTTGATTAAAGAATTGTCGAACATATTTTGGGTTCTGCTTAATGAACGGTTTAACAGTTAAAATTTAAAACTAAATCTGACATCATTTTCCTAAACCAATTGCAAGAAAATATAAGCTTGCATCAATCAATGTGACTATACCTATACTGGGTGTGCGGCAAGGTCATGTCGAAAATGATAGGGCTTACAGTGGAAGCCAAAATAACGTCAGTATTTTATATAAAAATTTTTGGTATCGGGCTTCGTTATGCAGTTATCCGCCTTGAACGGTTTTTAACGGTTACCATGGTATAAATGAAATTTGGGCATTCCATACGTAAACTGCTGATCAGTATGTGTGTCGTAACCAGGTGCATACGAAACTTAGTTAAGTTTAAAGTTTAAATGTATACATTTTTGAATGAGGTGACAAATTTTGCATGTATCTTCCTAAGCCTATCTTGATTTTTTTAGTTTCTGCTCTCATTTACTGACAAAATTCCGGGATAAATCAGAAAACAGCTAATAAAATCGAAACTGTTCATTTTAGGTATAGGACATATATATGAGTAATGATAGGTAATTGAACGCTGAATCAGATTAAATAAAAATATACAGGGTGTTCCATTTGAAAAACAGGAGATTTTTACATTTAAAGTTTTGTTTCTTTTGCTCTCCATTTTTAACACCCTGTATATTAATTGGTAAGACCAGCATGGAAACTCGTTGAATTGAACCCTTAGTAATGTATGTTTAGGATATTAGTCAGTTCCATTAAAGTTTTATAGGTAAAAATTTTTTTAAAAAAATATGTTTTTTTAAAAAAAATTCTAAAAACTCAATCTACTCAAAAACGATAAAGAATTCAAATATAGATGTTATTATAAAAACTTTCGCAAATTAACAGTAGAATCGAAATATGTAGGGTATCCCATTTAAATTAAGAAAGTTGACATGTGTCACGTCAAAATGAAACACCTTGTATAAGCAAAAGTGAAATAAAATAAAAATTTAATTGAATCCAAACAACTTTTGTATTTAACTTTGACCGTAACTATGACCGTTTTCTAGATAAGGTACTGTATCACCATAAAATGGCCACCCTGTACATATTATATAAATTTTAACATATTTAACTTTTCTTAAGCCGGTATTATCCATGTCGGGTACTTTGATAAAAAAAAAAAGGTAAATCTCTTTTACTAGAACTAGAGAAGTCAAAAGTTAAAACTAAAATATTAACGCGTAAACGAAAATAAGTTTATAAAAAATATCCTCTATTAAGGATTTAGTTTGTAAGGTAAAAGCTTGTAAATGTGTACTAGATATTTATTAGACGTTACAGAATGACTCATACCAGTAATTTTCTTAAAATTCACTTTCTAGACTATAAATACATTTGAACACGTAATTGCCTAGAAATATTTAATTACTTTAAACAATGTATTATTCATTGAAGTAGTTAATCAAGATAAAGTTCAGTCATTGTTACGTAATTAATTAAGTGCAATAAGTGTTTTATACACGGTGGCTAAGACCGATTGTACTCTGAATAGGCTATAAAACAAATTAAAGGCTCTCTAAATGGATCTCAACTTTGCTCTTAATTTTTAAGTAGAGTCGAGATTAATGAAAGAATTCCATGGAGCTCAAGTCATATCATCACGGAGGGTCACAGTTGTGAATCCAAGGCGGCTTCCTAATATAATTAGCAATCCTATTTGCCTCTTTAAAAAATAATGTTTTGCGTTTTCATTTTCAATAGCCTTTAAAAACGTACCAAATTATTTTTAAACAAGTAAAAATAAAAAAATCGGTAAATTTCCTTTACCCGGAACTTCCCTTGTTATCAATCTTTCTTTTACTAGGAATAGTGAAGTGTGGCCCATTTAGTTCAGTACATAGATTTAATTAGATTTTACATTGACACACACCGCCATTTTGTTACGTCATGTTGAATTTGTACCAGTTTATCCCTATAAGACATTATTTTTTCTGAAAAATTTAAAGTCATATTTACGTTTACAAAGTTAAAATCAAATTAATTAATTATCTGGAAATATTACTAAATATTTAGAATGAACTAAATTTTTAGGATTGTATATATATATATATATATATATATATATATATATATAATACACAAACCAGGGGCGCCCATCAGACCTATTGTTAGTGCTGTTAATTCGCCGCTACAAAAACTGAAGAAATACCTTTCTGAAATTATGCAACTAGCTGTAGAAAACTCGGAGCATTTCACTCGAATTATACGAGATATCGTCCTTGAAAAAAACGATATCATAGCAAGCCTAGATGTCAAATCGTTATATCCCAGTATTCCCATCGACGAAGCATTGGATAAGATTGCCATGAACGAGGATTTCCGGGCACATATAATACAACTCTCGGAGCATTGCCTTAAAAATACTTATTTTTCATTCAACGGGCCAATGTATAAACAAATGGATGGTGCTCCAATGGGGTCCTCGCTATCACCAGTAGTCGCAAATTTATTTATGATATACTTCGAGAAAGAAGCTCTTGAGAAAGCAAGTTTAAAGCCCAAATTATGGATTCGTTATGTGGATGACATATTTATTATATGGCACCCCAGAATACAATTTACTCTAGAGTTAGAGGAAAACAACAAATTACCATTTTTAGATGTTTTGGTCACAAAACTGCATAACGGACATTTCAAATACACCGTGTATAGAAAACCAACACATACAGACAGATATTTAAATGCAAAATCACATCATCATCCAGCACAAATTCAAGCTGTGGCAAATACCCTAATATCCAGATCCGCGCGATTAACTGAAATTATTATAAGAATTATGAACCGGGAAAGCAACAAGTAGTCTTACTATATGTAAAAGGAACAACAGACAGAATCGGAAGAATTCTTATGAAACACAACATACAAACAATACACAAGCCACAAACAACTATGGGTAAACTACTTGGAAACCCAAAAGATAAAATCAAAACGGAGTATACAGTATTCCGTGCCAGGACTGTGAAAAGTTGTACGTGGGGGCAAACTAACAGGCGAATATCAGCAAGAGTGGAAGAGCATAAACTCAGCATCAGAAATAAACAAACAACCTCAGCTTTATTTCTACATCATCAGGAAACCGGCCATAAAATAATTTCGATGGGTATAGGGAGATATAGAACATTATAAAACCAGAATACTCCAAGAGGCCATAGAAATTGAAAAACAAGGTGATTTGAATAAAAGGGACGAATCATTAAAACTACCAACAGTATGGAAGACAATAATCGACAAATCTAAAATCGCAAAAACTCAAGCGAAATTAACGCAACAACAACAGCACCATCCGGAAAACATAAATAACGACCAACGCCTGCGCAGATATAATCTTCGGCCCCGAGTGGGGATATAAAATGAAGCGTCGCAGTCACTAACAACTCAGTCTCTATTCGGACGCGAGAAAGAAAGCTTCGAAAATGTCAAATGTGATTTTGAAATGAAAACACATTATATATATATATATATATATATATATATATATATATATATATATATATATATATATATATATATATATGAATATTATAAGAGACGATCAAATATAAATTTTACTAAAACTACCACATATCATGACCATAATACCAGATATTGTAATAATTTGCAGATGACGGTAAAAAGTCATTTTGGCAAAAAATCTTCATCGTAAAATTCAAATTTATAATGAACTACGTCAACCTTTAAAAATAATAAAATTTTTATCAAAATTTAAATTTTTGATTTTTTTGATTAAAAGATTTTCCTTTGGAAGCATTAATTTATATATATATATATATATATATATATATATATATATATATATATATATATATATATATATATATATATATATATATATATATATATATATATATATATATATATATATATATATATATATATATATATATATATATATATATATATATATATATATATATATATAACTCGATATTTCGAGACGTTTTTAATCGACGAAAATTGATTTATATACTGTTTTTTATATTTTTTTTATTTTTATGATCCATGTGTGAGTTGCAAATATACAGGAAATAAAATGTTGGTAGTGACTAGTGCAAAAAAATAAACCACTAAAAAGTGCTTACGAACTTAATTTTGCAAAAATAACCAATTTCGAGGTGGTCTATTTTTGAGTTATGAATGTAGATGAAATAAAATGTCGGTAGTGCAAAATAATTAAACAACTAAAGAGTGCTAACGAACTTAGTATACGACAAACTAGTAAAGACAAAAATTAAGAGGTTCATCGAAACTTTCGCAAAAGTATATACGATTTAGCTAACTGGGTATGTGGTTGTGAAGTCACTAACTCATTTTATTGTTATGTTTGTTTGTTGTTTTCTAAGAACTCGTCGGACTCATTATGGTGGAAAATCAGTGTTAAAGACTTAAAACACTTAGACGAAAAAATAAAAAAACGTGCGTTTTCTGCAGATCACATGAAATGTATCCAAAAATCGTTATATTTAAAACAAAAATTATAGATTGCGTAAAATTTTGTGGGGCATTCGAGCTGGGACTACGTGGCTATGATGAAACGGTTTTGTCTGAAAATCCAAGGGGGTTTTCGAGAGCTTATAAATTTTGTTGAAGAGTTGGGCCAAGATAGACTATCCGCTTTAGCAATGTTAAGTATCGAGAAATCGTTTATAAAAGGAATGTGCGTGCAATTTTAACCAACGTGTCATTCAGCATTTTTCCAATTCTAAAGAACGAAGAGTAGACCTGAACTTCAAGAGAATTTAAAGCTATAAGATATTTATTTTTATTTTAAGTATGCCTAATTTTAAATTTGTTATTGACCTCCCAATATAGTTCACCACGAGCCGCCACTGATGAAAGTTTGAACAAACCTTGAAATTTTTTTATGTCCTGCTGTTTTTCTTGTTGTGTAGGTTATGTATTGGACATAGACGTCTGAAACCAGCGCAGTTCTATCGGACATTTGAAAACGAAGAAAATGCTTTTTATTTGGTTCCGATCGGATCAACACCAGAAGCTATACTATTGCCTCTATTTAAAGAAAGTGAAAAACGCCATTTTTTTCTACAAATGTAAAAAATATGGCTTGGAGTCGTTTTAAGCATTATAATTTTTTTTTAATTTTATTCAGTACACCGTCTTATCAGTATTTAATATTAAATTATTACTACAACACCATAAATTAAAACAATAAATCACATTTTTTGTTCTTAATCTTAGCTCCTCTGGAGTCCGGGCTGAGACCAAGACTAACGTGTCGTCAGCAAACATAACTACTGAGCCATCTTTAATATATTTAGGTATCTCATTGTTAAAAATAAGAAACAACAGAGGTCCCAGCACGGACCCCTGAGGAACTCCCGTATCTATGTCATTAAACTCTGATAAATGACGTCCTATTTTTACACAGAACCTTATTTCAAACAAATATGATGTCAACAGCCTTAGCATTGGGCCCCTTACACCATTAGCAGATAGCTTTTCTAAGAAAAATCTATCTGCAAGCAATCGAAAGCAGTGTAGCTTTTTAGAACTAAAGATTTACAGAACATCCCTCACCTGACTTACATAACAATTTTTCAATAAATTAAATTTACCTAGAAGTGTTTTCCACCGTTCCTGCGGATATCTGGGCTCTTCTCTCGAAGCCGGAATGTCAATTTTAATATCGCCATTGCGACTCGAACCTTTCTCCATAATATCGTCGTCCTCATCTACGTCTACATAGTATTCGGTTCCCGTGCCCCCGTGAGTATTGGGCAATAAGGGCTGACGTTGGTATAGATCTCCTGAAAACAAAATTGAAGTTGACTATAAGTTTTACATCTAAAGATATTAATGTTTATATACAGTTCCAAAAAAAAAGTGACGCACTTGATTTTTGGCCCAAGTTCAACGTCTCAAGGCAAATTAAAAAAAAAATAAAAAACCATGACTGACCGTCGGGCTCAAGGTTTCAGCTACCAATTTGCGAAGCTTGCATTATATTCGGAAATTCACCGACAATAACCAGTTCTGGGTATACTTTGAAAAATACAGGTCCACGTACCGAAACTTGATTAAACTGGTAAAAAATAAGTATTTTCTGAAAGAATTCATAATGCTGCCAATAAACAAAAAGAATGCTGGTCTATGGTCAATGAGTTTAAACAGAAAATTGGCGGAGCTCCTGTTGCATTAGATGCTAACACCCTTAACACTTATTGCACTCTAGCAGATAAATTAACCAATGGGATTACCAGTAATACAGAGCCTCTTAGTTACCTTGCAGGTTTTACTATAACCTAATCTTTCACCTTTTTTAATACTGATGCTAACGAACTTAGAAATGTTATTGTGGGCATTAAAAATAAAAATAGTTCAGGGGAAGATTGCCTTACCATAAAAATTTTTGAGAATTTACCAGACCATGTTTTGGAATTTTTGGCGGAGGCAATTAACGAGTGTCGGGCAACAGGGATGTCTCCCCCCTGTCTCAAGCTAGCACGAGTGATTCCAATTCATAAAGGGGGCGACACCAGTTATCCGCCGAATTTTAGGCCTATATCCCTTATCCCCACCGTCTCCAAAATTATTGAAAGACTTACTAAAAGTAGAATGCTGTCATTCCTAAATCGCCACAAAGTTATAACTGACGAACAATTTGGGTTTCAAGCCAACAAGAATACGGGTGATGCCATATTCACATTTTTGGAAAAACTTTACCAGTACCTTAACATCGGTCATGCCACGGCAGCAGTATTCTGTGACTTATCTAAAGCCTTTGACTGTGTCAACCATAGAATACTGCTGCTTAAGTTTGAAAAATATGGCTTTAGGGGCACATCGCTGGAATGGTTTAGGTCATACCTGGGAGAGAGGAAGCAGGCAGTCTGTATTGGATCTCTTAGGCCTGAGGAGGGGAGTATTGCATTCATAGCATCTGGTGTGCCACAGGGTTCTGTACTTGGACCCCTTCTCTTTCTCCTGTACATCAATGATCTGGCGTTTCTTGATATCCAGGGTGAATTCACGCTTTTTGCAGACGACACCACTATCCTGTGGCACAATAGCGATAAAAAGTCTCTGCTTGACACTATTTCAGCGGATCTCTGCAAGGTTAAGGAATGGTGTGACAGTAACTGTCTTTCTCTGAATATCGGTAAAACCAACATCGTTAGTTTGGGTTGTGAAATCGACCACGTAAGTCTCGGCGATACTGACCTTTTAAGTGTTAACACAAAATTTCTTGGCCTTAATATCGACGCCCACTTCAAGTTTATTCCCCATGTTGCAGCACTTTGTAAAAAAATATCAGCTGGTTGCTCACGCTCACTGGTAGACTCACGCCTCAGATATGGTATTGCATTCTGGGGTTTCTGCGGACTAGGGCTATTTAATTCTGTCTTCGTGCTGCAGAAGAGGGCAGTGAGACTGTTGTCTGGGGCTAACTCTCGCGACAGCTGTAAACCACTTTTCATATCCAAAAAGATCCTAACTTTGCCATCACTGCTAATTTTGGAAACCGTTAACCTGGTCTTCAAAAACGGGGGAAATTTTGCTGAACCAGCCAATACATATGAAACTAGAGTTTATGTTAATTTTAATATTCGTCTGCCGTTGCCCACCTCTGCTCTGACCAAAAAATCAATATTTTACGAAAGCAAAAAGATATTTAACCATTTGCCTACTGGAATGAAGTGTCTACAAAGCTTAAAGTTGTTTAGGACAACTGTGGAAAGAGCAATGCTTGGTAAAGCTTATTATTTTGAATGAATAGATATCCTTTAAAAGCATTTGTTAATACTCTAATCATCAATTTTCTAATTTTTTTATATTTTTTAAAATTTGTGTTGTATTTTGTATGTTTGTATTTTTTTTTTCACTTCAACATTGGACAAATTGTAGATATGTATGTCTTACGAAATATATAAGGAGTTTATCCTTATTATTTGGTAAAGTGTTTTTACTTTACCATTCAGATGTTTTGAATTCAATTTTTTTTTTTATGCATAATCGTAATTTTTGTGTTGTATTTTATATTTTATTTGTATACTCAGTGCTACATAAATTATTGAATCATGCTTTGTCAACAAGATTCTTGTATCTTAGATAATAAAGCTTATTTTGACTTGACTTACATCGTTTAAACCAGTGGACCGATTTTGAACAATTTTTTTTTCGTAGGTAGATAATACCTTTGTCTTCTAGCAGGAATAAAATAAATGAAAATGTTCTCAAAGATTCTTGGATAATATCGAAAAAGCTCGAACCACGTTTTTTTCCTATTTTTGACTTGCCCTGTGTATTAGTTGAGGATTCGTATAGAAACTGTCTAGACCCCTATATGAAAGACCCTTTTTTTGTGGGTATTTTGTTTTTTTATTCATCGACTTATCTCTAAAATTGGAGCCTTTTGCTGAAACTTTGTCAAGGTACATAAATGTTAATGGAAAAACTTAAACATTGCTTTTTTCCTGTTTATTATTCGAGCGTTTGTATAGAAAAATTTTACACTCTAGATGAAAGACCCTCCTCTAGTACAAATGTAGTTATTCTGTTCATTAATTTGTCTTGAAAATGTCTGAACTATAGCTTTTCTTGCATTTTGCCAGGGTATACCTACTTGAATTTTCAGAATTCATATTCTAATAAAATAAAAATAATATGAACAATAATTGGATAAAAAAGAACTTGAAGAAGGTGCTTAGTACGAGTATTGTCTCATCTAGCAACTCTAAGAGCTTCTAATTTGCGTAACATACTGGAAATTAGGATTCTTATTCTTTCCATTGTTATACGGTGCCATTCTTCTGATAAGGCATCTGCCAATTCTGCTAGCCTTTTAAGAGGCCTTTCGCGTGAATGCACCCTTCTTCCTAATGCATCCCACAAATGTTCTATTGCATTCATATCGGGGCTTCTCACAGGCCACTGTAATGTGGCGATACCCGCAGTTTCTAGGAAGTTCTGCACTACTGCTGCAGTATGCGGTCGGGCATTAACCTGCATCAGAATAAAATTGCGACCAACTACATCAGCAAGAGGTAACACATACTGCTCTAAAATTATTGATGTAAATTTAGGCTGTCATTGACTATCTAATGGGAAAAACATGAAGGGGTGTATGTCTATTCATGGAAATTCCACTCCATAACATAACTAAACCTCCCTTAAAATGATGGCATTCTGTTATAAAAGACTGAATCTTTCGCCAGATCTTTTCCATACTTTTTTTCTTCCATCCACCATACTAAGGCAAAACCTTGATCCATCATTCACGATTAGTCCATTCTCCATAATTTTGTACGAAGTATCTCCGAGCAGCACAATGTTAAGATAGCAATTTAGGACCTTTTGCAAGGCTCCTAGCCTAGGTTAGTCGTCTACATACCGTCTTCTTGAACTATCACAGCCGTATTCGACCAATTCCGTAAAATCCGCAGTCTCAAAAAGCGATTATCTCTAGGGGAGGTTTTTCGAGGGCGACCAGAACCCACCTTCTGAGCAATGCTTCTTGTTTGTTGATATTTCAGGATCGCTCTGCGAGCTGTTGTTTCAGGGGCCTACACAGCACGAGCGACGCGACGTAGCGTTTACTACTCCCATCATTCACTAAAGCAACTAACCTTGCCGTTTGTTCGGGTGTAATTTCGGGCATTTTATCACTAATATTCTGACGTAGGATAATGCCCAGTCGTATTCCCTAGCAATAGTGCGAAACTGCGGGTATGGCAACATTATAAATTCTTGTCCTATTATTATTTTAAGTTAAGAAAAAAAGTTTTCCCATTAACAACTATGCAGCTTGGTAAGGTTTCAGCAGAAAAGCTTGTAATTCAATTTTAGAAATAAGTCGGTGAATAAAAAACAAAATGCTCACAAAAAAAGGTCTTTCATAAAGGGTGTAAATAGTTTCTATACGATCTTCAACTAATACCCAGGGCAAGCCAAAAAATAGCAAAAAACCATAGTTCTAGTTTTTACATTATTATCCAAAAATCTTTGAGAAATTTTTCATTTGTTTCATTTCTGCTGAAAGACAAAGGTATTACCTACCTACGGAAAAAAATTGTTCAAAATCGATACACTGGTTTAGAAGATATAACACATTGAACTTGGGTCAAAAATCAAATGCGTCACTTTTTTTGGGACAGAGTGTATTAATTTTCAATTTAAACAATTCGATAGTCTATAAAACGGATATCAGCCAAATGTTAGGATAAAAATCGGTATTAAATCTAACATCCTCAAAGATCAAGGAAGATGGCGGTTCTCAGTCACTTTTCGCGCAAATTTTGATTATACAGGGTGTTTATTAATTGAATGAAGATACTGAAGGCGATAGTTCTTTGGATTATTTTATAGTTAGAAGTTCAAATAAACATGGGTCCGAAAATGCCTCCTTTCCGAGATACAGGGTGTTACAAGAGAGAAATCGTTTTTGCCTAATATTTTCAAAACGCCTTTTGACTTTTCTTTCAATTGTGGTAGGTATTAAGCACGTATAAAAGTACATTTTTTAGGCAATTCTTTTTTTAAAGCCTTCCCTAACATGCCCTTTAATATTTTTAAACGAAAAAAGATACGCCACTGCATTTTTTCCAAAATAAAAATTACTTTCGCAATCTTTTCATCAATTTTTTAATAAAAATGACCTTTTGACTTTTTTCTGAACGACAATCGGTTTTTAATACATGAAATAAAATTGTGCACAATGCCGACACGTATTTCATTCTTATTTTAATTTATTTAATAGCGAGTTAGCTTAGATTTTTGAAATAAATGTATCTATTAAAATTTTAATTTAGTTAATTTTTAAGTTAAAATGTTACTATAGCTTTTTCCGCTCGAAGTTGCTTTTTCAAGTAAAACTTCAAATCAAATCTTTTGAAACGTTTTACAATTTAAAATTACTGAGGACAAAAAAGTAAACACACATTATATACAGGAATTGTTGGAAGTGTCTCCACCTACACGTATGCAAGCAGCATCAACTTTTCTTAGCATGGGCTGACGTACATTCTCAAAGATTCCTGCAGTGTTTCTTATGGTTTGGCAGGATGTTATTATACGATTTCGTAACTCTTCTTTAGTTTGGATGGACACTGCGTAAACTAAACTTTCTAGGTGCTCCCAGAAAAAGTAATCTAAACTAGCGGACATTCGACTAGAGATCTAGGAGGCATGGAGGGCATTTTCATTAAGTTTATTCTTATCATTACTTTAATTGAAATTATCCTACTATAGGCAATGAATTTTAAACCTTTTCTAACTTTCTTTTTACTCATTGGTGGTAAAATGAAGACATAGTTCATTAAATTTTCTGCACATTTTCAAAACTATTTTGTTGCAATCTTCATAAAGTAATAAAAATATTAGCTTATAATATTTTGCTCGGATTTTCCACCCATTTTTTGCCATGTGTATTCTTGGTAATAGCGTTCTCGAAACAAAAAAGAAGAAATTATCTAAAATTAACTATTTAAAGGATATTAGATGGTTCTTATAGAACGTCATAATGACTTCCTTATCAAAGCAGACGAATTAAGAATATAAAAACAGTGATTAAAGGTTTGTTTGTTTATTCGTTTTGAGCCCGCAAAACATTAAGTGGCATATTAAATTGCCAAGCAGGAAATAAGACAAGCCGTTAATTATGGCTTAGTTTGCTGGAAAGGTTACAAAGTCAAAGTCAAAATATGCTTTATTATTACAAGAAGAAAGAAATTCTCATTAACAAAGCTTTAGATTGATCTAATAATACAAAATAATAATAAAATATTTTATATAAATATGAATAAAGAACTAAGAAAACCACTAGTTAGATGAAAACAGTGAATAAAACGCTGTCATAATAACCAGTATAAAGAACACATATCGTCCTTGTTTTGGCTTTTTGGCTACCAATTCGTATCTTAAATTTACAAAAATATCTAGGAGGTCAATAATAAAATTTTTCGCACAATGAAATGCCTCAATTCAGAAAACTTTAAGAGTTAGTTGGTTTCTTTTTTTTTTACTATATCATCACTAAGAAATATACATTGCCGAATACGGCATTCGGTGTTAAAGACATTTTTTTACAAGTTTACTTGAGGTACGACCAATAGCCATAAATATAAAGCATCATATTATCAATTACGACTCACAGCCAAGAAGGAATCATTGTATATAATAATTTAAGAATATTTACTTAAAAATTATTCTATGGCTTGAGAGAGGCCTAAGTAACATCTGGACAAAAGAGTCGTTTAAGAGATACGTTTTTTTACGTTTATTAATTTCAACTGACTTTAAAAGTGAGAATTTTTTACTTTTGTTTATTGTATGTAATATTTCAAAGTTTTCATCGAAACATGGTTATTATCTAAAAAATGTTCGACGTATGGTGAATCTGCTTTATTTTCAATAAAATTCCTTTTATGTACAGCTAATCTCTGTTTAATAGTTCTCCCAGCCTGCCATATATACACTTTTGGGCATGATTCACAATTTTAATGTTCTTTTTACGAAGTGTAGAAACCACCTTTTTTGTAAGTTCACCGATATAAGTATCTTACATTTATTTTTTTCTTTGAGTGGTGGCATAGAGTAAATTTCTGAAAATGTTTTATAATAGTTTTTTTTATTTAAAATATT
This sequence comes from Kuschelorhynchus macadamiae, assembly GCA_030620095.1. Classification (NCBI taxonomy): domain Eukaryota; kingdom Metazoa; phylum Arthropoda; class Insecta; order Coleoptera; family Curculionidae; genus Kuschelorhynchus; species Kuschelorhynchus macadamiae. The sequence goes on along the minus strand of JAUTXW010000774.1, from coordinate 1,274,632 downwards.
GTAAATTATTTTGGCATCATATCCATTGTTAACTGCTATTTGTTTAATTCTCTTTGAAAACTATCTTCGTTTAAAGGTATATAAATTACTCTGTGTACCACGCTATGAAATCCTGCTAATGCGTTTATTGATTTGTTATTGATGATTGTGTCCGTATGTGTAGGTTTGTGAAAAATTGAAAATTCCTGTTTATTTGCTTACCTTTGTTATGTTCAAATCTAAAAAGTTTCTAGAGTTATTAGTTCCTATTTCGACAGTAAATTGTATATTTTTTGTATGGTATTTATATTTTTTAAAAATATGTTAAGGTCTCTCATCGTGCCAGTGAAACAAATCAAGTATCGTCAAAGTATTTACACTAATAGACATTTTTGAAACATTCATTTTGGTATTTTCTTTCAAATTCTGCATAAATATTTCAGCCAAGAGTGGACTTAAAAAGTTGCCCATAATAAGCTGATTGAAAACAGCTCTTCATTAAACTGGAAGTAATTTTGGTTCATGCATATTTTTAAGGCATCTATAATTTCTGATTGTAAGATATGACTAGTTTTCTTTATAATAAAACGATTATGGATCATTCCCAAAAATGCGAGAAATTTTAAACAGACATTGGCTGAACATTAGAACATTATTGGAAGTTTTCCTAAACATAAAACAGATTCAGCATACGTCGGACAATTGTTCGTTAGTTAATAAACGTAGAAACACCCAATATATCTTAAACGACCATTTAAATATGAATAATTCATCTCTTTTGAACCCATTTTGTTAAACATTACAGGCCAGATATTATTTAAGGTTCTCGTAGGGCATAGAAGGCTTTACCTAGAAATATGTTTTTAAAATGGAGCTCATTTAGCAAATTGTAAGTTTACAGTACTGCTTGTCTGACGAAGGTCTAGTGTTGGCGAAACATACGTCACAAGCTGTGAACAAAAGCGAAAATCTAAAACAGTATAAAGTGTTTTATTTATATTGTTGATAATAGATTTTCTTCAAGTAAAGATCCAGTCAATGAAGTCATTATTTATTAGTAACAACAAGAACTGTTCAACCAACGGTAAGTAACACAACAAAATATGATTGATAACATGAATAACAAAAGTCGACAATTAGTTTTGATAAGGCGGATTCTTAAACAATATTTTGAGTTCTAAATTTCTTATAACATTTAAGTCATTCTATTTTTCTGATCTTATTTGGGTTAATATTGAGAGGCGATAAAACAAAATGTTGAAAACAAAAACAGATATTTCTTTTTAAATTTAAAGGTCTGTACGTGTTGTTTTTATGGCAAGTTTTAAAGTAAAGTTTACGTAAATTTTGTTTTGATATTATTATTTCTTTTTATTTCTGGTCATCAGTTCTCGTAGCTAATTGCCTAATTGCTTGTGATAGTTTTTTAAAATTTTGCTGTTATATTTGATAGGTACTGGGTGGCCGTTTCATTATGGGACGATACCTTATCTCGAAATCTTGAGGTAATCTGAAGTTATTATTTTTTTCATATCTACAGGATATCTTAGTTTTTCGTGGACATACCAACTTTCTTATTTCAAATGGGACAACCTGTACATTGTGCCATTTTTGGATTCCCTACAAAATTCTAGATATAATGTATGTACATTGTTCTTTATCTAACCTAACCGTTTTTGACATATCTTATATTTTATGTCAAAAATGACGTTTGCAGGCCTCAACTTAAATGTAGATTTCTTCTGCTTAAAATCATTTTTTAAATAATCAAGACTTATTTTCTGGCAGAATGGGCTCGTCTCTGTCAATATTTTCTTAGTTAACAAATACAGGATGGTCAAAAACTATGCGTTTAAAAATTAAATTAGAACATCGTTAAGTTTATCTCATTAAGCATTAAAAATGAAGGTGACTTTGTTAAAGAATGTCTATTTCAAAAATGTTTATTTTTCGAAATATTAGCAATTTGTCATTTTTCTATTGACAAATGCTATACTTACAACTTTTAAAGTTTGCTATTGGCCATGACGGTCAGGCTGAAATAAAACACAATGGAGAACTGTCATTATTTTTGCTGTGAAATCAATCTATTGGTTTTATTCGACATACCTAATTGTTACTCTTTATCGTTATTATTGTTGATGTTAGTGTTATGTTTCTTTATTTGTATTAATATACCTACGTTCTAAATTTTTTTAATGTATACCCCAGGAGAAAGAGCCGATATGCTGGAGAGATGTTTATCTAGCAACAAAAGTTCAGTATTAGCGTTAAGAAGCTATGCTACCAAATTTCCACTAAGACGCCTTCCGGAAAAGAAGGTTTTTGCTAGAGTCTACGAGTGTTTTCGAAGAAATCACAGTTTAATTCAGATTAAATCTATTGTTACATTTTGAAGAGTCGCCTGAAACTTTCATCCCACAGGTAACTCTGAACTTGAATCCAGATATGTATGAGATAAATACCTATAAGTTTCAAGTCTTTGACCGTTCAAAAATTGGAAGAAGACTATAATAGAAAGTTAGAGTTTTGCAGTACTATAATGGATATAATAGAATACAGAAAGGTTAGGGCGTGGTGTAAGAAAATGTTACGAGACAAAAGAAGAGAAAATTTTCAGAGGTTTTGTGAAAACCTAAATCCTTCAAGTAATATCAGTAAGACATGGAAGTCAGTCAAAAGGTTTGCAAAATCGCTGAATTCAATCTCTTCTCCATGGACAATCTAATTAAGCTTCGGCTAGAATGGTTATGCGAAAACCAAACATTAATAAAACCCACACAATTTGGTTTTCGTAGGGGTAGAGGTGTCATGGATAGCTTGACTACTCTCGTCACTGAACTCACTAACTCAATAGCAAACGGGAGGAAATGTTTGGTGTTTTTTTTAGATTTAGCAGGCGCTTATGATAATGTGTGTGTTTCCAGGCTTTACAAAAAGATTTGTGATTTGGGTTTCCCAAAGGATATTTGCGATCTGGCTTTGAAGTTTCTTACAGACAGAATTATTTACGTTAGGGATCCACTAAATAATGTTCTTCTTGGTCCAGAGAGGACGAACAAGGGGGTCGCTCATTCATGTGAACACTCTAAAAGACTATGTGCCTGACTTCATCAAAGTTCTGCAATACGCAGATGATCTTGTTCTTACTATTTCTGGTAATGCAATAGAACGAATGGTTACGCTTATGATTGAGGCCTTAGAAGGTCTGACCGGTGGTCAGTTGAACATCATTTGAACTTTTCTCCAAATAAGTCTGCGGCTATGATGGTGGGAATTCGTTCTCACTCTCGTTATCCGTTTCATGTCAAAATTAATAATGAAACAATTTCTTGGGTTGATAACTATAGATACTTAGGGATTTTATTGGACAATCATCTGACTTGGGGCAAACAAATAGATAACATGTGTCAATAGGCACTGAAATCACTTAATATATTAAGATATTTGCGAAGCACGTGGTGGGGAGCACATCCTTTGACCATGCTTATGTTTTATAAAGCTTATGTCAAGTCTCATCTAGATTTTGGTATAATTATAAATAAATGTGCTACAATTGACAAAACTAGATAAAATTCAGTATCAAAGTCAAATATTATCAGAAGCAGGAGAAATGTCGCTTGAAATTAGAAGAAATTGGCTGGCAGTCAAGTTTTTAATCAAAGCCTTTTCTATAGAGGATAATGCTGTAGTGGAAGCAGTTTCCACAAACTATGTTAATTACAACTATAATTATGACTTCGGGTCAAAATTAGCTATTCCTCCCTTGACTGAGGCCTTTGACATTTTAAGGCCTTTGATCAATCACATTGAAGTTTGTCAAACTCTACCATATTTTGCCAAACAACCAATTTTTAAGGAAACAAACTTCTTTAAAATGAACTTAGATAAAAAGTAGATAATTCACAATCTTTCCTGATTAAAGCTAAGGATAAGTTTCCTACTTGTAAGTGGATGGCTCCAAAGAAAGCAATGGCTTGGTCGGAGCTGGAGTTTATGGAGGGAAAAATGTCCAGGTTTCAGTAAGGCTACCATCATACTGCTCAATTTGCACGGCAGAGGTTTATGCGATCAAGATAGCACTAGAAATTGTTGAAAACTCAGACATTCAGGATATGGTCATTTTTTCTGACAGTCAAAGCGCGTTACAGAGAATCACTAGTTGTATGTGACCTAAGGATAACTCCATTACTCTTGAAACAAAGTATAAATTAATGGAATTACTATCAATTGGTAAAAACGTCGAGTTTGGGTGGATACCCAGTCATACGAATATTCATGGTAATGATAAAGCAGACTACCTAGCTAAAAAAGGTTGTAGTCTTGACGAACCTCTTGAAGTGGCTATGGATTATAGGGAGTTTCTTCCAACCATTAAATCATCCTTTTGGGATACATGGACGGAACGCTGGAAAGAAACAGCACAAACCAAAGGAACTGAGTAGGTTGAAGCTCGCAAAAGATCAACATTCTAACTTATTAAAATCTCTTGCAGCTACCACATCGGCCGTATAGCCCAGGAAGCTAAAGGCCGTTAAACTGAAGAGGAAGGAAGGACTATAATGGATAAATATTTTTCGGAAAATATTTTCCCTAATATTGTTTGGGCGGATGAATCCATATTTACGACTGCAAGCAAGGTATTCAACAGAACAAAATTACATTACTGGAGCAACAAAAACGAAAAGAAAATAGTGTACCAAAAGGCGAAGATCCGTTAAGGCTTTGTGCGAAATTTGGCGATCAAAGATTTTAGGCCCAGTATTTTAAGAGGAAAATTTAAATGCTAGAAGATATAATAACCTGTTAAGAAATGACATTCAGCGGGTAATTGAAAACGGAGTGCCCAAACAGAATCGGGAAAATTAATATGGCAGCAAGATGGCGCTCGTTACCATAGCAGCCAAGAAATATCTAACTACCTCGCCCATCGATACCAATACTGGATTGGAGAAAACGGTAATCTTGCCTGGCCACACAGAAGTCTAGACTCCCATGGAGTACTTTTTATGGGGTACCTTAAAAAGTATTGTTTACCAGGAGAAACCAAACACTGTAAATGAATTGTTTGATTATTGCTTAAAATAAATGTTGTCTATAGATACGCGGTCTTTTTATGTTTTTATTTAGTGAAAACAGCACTTTACATACAGGGCTGCACTTTCTTTAAAAAAAAAAGATAAAACGATCATTTAAAAAATAAAGTGGTTCTAAAGAAACAGGCAACAAAATGACTTATAGACGATAGTGATATTTAAGCCAGGTCATTCTATAGAGCGTCTCAAAAATTGGTGAAAAAACACAAGTTTACGTATGACCTTGTATATTATCCAGTATTATTCCGAAGTTTAAATTTATATCACAAAATCATTGTGAAAAGGTATCGAAATAAATTGCAAAAAAAATTAACAGAATCTAAGAATCCATTCAAAAATTATTAAGGGTTGAAATTGGTACAAATTTTAGGGTCGCCACTTTTTTTTGCGGGCCAGTGTATAATAAAAAAACTATTTTCTTTCTCCCTGTATATTTGTAAATAGCCCATCGAGATTTAATAGCTCGATAAAAGAATCACACAACATTTTGGTGTTCACTGTGTTTTCTGATTTGATACATAATGTTGGTGACCTTTGGACCCGCACGATAAGACCGCATTCGACTATACTTGTGCAGTTTGATTTTCAAATAAAATAAAAATAAAAGTGGAATTTGGTCATCGTGAAGACATCTTTTATGTTATTTTATCTTATATTACCTGTATAAAATATGATCTAATGGGATTCTCGTAATTTAACTGTTATGTTATTTTATGTTATTTGCCTGCATAAAACCAGCTTAATAAAAAATCAATAACGAAAACAAACTAAAGCTTTTTATTGCCGTATTATACAATTACGGTAATAAATTTTGCTGAATAGTAAATGAAACATAACCGTACCTAATCCATTACTGATGGTCACTTACACCTAAGAAAACTTCACTGTGAACTGAAAGCATAATTATTCCCCGTCCGTTATTTATTTAGCATAAAGGTAACGCTTCATTTTACAAACTGACTGTGATTAACCAATTACACTAAACAACATTAACTCGTAAAAGGAAATGAAATAAAATTACCTCTAAAAGGATGGGATTATCACATATTGGCAATATCTTGATCGTTTCGTAGTTTGCTGAAACATTCCTTATCCTGTTTCAGGCACGATTAATAATATTTTTGTAGGTTACGTCAAATGCACCAGTAAATTATTGGGGAATTCAAATTCTTGGTTATGTTGCTGCACATAAATCACATGATCTCTGCTGTATGACGACAGATCAATATAGGTCACGGACAGAAACTTCATTAGCCTGGCGAACGAGTCGGCATGAAGATGCTGACCTTGACAAAAGCGCCGTCGAATATTGAAATCTACAGTTTTTCAATAAATAAAATGATAAACTTGTCTTAACGCCAAAAAAAATAAAATTTGAAAAAATACCGACTTTTTGATGATATTAGCGAATAGGAACTACTTAGGAATTTTTTCTCTTCGTCGTTAACAAGACATGAAAAAGTTACTTCAATATCATCTTAAGTTTATTGGCAGTTTGCTAAAGAATGAAAGCACGTCTCTGCATTGTGACAGGTCGATGTGGGTCACGGACAGAAACTTCATTAATCTAGCAAACGTTCCGGATGTTCTACAGTTTTTCAATAAACAAAAAGATTTTTGAAAGGGAAAAAAAATTTGATAAAATACTGACTTTTCGATAATAACTCAACGAAAAACATATTTCTACTTGAAAAACGTTTTTCTTCGTCGTTAACAAGACGTGAAAAAGTTACTTTGATATCCTCTTAAACTTATTGGCAGTTTGCTACGGAATGAAAGCAAGTCTGTCTCTGCAGTGTGACAGGTCGATGTGGGTCACGGACCGAAATTTCATTAATCTAGCAAACGTTCCGGACGTTCATGCTGAACTCGAAAAACGCGTCGCCGAATATTGAAAAGTCTACAGTTTTTCAATAAAATTTGAAAAAATACTCTCTTTTCGATAATCTTAATAACTTAACGAAAAACATGTTTCGACATGAATTTTTTTTCTTCGACGTTAACAAGACGTGAAAAAGTTACTTCGATATCCTCTTAACCTCATTGGCAGTTTGCTAAGGAATGAAAGCACGTGTCTGCAGCGTGACAGGTCGATGTGGGTCACGGGCAGAAACTTTGGCAGTTTGCTAAGGAATGAAAGCAAGTATCTGCAGCGTGACAGGTCGATGTGGGTCACGGACAGAAACTTTACTAATCTAGCAAACGTTCCGGATGTCATGCTAACTTTGAAAAACGCGTGGTCAAATATTGGAAAGTTTACAGTTTTTCAATAAAATTCGAAAAATACTGATTTTCCGATAATCTTAATAACTTAACGAAAAAACATACTTCTACTTGAATTTTTTTTTCTTCGTCGTTAAAAAGACGTGAAAAAGTTACATCGATATCCTCTTAACCTTACTGGTAGTTTGCTAAACAATGAAAGCACATATCTGCAGCGTGACAGGTCGATGTGGGTCACGGAGAGAAACTTTATTAATCTAGCAAACGTTCCGGATGTTCATGCTGACTTTGAAAAACGCGTCGTCGAATAATGGAAAGTCTACAGTTTTTCAATAAACAAAAAGATAAACTTTTTTGAAAGGGAACAAATAAAATTTGAAAAAATACTGACTTTCCGATAATCATAATAACTTAACAAGACGTGAAAAAGTTACTTCGATATAACCTTGTTGGCAGTTTGCTAAGGAATGAAAGCCCGTATCTGCAGTGTGACTGGTCGATGTGGGTCACGGACAGAAACTTTATTAGTCTAGCAAACGTTCCGGATGTTCATGCTGACCTTGAAAAACGCGTCGTCGAATATTGGAAAGTCTACAGTTTTTCAATAAAATTTGACAAAATACTGACTTGATAGAAAACAACAGTCTTCATAAAGAATATTAGTTTTTTATGTTTTTCTTTTTTCCATTAAGTTGATCCCATTTTTTTAGTTTTGTTGAATAAATTTATAAATTTTCTTTATTACTACCTACCATGAATAAATTTGTAAAATTTGTAAAAGAGATGTTTTTCTAACTTAAATTCAACATCAATAACTCCTTTCCATATGAACAATAATCTGAACTAAATAATGTTTTTACCATTTTGAAAAAAAAGTCAGTAACCCTATTCCGAATGGAATTTTTAATATTCACATTTTTATGGGTAGGTAAGAGAAATACGGGTAAAAGATCACTATACAAATATTGCTGTATTTTCTTTCAAAAGAAAGATACGTTGATCATCCAAAAAGCAAAATGTTTTTAAAGAATCGGGCTTCAAAGTTACCGATATACAGTTTAAAAATTGCAGGTAGTTTATGCTACAAGGTGTTTCAAAAATGCACTAAAAAACATGCCTTGACTTCACTCGTATCTTATTCAGTTGTAAATTTTATTTTGTATTAATTTTTGAAATAATATAATTTTAGGCTATAAAGGCAAATTTTTAATTATTCCAACTATAAATAATATATTTTGTTTGCAAAAACCACCTTTTTTTCATTATCCCTAACTTTTTTCCATGTGTGTAGTTGAACTGACAGACAGACAGACAAACCGACAGACGGATAAATAAAACCCGAAAGAGCGATTTTTTCACGATCACATATATTTTATGTAGCCACCATTTTGTTCCGTCATCTTGAATTAGTATCACAGTTTTACTAGTTCATGTGTATACCACAATTATTTCCGGCGCACAATTTGAAATCAGTAGCTGAATTTTCAAATATTTTACTAAGCCGCCATTTTGTTCCGCCATTTGAGATTCGTACCAAAACTTTAACAGTTGATTCCTACATAATACTTGATTTTTGTGTAAAATTTGAGATAAATTGGATAAGCAGGTTTTTAGTCACATTTTTTTAACATATTCTAGGCCGCCATTTTGTTTTGCCCTATTAGATTTTTATAAAAATGTTATCAGGTCATCCCCATATGACCCTTAATCCATATGACCCTTAATTTTTGAACAAAATTTGAAGTCAATCGGGTAAGTAGTAATTTATCTACGCCGCGAACAGACACACCGACAGACAGACCAACGGAATTGAGAGTACATATTTCTCGGCATCTAGGGATCCTGAAAAAATCTCGGAGGGTGACTTTACGATTACAAACTTCCCTTTCACGAGGAAAGTAAACATGACAAAAGTATTATTAAAAGTTGTCTTCATTCTACCTGCTTGTTAAAAGGGTTATTAATATTACTATTTTTTTTTAATTATATCTCAAATTTGTATTAACATATATTCTACATCAAACAAAATGCACTGGATCTCTACAAAAAGCTAACACTTTTATATTCCTACTTTTGTGCAAAACTTGTGCTTTGTACCAAAGTGTTCCGGCCAGAGTTAAATTTTGAAAGTAATCTGCTCATTGGTTCCTTAGATAGTTCTAATAGGCCACTGAGTTCGGAGCACCCTCTATTCCTTGAATATTATTAAAATGAAAATAAAAAAAACATTTTAATGCAAGTAAACAAATTCTGTGATGTGTGGAAAAAGAGGTGTTTTTAAAATGAAAATGTTTTTCTCGGAAATTAGCACCAGCTCTAAACATCTTTCAAAATATATCCACATTAGCATTAAAAATTGACTTACATACAATTTTGCTATTCATTAAAAATACCGGAACTCGGGAAGTTTGCCCTTATACAGTTATAGCAGTTTGCCTAAAAGATGCATTAAAAAGAAACTCGAGTTCACATCTAAATATCGAGCGGTTTAAACATTCAAGACTCAAAACCGAGCACTCCGCCTATTGTTCACACTAAATAAAGGGTAGACGCTCCCACTCATTCATAAGTAACAAAATAAAACGAGACATGTCTATAGCCTGGCGAGAATTTATCCATATCCAAAATAACAAATTTATCTTACTTAATTTATTATTTATGTTCAATAGCTGATAATATTCAAGATACAGTGTTTGTACAAAATTTAGTACTTGGGGATTTTCAAAAACGGAAAATTGATTTTTTAAAAAACATTAATGTAAATTGTACAGGGTGATCTCTTATATTTTGCACTAACCTTCACCTCCGTATCTCGGTTATTTAAGTAGATCGCAAAAAACTTTAAATACAAAAAATATAAGGTTTTTACAGAATTTTTAAAATATGATATAAGAAAAAACAATTGAACATAGTTACCAAACTTTTGTTTTTCTTATGGAACACAGACACAGTATATTATCGGTTTTTCAAATGGGTCTCTTCTAGCTGATTATAAATATGCTAGGTTTGATACCTTTTTCTTTAAAAATACTCGAGAAATTCAAGAAAAACCTTGCCATAAGAGCCAATGTGTATGGGAGAGAGGGAGAAGGCTCCACTCTATATTGCCTCCTGGCAAGGTTTTTCGCAAATTACTCAGGCATCTTTAGAGATAAAGGTATTAAACTTGATATATTTATAATCACCTAGAAGAGACCATTTGTGAATACATAATATACATGGTATTCCATAAAAAAAAACAAAAGTTTGGTAAATAAGTCTGGGTTTTTTAAATTCAACTGTTTTTTGTGATATCATGTTATAAAAAATTCAAAATATTTACAAAATATAAGAGATCACCCGGTACGTATATTCAGGTCTTTATCACATAAAAAAAGCTACTCTTTGTAAATGTTTTCTAGATATCTACGTTTAAATGAACCAATAAATTTAACAATTTATTTTTTACAATAAGAGACACTACAAATTTAATTACTGTTAAACTGTCCCATAATTTGTTTACATTTTGGATGTTTTCACTTAAGTGCAAAATGCTGAGGTAAATAATTTTTTGCAACGAGGAGAAGCGGGATATGGTAGGCGTATATGCGCAAGAAAATTTTTAACGGCCATAGAGACCACCGAAGATCTAGAAACGTACCTAGATTGAAGTCTTTAAGATTCTGAAGAATCTTCCGTCCTAAAGGGGATTTGGCTGGCCGCCTGAAGACTGAAAATCCAGGGCAAATGTACAGGGTGAGTCAACGATTGGAAAAAGTAAATTTACGTCGAACAGGTAAAATCTGGAAACAAACTGTTTATGCTGTGGGATATATATGTAAGTCGTGCTCATTTAAAAAATATTTTAAATTATACGGGGTGCATCAAAAAAGTAGGGCAACTAAAAGTTGTATTTTTTTAAATAGGACACCCTATATTTGACTTGATTTTTAAATTCTACATAAAATTCTAACACTTTTTTGTATAACATGTTATATGGCTAAAATTGATACTTTCTTAAATATTTAGCTTTAAACAAAAAAAATTAAATTTGATGCACATCTATGATTAGCAATATAACGCCACTAAAAATAAAATATTTTGCTTCTGCACGAAATAAGCACGGAATAAAAGACTGCTTTTGTAATATTGAAGACATCACATACAAAACCAATTTATTTAAGTTTTTTTAAATGGAACCCCCCGTATATTTTTATTTAGTCTTGTTAAAAATTAAAAAAATCTACAACTTTTATTAAACATATTTTATACCTATCTTCAATAGTTTTCGAAATATTTTCAAATTTCTTTTTTTTGCGCAATTTAGAAAATTAACAACTCGATCAATCAAAGTAGCCATGGAAAAAACAGTCCATAGAAACTGGCGACTAAATGTATGAAATGTCAAAAACGTGTTGTTAGTGCATTGTATTTCGTCTTTCGTATTCTCGTCTAATTTAAAATGAATTTTTCACGAAATGAAATGATAGATATGGTCTATATATTGGGTGAAGCTCAAAAAAATTGCCTTCTGGCCAAAAGGCTATGTGAAGCAAAATATCCGGATCGACGCGCGCCTTTCAGAAGAGAACAGTTGTCAATAAAATTGCCACAAATCAAGATAAAGAGTTGGAAATTCTACTTCATATAGAACAAAATGCCAGTTTAAGTAGTCGACAACTTGCTAGTTTAACTGAGACATCACAATCTACAGTAAGCAGGACCACAAGAAGATATAAATATCATCCATGTCATATCGAATTACACCAAGAGTTGCACGATGAAGATTTTGAAAGGCGTGAATTATTTAGAAGCAATGGAGCTGTAAACAGGTATAATATGTCTTATTATGCAATAACAAATCCCCACTAGGTACGAAGTACAATATCAAAATCACTGATCATTAAATGTTTGGTGAGGAATCATTGGAAACCATATTATAGGTCCTTATTTTTTTAATGAACCACTTAATGGACAAAGATATTTAGATTTTTTGAACGCTGAGCTGCCTATTCTTCTCAGACCACTAAGCATATAAAAAAGAAGAGACATGTGGCTGCAACAAGACATGCTCATTACCATCGGGACGTTCGTGAATTTTTGGACGCTAATTTTAATCAAAAATGGATTGGTTGTAGCGGTTTTGTCGAATGACCACCCAGATCTTGCGATATAACTGCATTAGATTTTTTCTTGTGGGATTATATTAAAGATCGTGTTTACACCCAACCTCCTACAGCAAGGGAGAACATGCAGGAACGTATGTATGCGCCACTATATCACCAGACATGCTAGTTAAAACTAGGCAAAATATTATTAAAAGGTTCAATATGTATATTCGTGACTGTGAATATGTATAGACGGACGCTTATTTGAGCATCTTTTAAAATATAACTATGAAACCATTTGATTAACTTTTAAAAGCGATTTTTTTTTTAGTCTGATAAGTATTTTTTTCTGTATAACTTTAAAAATTAGTACCTATTAATATAAGTTTTCCTTCATTGAAGTGTATTTACTTATTTGCAAACTAGACGAGCAGACCTCTTTTCAACACAATTTTTAAATATTTATAATATTATGACAGTTCACTGATCCTTTGCTTTGAAATGTAAGATTCATTCCAAAAACCACAATATTGTCTAAAAAGTTCGGAAATGGCCCTACTCGCCTTATTATTGGGTTACAAAACTTAACACGGATTTTAAAATTTTCAGCGTGTATCTCTTGGTTTAATGTAATATGAAATGGATGATATTTATATTTTCTTGTAGTCTTGCTTTTTTTTGTAGCAATTTTATTAACAAATTATTATATTATCTAAATTTTCATTGGATTAATTTCAGATAATAAACTATTGTATTCATATTAAATACTTTTGTTTTACTGACAGCTACTATGGCTACCTTGATCCAGTTGGTAATTTTCTAAATTACGCAAAAAAGGGAATTTTAAAATATTTCGAAAACTATTGAAGATAGATATATAATATATGTAATAAAAGTTGTAGATTTTTTTATGCTTAAAAAGAATAAATAAAAATAAACAGAAGGTTCAATTTAAAAAAAAATGAAATAAATTGGTTAAAATATGTTAAAGTTGGGCATTTAAATTTGGACACACGTTATTCCTATCACTTCATGTCTGTGCAGAAACTGTTAGAAAGATGATTTTCGAGCCAGATTTTAATTTGTCCGTTTCTGCCGTAACCAAAAAAATGCCGGCCCGATGTTTTTAAACAAAATATTGTTTACACATCTGGAATAAACATGCATAGGATTCAGTGTAGAATTATTGGTAATTGTTTATTGGACCACTTTGAAGTATCAACTAAGTTAAACGACGAACTGTATCTTAGTTTTCTACAAATTCAGTTACTCGACCTCTTCTACACCTATGACAGAATATGTTGTTTATGCAGTATGGAGCACCCACATACTTTTCTAGACCTAATCGCCTGTATAAGTAGTGGAAGTAATATATTTTGGCTGGCCCGAAGCCCCGATTTCAATCCACTTGAATTTTTTATGGGGATATCTGAAATCATTCATGTATGAAAAAATAGTGAATATTGAAGAGATATGGCCAAAAATTCTGAATGCTACGGATACGCTTCGAAAACAACAGTTATTTTTTAAAATTAGGTGTATTAAAATGGATTGAAGCGAAATAATTTTGAACAGTTATTACAGAAAACTGAAATGTATATTTTTGTATGTTAATACACCCGACTCTTTCTTAGAGATCGGTGTAGTCTCTTTAATAGAAAACATTTTTTTTTTGTTTTAAAGGCATTTATTAAAAAATATGAATTAAAGTTGGTGGAACAAAATGGCGACCAAATAAAATGTTTAAAGAAGCAACGTAAAAAATCTTCTTTTTCAATTTACTTTAAATTTTGTCAAAAGGTTAAATGTGATAGAGGGATAAACCGGTATGAATTCAACATGACCGAACAAAATGACGGTGTGTGTCAATGTAAAAACTACTTATTCAATTTATTTTGAATTATACCCAAAAATCAAATGTGGCATAGGTAGAATTTAGTTAAATATTGATAGGAATCCAATATGATAAAACAAAATGGCGCTCAGTAAAAATGACTGAAAGCACAGTATACAGTGTGTCCGAAATTGGTTATGACAGTATTGGGATCTTGGAAACCGTGATAGTTACAAAAACGTTTAAATGGAGAAAGTTTTAGACAATTATGTTTGTAATTTAACGCCGTTTTGCTCGCGATTCTATCTTTTTTAGTTTTTGAGATAATTTGAAAAAACCAAAAAACTGCATTTTCGAAAAAGTCCTATAATTTATTTATTTATGAAAATTTTCAAAATCTGTAAGAACATTATTAAGGCAACTTTTTACGTAGAGTGCACCTATTAAGTCAGATTTTACATACGACGTTTCGATTTTCTAGAACCATCATCAATTTTGTTTTTTCTTATGGCCGCTGTGTTCGATTTTAACAGTTTTGAAAAGAGTATTTCTTTAGCTTTTCAACGGTGTATCACACTTTGTAATTAGGTTATTACTAAAGGTGCAAAAAGTGCGTAGAGAAAATATTTAAACGTTTTTTGGAATTATCAAAGTAAAAAATTAAAAATTAATAGTGTTAAAAGGCAATATGTAATTCAACATCCAGTTCTACAAAAAATTAGTAAAAACTACTCAATAACATTGCACAATGTTCACAAATGTTCAAATGACCAGCCGCAGATAACACTAACATCTTTGCTCAAGTAGGCTTTGGTTTTGAAATAATAGAATGCTTTTAATCTGTCAAAAATGCAACGTTTAAGTTTTATTTAACATTCATCGCTGTTTTAATAAGGATTACAATGGCGTTAAACTTTTCTAATGAAGAAATGTTTGATATGTTAGTGTGTTATATTAAAAATGAAAGAAATGCGAACAGGGCCATGGATGTGTATTTTGACACGTACCCCGAAAAACGGCAGCCTGGCAGAACTTATTTTAAAACGCTGTTTAGAAACTTGCTTGAGTTTGGCAGTTTTAATAAGATTCGCACAAAGAAGTATGCAAAAGACAACGAGCAACGCAATAGGCAAATCCTAGAATATTTTAATGAAAATCCGACTTCATCTACAAGAAGAAGCGAAACAGAACTTCAAATTCCAAAATCTACCGTTCATGGCGTCTTAAAAGTAACTAAATATCGTCCTTACAAGCCAACAATTGTGCAAGGACTTCAAGCAGGTGATTTCGAAAGAAGAATTGTTTTTTGTAATTGGTATATCAATAGATGTCGAGAAAATCCCGCTTTTTGCAATAAAGTCATTTGGTCAGATGAGACTCATTTTACAAACTGTGGCATTTTTAATAAAAAAAATCACCATTATTGGGCTATTGAAAATCCGCAACTACGCGATCCAAGCAGGCTGCAAGAGCGATTTGGTTTTAATGTGTGGTGCGGGATGCTTGGTAAGATAAACATAGTCTAATTGAATTGCTTATAATTCAATATTTTCCATTACTTTTTAGGAAATCGTCTCATTGGTCCCTTTATTTTTGATCAGACACTGACAGGCCCAAGATACCTTGCCATGTTACAGAATCAAATAGTTCCTGCCATTCGAGAAGCTGTGCCAGATGATCAGTTTAATAGCTTGTGGTTTCAGCAAGACGGTTGTCCTGCACATAACAGCAGGGATGTACAAACCTTTTTAACAACAACTTTTGGTGAAAACGTAATATCCAACAGTGGTCCTGTCCGCTGGCCAGCTAGATCCCCGGATATCACGCCGTTGGATTTTTATTTATGGGGATGTGCGAAAAATGAAATATACGAATTTGACCCCCCAGAAAATAGGCAAGGTCTTGAGCAGCGAACCTGAAATATTCTAGTAAATATAAACAGAAATACCTTTCAACGGGTAATCAGAACAGTTGAAAGGAAATGCGGACACTGCATAGAAAAAAACGGTCAACATTTTTAATCCTAGTATTATGTAGCATTTTTTTATTAATTTTATTGAGTAGGTAGTTCATACTGATTTTCTTAATTTCTGTAAGGTTAGTACTTTTAAATCGCCATGAACGGTTGACTTCAGAATGTGAAGTTCTGTTTCAATTCTTCTTATGGAAAAAACCAGATTTTCATTAAAATATTTTAATATTTGCCTATTCCATTCCTTGTCATACTTGCATACTTTCTGTTGCGATTCTTAAAATTGGCTAACCCTAGCAAGCTTCTAATCAGTGCAGCGCTTGAAAAGAAGTTCTGTCGACAGTCGTTCTTCGGGGTACATTATGTGCAGTGCACATAGTATTAATGTTACTGAGTAGAACTTACTGATTTTATGCAGAATTTAATGTCCAATTTAAAAATATTGCTATTTGAAACTATTAAATTTTAATTTAAATCGATAATTCGAAAAAATGTTTAAACAGTCTTATTTCAAACGCAAAGCCTACTTGGGCAAAGATGTTAGTGTTATATGCGGGTGGTAGTTTGAACATGTGTGAACATTGTGCACGAATCAATTATGTTATTAAGTAGTTTTTACTGATTTTTTGTAGAACTGGATGTTAAATTACAATATATTGCTATTTAACACTATTAATTTTTAACTTTTTACTTTGTAAGTCCAAAAAACGTTTAAATATGTCCTCTACGCACTTTTTGCACCTTTAGTAATAACCTAATTACAAAGTGTGATACACCGTTGAAAAGCTAAAGAAATACTCTTTTCAAAACTGTTAAAATCGAACACAGCGGCCATAAGAAAAAACAAAATTGATGATGGTTCTAGAAAATCGAAACGTCGTATGTAAAATCTGACTTAATAGGTGCACTCTACGTAAAAAGTTGCCTTAATAATGTTCTTACAGATTTTGAAAATTTTCATAAATAAATAAATTATAGGACTTTTTCGAAAATGCAGTTTTTTGGTTTTTTCAAAATATCTCAAAAACTAATAAAGATAGAATCGCGAGCAAAACGGCGTTAAATTACAAACATAATTGTCTAAAACTTTCTCCATTTAAACGTTTTTGTAACTATCACGGTTTCCGAGATCCCAATACTGTCATAACCAATTTCGGACACACTGTATACCGGGTGACAATGAAACTACTACCCAGAGCGCCATTTGAAAACGGCTAGAGATAAAAATATGGAATTTGGTGTGTTGATAGGGTTGAATATTGTGAACATTTGTAAGATAAAAACAATTGAATATCGTTTCCGGTTTCCCCGGAAATGACCGCGACTTCGTTATTTTAAATAGAACACCCTGTATATTTTATGTTTTTTGAACTCTCTTAACAATTCTAAACAACTTTTGTATAACATAACCTTTGTCTAAAATTTTTAGTTTTCCAAATAAAGCCACTTAAAAATGTGCCATAATTTCCACTTAATTGTATTTTATGGAAAAACGGAATAGGCCAGGATAAAAACAATCACGGTTATTTATTCTTTATTCAAGCCTTCATCCAACAAAATGTCAAAAAAGAAAACGTTCCGAGTTTTACAAAAAAAATGTGTTTTTCGCAAATCGATTTTTCAAGTTTTGATCAGACCCTGTAACGGGTCAACTGACTGTTTTTCGGTTTGGATAAATATTAGCATAAAAATAGGGTACCTAATTTTTAATTTTGCAATTGTTTATGAAAGTTAAGTTAATGATAACTTAAGCTAGTGTAATAACTACCTATAAACAAAGTTTTGCTAAAATTAAAATAATCATATTAGCCTTGACAGAGGTTACTATGGTTTTTAAAAACAACTAAATTTTGACAAGTAACTTTTATCACTTGTGGGCTTGGCAGATTGTTGCACTTATTATTGTAAATTCTCATGCTTTATGTCATGCCTCTATTGGTGTAGACTAAAAGTTCTTTGTAATCTCTTTAAAATGACAAGTTTTACAAGGGCGGAACAAATAGATATGCTTCTCGTTTTTGGCGAGTGCTTGCAAAATAAAAGGCAGGCTCAAACACTCTACGCAGAGCGATAACCCGACAGAAACCAACCCTGCTATGCCTATTTTCCGTGGCTAGTACAACATTTGAAAACAGTTTTGGAAAATGAAAATGACTGAAAGTTCATTATTAGTGAAGAAACTGAAATATACGTTCTGGCATGTGTGAATGCTGATCCAAGTATTTCTACTCGCCAAATTGAAAGTGAAGTTGGAGTTAACAGAAAAAGTGCAAGGAACACTTGTGTGTTAATGACTTTGCTCGGCGAGTTGAATATGGCCGATGGTTTATGCAATTTAATAACGTTAATAGATTAATATTATTTTCGGATGAGTCTCGCTTCACGAATCTGGGAATGTTCAACAGGAACAACGTAAGATTTACCTCTTGCAGAAATTCCCAACATCTACTTCCAACAAAATGGTGCATCGGCTCATAATGCTCGAATTTGTGTAAATTACTTAAATGACAGGTTTGGGGACCAATGAATACGAACGAATCGACCTGTAAGGTGGCCAGCACGTTCGCCTGATTTGTCACCTCTAGATTTTTTTCTGGGGTCATATCAAAGTACAAATCTATTTAACTCAACCTGAAAATTTGGACATTTTAAGAAATCGAATTATTAGTGCTATTAATAATATTAGCAGAACTCAAAAAGAAAATGTATTACGGAAAATTGTTGAAAAATCTGAGACCTGTATTGAATAAAAAGGTCGATTTTTGAAAATCTTAATTATGTTTAAGTACATTCTTTTTTCTATTTCTTTTATTATTAATTAATATTAATAATCTCTAGGTATAATAAAGTTCATTTTCATATTCGTTTCTTTTTGAAAATTTAAATGAATTAAAACAGGATTCCTTTGAACAGTAGATTATTTTGAATCCAGGGCCAACTTAGCTGGTGGTATAATTAAATAAGTTCTAGTAATATTGATTTTCGCTTTAAATGATCATTAACAACATGAAAATAGGGTATCAAATTTTCAAGTTTGCAGCGGTCTGTGGAAGTTGAATTTCTCATATGTGGATAAAGGTTAAATATGTAGGATTGGGTAGTAAAGCTTTTGTTCCAGTCAGTTGACCCCTTATGGTACACCGACAGGGTCTGATCAAAATTTGAAAATCGTTTTGCGAAAAACACATTTTTTTAAAACTCTGAACATTTTCTTTTTTGACATTTTGTTGGATGAAGGCTTGAATAAAGAGTGTGTTTTTTGTCTTGGTCTACTCCGTTTTTCCATAAAATACAAATAAGTGGGAATTATGGTACAGCCTTTGAAAAAGTTATATGCCCCGGTGATGAGATACCTATAATTAAAAATTAATCAGTGGTTCCTATTAACAAACCTGGTAAAGTCAGCGAATTTAGGCCAATTGCCCTATCCTCATGTGTGCGAAAAACATTAGAAAGAATAATTAAACATCGTTTGGAATGGTGGTGTGAGACACAAAACCTTACTCCATATTTTCAATTTGGTTTCAGGCGTGGCAAAGGCGTTAATGATTGCCTTGCACACCTAGTCACCGATATTCAAGAAACCTATAGCGACAATGAGTTTTTATCCGCCTTATTCTTAGACATAAGTAGTGCATACGATAATGTTAATCTTAATATTTTAATAGACAAAATGCTAATTTTACAAATTCCTAAAGGGGTAGTATTTAACTTAGTTAGACTCTTTATAAACCGTAATATATCCAGTAAAATAGGCAGTAGCACATTTAGCTATTCCATAGTAGTCTCTTCTGGACTTCCCCAGGGTTCAGTTTTAAGCCCCTTGCTTTTTAATTTATACACGGCCGATTTCCACAGCTTAGATCTAAAGGCTACAGTTTTACAGTTTGCTGATGATTTCTGTATCTATAGCAAGCAAAAAACAATGGAGTTATGTAAGACCAATCTTAACCAGATTATGTCTATACGTAATTCATACTTCTCCACTAATGGGTTTAATATCTCTAATAATAAGTCAGCACTAGTTGAGTTTTCTAGGCATAGATTTACTCGTGCAGAAAATATTATCTTAAATGGAACGGCGATTCACTGGCTACAGTCCTTTAAGTATTTGGGCGTCATTTTGGACCAAAATTTAAATTGGAATGAACATATAACTCACATTCTGAATGAAGCGGATAAACGGTTAAATATCCTTAGAGCAGTTGTAAGAAGATCATGGGGCGCCGATCCCAGTACCTCTTTAATATTCTATAAAGCTTTTATTCGATCCATTCTAGACAATGGATGCATTTTTTATGGGTCGGCCTATAACTCACGCCTTCAAAAAATTGATAGGATACAGTATAAAGTGTTAAGATTGGTGCTGGGCAGTCATAGCTCAACCCCAACGCAAGCTCTCCTTTCAGAATGCGATGAGCCACCTCTGTCAACCAGGAGAATTAAGTTGTCAGGCAAATTTATCCTTAAAAATCGACAATTTTATAATAATATCCTTGTTAACAAATTAAGTAAACCGGCTGTATCTAATTTGACAAAACCCTTCTGGAAAAATAAAAATAGTCCCCCTTTAGCTGATGCATTTACCCGCACAGCAAGTTTTGAAAATATTATACATAAACATAACTCTTATTTTTTATATGAAATTCCATTCAACACGACCTATCAACATGTTAAAATAATTGTTCCAAAATTTACTGATTTCCCATCACTTAATCATAATATACTCAAAATAACGTTGAGTGATTTTAGTCATTTTTGGAAAATATATACAGATGGTTCCAAGAGTGAAAAGGGAGTTGGGTGTGCTTTTTCCATTCCAGAGCTGAACGTAACTAAAGAGTTTAAATGTGAACAGTTTACTTCGATCTTTACAGCAGAAGCCGTAGCTATCTTAAAAGCACCAGAGTTTGTTAATTTAGAAAATAATGTCTGTAACGTTGTAATTCTCTCTGACTCTCTATCAGTTTTACAAGCTTTGGGGAATAATAGTTATTGCAAAAACAGAAACAATATTCAATTGTTTTTATGTTACAAATGTTCACAATATTCAACCCTATCAACACAGCAAATTCCATATTTTTATCTCTAGCCGTTGTCAAATAGCGCCCTGTGTAGTAGTGTCACCCGGTATATATGGGTTCCTAAATAACTACGTACCGAAGTAAATTCCGGCACTTTTCCTAATAAAAGCAAATATTCATATCGAGGGAAGTTCCAAGTAAAGGAAATTTAACGATTTTTTTTTAGACGTATTCCTACTATAAGATCATATTGTATTTCTTTGGAATTACGAAAGCTTCGAGGTAAAAATTAGTTCCCGAAAAATTAATGTCCACCTCAAAAAAATGTTTACGTATTAACTTTTTTCATTTCCACTAGGCTGGGGCATGAATAATTGCAACATTAATATTTTTCGAAAATATTATTTTAAATGCCATCGGCAAAACCTACCTTTTGGATGAAATGTTGTTGCCAAAATAGACTGCGAATAATCTAAAATTTCACCAGAGAAACTAAAATTATCAATTATATCAAATTATACAATAATTTGACGATTAATTTTATTATTTACACGAAATATTCTGCCAATCATGGATATTATTTCAAGAATAACGGATAGAAAAATACACACATGTAGTAAAATTGAGTAAAGCAGTCTGACTAACTCAAAAACTTGATTTTTAACTTCTAGAAATCAATGCACACATCTTATAAAAACGAATTAAAAGCCGCTCTTTGAAAAACATACTAAACAAGATATTTTTATTCCAATGGCTATTATTTTTATTACCATCATATCAGTAGCCAGTTGTTAATCTAATCTCTTTCTGACCCTAGCGTATAGGAAAACAATAATTATGCACAACACAAGCAAAAAACAAACTTTCCGTAATTGGGAGTGACTTGTTTCCCCGGCGGATCTGGCGGAACATTTTGTAGTATGTAGAACAAATTTTGGCGTTCGGCCAACATCGTGTCTGATGCAGAGGTAATCCCAATGCACACTTTGAATATTATGGTTTATATTGCTTTGGCGATTATTCTCTTTTAAATCAAACATACATTTGATTTGAGGTGTTTTCAGAATAATATTCTATGAAAACGAATCGGTAAATTTCCTTTACCGGGAAGTTCCCTGGTTATGAATCTTTTTATTTTCGTCACAAAGGGATGTACTAGGGCCGCGAAAAACTAATAATCCCATTGACATTAAATCTTCGTCAAAAATTAAATGTCATTCCTTTACCCGGAACTTCCTTCGTTATGAATTATTAATTTTATTGGGAAGAGGAAGTGTGAGCCAAGTCAGTTCAGTACATAGTCACAGTATATATGTGTTACATATACTGTCTATTCATTTTTCTTGGGCGCCATTTTGTTCCATCATATTGGATTCCTACCAATATGTTTACCATTTCCTTTCTACCTATGCTACACTTGAATTTTGGGCATAATTTAAAATAAATTCAATAAGTATCCCATATTCACATTTAATATTTCTGCAAAATTTAAAATCAATTGAACAAGACTTTTTACATTGATTTTTTAAAAACTTTGTTTGGTCATTTTGTTTCGCCATGTTACACTGAAACCCCTATTATCAGACTTTACCTACTCCGTTGCTTAGCAGATATCCCAGACATTAAGTTTCTGAATGGTTTTCATTAACGATCCTCTTTGTTATCTCTCTCGATGTTAGAGTGGTGTATTATTTGGGGTTAGGATCCAGTAAAAAAAAACCCTTTTTTTAAAATGCCGACGTTTCGCCAATTTACTGTTGCATCGTCAGGATACAAATCTTATATCCTGCATGAAACCCATATCAGTCTTTACCTACTCCATTGGTCCGCAGATATTTCCTAACCCCAAATAATACACACACATAACAAGATCGTTAACGAAAACTATTTAGAAATTTAATATCTGGGAAATATCTGCGATCCAACGGAGTATAGGTAAATACTGATAATATAGGTATCATGCAGGATATAAAATTTATGTGTCCTGAGAATGCAACAAAAAAGTTGTGAAACGTCGACAATTTAAAAAAACTTTTGGTTTTTTTACTGGATCCTAACCCCAAATAATACACCACTGTAACACAAAAACCAGATGATCGTTAACAAAAACCATTTAGAAACCTAATATCAATGAATACAATCTATACATATATACATATACATATATATATATATATAATATATATATATATATATATATATATATATATATATATATATATATATTACACCACTCTAACATAAAAACAAGAGGATCTTTAAAGAAAATTATTTAGAAACTTAATATCTGGGAAATATCTGCGGACCAGCGTAGTAGCTAAAGTCTGATAATGTGGGTTTTATGCAGGATATAGAATTTATATGTGTCCTGAGGATGCAACAATAAAATAGCGAAACGTCGACAGTTTAAAAACGTCTGTTGTTTTTTTACTGGATCCTAACCCCAAATAATACACCACTCTAATATAACTGTTAAGAATTTTGCTGGAAGGGTGGTGGTTTGTTGTGAATTAAAGTTAATAAATGAAACAAAAACCTTTCTGAAAGAACTCTATTGAACAACTGCCTAAATTAAAATTAAACACAGATTAACAAAAACGCTTATATAGCAATTTAGGCGACTCGGCGCTCTCACACATATCTTGCCGGTGCCGCCAGCCGTAACTTAGTCTAAACAAACACATATGAAATTAATATTTTTAAAGCAATTGATTAACAATTTTAACACTCTCCCTAAAATATTAATTTTATGCTAACAAGTACATACATACTTAAATTCTAACTAAACCTAATTTTAAACACAACAATTCATAAATTTGCTTTACTAGTGGTTTAGTCATTATATCGGCGATTTGATTTTCGCTCGGAACATACACTATATTAAATTCGCCTTTTTTATATAAGTCACGAATATAATGAAATCGGATATCGATGTGTTTTGTGCGTTTATGTCCTTCTGGGTTTTTAAATCAGTTTAATCGCACTCTGATTGTCAATGCACAGACACATGGCTATATTTTTCCGAATTCACGCCGCTTTCTTTAAGTATGCGCACTAGCCACACTAGGTCTTTCGCCGCACTTGCTGCACTCATATACTCCGCTTCTGTCGTAGATAAAGCGACGCACTGTTGTTTTCTGCTTTGCCATGATACTGCTGCTCCACTTATTTTGCAGATAACGCCTGTTGTTGATCTTCTGCTTTCAACATCCCCAGCAAAATCAGCATCACAAAAAACTTCCAATGATTCGTTGGTACTATAGAGCAATCCAAAATCTGCTGTACCCTTAACATAACGAAGAATTCTTTTTACAAGTTTGCAATGTGCTGCAGTAGGATTTTCTAATGCTCTTGACGCAATGTTAAGTGCATACCCAATATCTGGTCTCGTGTTAACTTGCAAAAACATTAAACTTCCCACAATTTCACGATACGGAAAATTATCAATTTCCTGCGTTATTGACATATCCGTCTGCCATCCTGGATCAATAGGCGTGGCAACCACTTTAAAATCTTCCATTCCATATTTTTTTAAAAACTTTTGAATGTAAGTTTTTTGATGAATAAAAATTGAACCATCATGCTGTTTTTCAATTTCTATTCCAATGTAATTCTTTACATTACTTGTCATCTTGGCCTTGAATGTTTTTCCGATTTTCCCAAGTAGTTTTTCTAGCTCTTCGGCGTTTGATGATGCTACCAAACCATCATCAACATATAGCAACAATAAATTTTTTTCGTTGTTGTTTCTGTTTATAAACAAACACGGATCCGAAGCACTCTCCCTGAAACCACATTCTTCAAGAAACTTTGAAAATTTTTCATTCCAACACCTTGGCGCCTGTTTTAAACCATACAGACTTTTTGTCAGTTTGCACACACGGGTTGTTCCGTCTTCAAACCCCTTTGGTTGCTTCATGAAAATTTCCTCCGTTACATTTCCATATAAAAATGCAGTTTTTATATCAAATTGCCTAAGGTGCAATTTTTCTGTTGCTGCTATACTTAGTAAGACCCGAATTGTCTCAGATCTGGCTACTGGACTAAATATCTCATTGTAGTCCACCCCTTTTTGTTGCGAACAGCCCTTTATAACCAGACGCGCTTTATATCGGTCTATTATTCCATTTTCCTTATACTTTTTACGATATACCCATCGGTTTTCAAATATTTTCTTATTTGTTGGTTTTTCCACCATAATCCACGTGTTATTTTCCAACAAAGATGACATTTCTTCCTTCATGGCATCCATCCAGTCTTCTTGTTGTTCAGATGACACTGCCTCGTTGAAATTTATTGGTTCATCCGCCAAAAACGCGACAGGTACTCCATAAAAATCTGGCTGTTTCAATTTTTTTCGATCTCTTAAGTTTCTTGCCACAGGTAAGTCCTCAGGGTCTTCCTCAGGTAAGTTTTCAGGTAAGTTTTCTTCAAATTTTTCTTCCTGAACTTCCTCCTCTTTTTCTATTACGTTGTCAACTGGTACTTTGGTTGGTAGTATTTTTTCATTTTTGAAAATCACATCACGACTTACTATCACATCATTTTTCTCAGGTATCCACACACGGTAGCCTTGCATATTTTCTGCATATCCCACAAAATAGCCTTTAACTGACTTTTTATCTAGCTTGTGCCTTTTTTCTTTTGGAATGTGTACAAAACACTCGGTACCAAAAATTTTAAAATGCGAAATTTTTGGCTGCTTTCCACTCCATATTTCTATCGGTGTTTTTCCAGGAATTCTTGTAGGCCTTGTTCTATTTAAAATATACACAGCCGTATTCATGGCTTCAGCCCACAATTCTTTTGGAAGATATGGTTTTGAGTATAACATTGACCTTGCAGACTCCACAATTGTTCGATTTTCCCTTTCAACAAAACCATTTTGTTCCGGAGTATAAGGCACTGTAACTGTTTGTGTTATACCCATTTTGCTAAGCAAACATTTCACATTTTTATTTACATATTCTTTGCCACCGTCATTTTGAATCCCTTTTACATGATCAGTAAATTGCGTCTTTATTTCATTTAAAAAATGCTCCAATTTTTCGTACACCTCTGATTTATTTTGAATAAAATAAATCACTCGATATTTACTGTAATCATCCTTGAAAAGTAAATAATATCGATTACCGCCTAACGATTCCACTTCCATCGGGCCGCAAACATCGCTATGAATCATTTCTCGAACTTTACCAGCGCGCTCTTCTTTGCAATCCCGAAACGCTTGCCGGTGATTTTTCCCGTACGCGCATCCATCACAAACATCGCTGTCCTTTTTTAGTTCAAGTCCATAACGTTTCATAAACTCTTGCACGTGTTTATTATTTTGATGCCCAAGTCTCTCATGCCACAGTAACAAAGTGTCGCCGCCACTCTTGATTTTTTCCGAAATCAAAACATCCGCGCTCTTATCGCATGGCGTGACGATACGTAAAACTATGCGATAAAGATTTTCAGCTTCTTCGCCCACGGCCACCACTTTATTATTGCGCAACAGCTTGCAGTTTTTACCGTTATTGTTTATCACAAAATCGACGCCCTTTTTTGCCGCACATTTTACCGAAAAAAGGTTTCGCGCGATTTTTGGCACATATAACACGTCATAGAGAGCTCCCGGTTTCCAAGTTCCATCAACGTACGTTTCGACATTTATTTGTCCACTCCCGTACGCGGCGATACTCTCCCCGTTTCCGACACGTATCATATGAGGCTCTGAAAAAACTTTAAATTCCACAAACCAGTCCCTACGATTCGTAATGTGATTCGTCGCACCAGAGTCAATCAACCAAATGTCAGAGCCGTTTTGCACATTATTAATTCCTACAAACGCTTGTCTTTCCCCGGAATCGTCTGTTTGCATTTGTGCACTGGCATTTGATAAACAATCCTTTTCCAAATGCCTTTTTGACCCGCACTTAACGCAACCCGGACAGTCTCGCCGAAAATTTCCCGCTTTTCCACATGTAAAACACTTTCCCTTTTTAACCACCTGCGCCTTCTTGATCTTAGGATGAAATTGAGTTTTTGTCACTAACGCGGTTGTCAATTCGTTAATTTCTGATTCACTCTTTTGAAGACGTAACTCTTCAGTCATAAGACGAGTTGTAAGTGTTTCAATGTTACGCTTTGACGAGTCCATGGATTCCCAAGCACTATGGAAATGATTAAATTTGACTGGCAAAATTGATAAAATTCTTGCCATCAACATTGAATCTGGTATTGGACTGTTGAGTTTTTTCGTTTTGCTTGCCATTTGTTCCAATTTTGAAATATGCCCCTGCAATGTTTAGTGACGAGTCCCATTTTAATTCAAAAAATTGCTTTTGAATTAATCCCAAACTTTCGTCCGATTTCAAGTCATACACGCTGTGTAACTTGACCCACATTTCCCTGGCACCTTCACAATTCATCAATAACTGCAATGGTTTCGCCTCCACAGTGGTCACAATGGTTTTCCTCGCTAACCGATCTGCCTTTGTCCACTTTCGTAATTGTTGATCGTAGTTCTGGTCTGTGCTTTCTGGCTTTACGAAGGTTCCATCGCAAACTCCCAGAGCATCCTCACTATCCAGCAACGTACTCACAACAAACTGCCATTGCTGCCAGTTGTCCGCATCCCTAAGCTTTTCAATTCTTGGTTTTTCACTTTCCATTTTTTATTGTCCACGCTTTCACGTTATCGAATGTTTACACAACTAACTTGCCACACCCGACTCGACGCCGCGCAACAAAAAAACTTTTGCTCACAATAAAACCACCTTACTAACCTGGGTAACTGGGCCCATAACCTGTTAAGAATTTTGCTGGAAGGGTGGTGGTTTGTTGTGAATTAAAGTTAATAAATGAAACAAAAACCTTTCTGAAAGAACTCTATTGAACAACTGCCTAAATTAAAATTGGTTTCGTTTAAACACAGATTAACAAAAACGCTTATATAGCAATTTAGGCGACTCGGCGCTCTCACACATATCTTGCCGGTGCCGCCAGCCGTAACTTAGTCTAAACAAACACATATGAAATTAATATTTTTAAAGCAATTGATTAACAATTTTAACAATAACAACAAGAGGATCGTTAACGAAAACCATTTAGACACTTAAAATCTGGGAAATATCTGAGGCCAACGGAGTAGGTAAAGACTGGGGTTTCATGCAGGATATAGAATCTATATGTGTTCTGAGTATGCAACAATAGAGTAGGGAAACATCGACAATTTAAAAAAAGACTTGCTTTTTTCACTGGATCTTAACTCCAAATAATACACCACTCTAACAATTTTTTTTAAACATATTATTAGGTCATCCTCGTATGACCCTTAATTTTTGGTCAAAATTTGAAGTCAATCGGGTAAGTAGTATTTAAGCTATGTCGCGAACTAATAGACAGACAGACAGACGAAACGACAGAATGGATAAAACATGTTTTTTACAACCATCTACAGAGCAATATCTAATAGGCATCAGGGCTGTTTTTAGGGGTGTGCACGGTGTGCTGGCACAAAGGCGGCTAAATTATTGGGGCGGCCGCAGGCCGCCCACCAAAAACACAAAATTACCCATTTGATTACAAAAATATACCTATATTTTTGTTTTCAAAATAAAGAAAAATTAAATTACATTTTGTTAGGTTTTTAAGATAAAACATTCATAAGAAATTTATTACCGGTCATTTCTTTTTTTTGCTGTGCATGAGTTGCCGAAATTACAATAGAACTATTTATAGCAGCGTTCCTTGGAAAAGCAATAAAAATGATAGATAAGGGCGGCCGCCTTTCAATGCAAAAATGTTTGTTTATAATTCATAATTGGTATGTGTACAGTATATAGTTTTATATAGCTCTATATACTGTAGAATGGGGCAGTTTTTAAATGTTTTGTTTTTCTTTTTAGTATTCGATTAACTAGCCAGAGTTTAACAGTGATATAAAGTGTTTGTTGTTTAGTTATTTTTTTCTACATTTTGCAAAAGTGAAATTTCAAAAGAAACAAATTTTCGTAATTTAAAAAGGTAAGTTCTTCGGATAGATATTACTTTACTTAATATTACCATCCAAATCCGCATCTTACGTTTTGGATTTAATATTAAACATGTGAAAAAAAATTTTTTTTAGCTTGAGATCAAAAAGTGGTTTATTGTTAATTTTATGTCTAGATTAATTTTCTATATTTCAAGTTTTAAAAAATGTATAAAGTAGTTTTACTAATTTACTTATCTAATAAAAATATAATAATTATATTTATTTTTTGGGTCATTTTAAAAACAAAATCTGATGCTAGATTACAATTTTACTTATTATTTATAAAAAATTCCATTTGGTGCGAACTTAATTGGGGATACTATAAAATTATATCTTCGCAGATTCAGAACTATTACATAAACTAAATTTTCTAACTTTAATTACCTTTCAATTTTATTTCCAGATGTCCGATAGAAAAACAAAACGTTTATCTGGAGCTCAATATAAAAAAAGAAAATTAGAAAAGGAAGAAAACAAAAAAAAATTAAGTGGATCTTTGCAAAAATATTTAGTTCCATCAACATCGTCACAGGGTACAGATACAATTGAGGATTAAAATGTAAAGGATGCACATAAAGTAAGCGACCCTGAAGAAAAAAAACACCCTGAATCAAATACAGAAATAGATAATGAAGAAAAGATGCTCTTAACCGATGATAATCCTAACTTAAACGAAGTTATCCCTGAAACTAATGATGATTTTGATGTCAGCGACCCATTCACCTGGCCGGATATTTTACAAAATCAAGTTATTGAGCAAATAGTACAAAACGATTTTCAGCATATAGAAAAAAAATTTCCTTCTGATGAATCGGGAAGGAAATTTTCTTCAACTCAATATTTTCGAATTTTGCCAAATGGTGAAAAAATTAAAAGAGCTTGGTTGGTATACTCTTGTAGAGCAAATAGCATTTTTTGTCTTTGTTGTAAAATATTTTGTAAGGAAGTGTTTAAGTTAAATAGCAAAATGGGGTATTCTGATTGGCGACATCTTTCACATATTTTATCCAAGCATGAATCTTCTGTACATCACTTGCAAGCTAATCAAAAATGGGTTGAGTTAAAAATGTCATTAAATAAAAAATTAACTATTGACAAAGAACGGCAAAATTATTTTGAACTTGAAAGGGAACGCTGGCGCTCTATCTTAAAAAGGTTATTGCAATTATTCAATTTTTAGCTGGACAATCATTGTCATTTCGTGGAAAAAGTTCCGTCTTATACGAACAAAATAATGGCAATTTTTTAAAAGCTGTTGAAATGGTGGCAAATTTGACCCAGTGTTATCCGATCATCTAAAAAAAATTACAAAGACCCAAGAATCAAAAAGTAAAATAACTCACTATTTGGGAATTCATTTTCAAAACGAAATAATTACTTTGCTAGCAAAAAATATTTGCCATCATTTCACGACACTCTTAAAAAAATCCAAATATTTTTCCATAATTTTAGATTCTACTCCAGATGCAAGTCATACAGAGCAAATTACATTTGTAGTCAGATATGTAGACTGTAACGAAGAAAATGTTGTCATAAAAGAGTGTTTTTTGGGTTTTTTTCCTATTTTATATACAACTGGGGAAGGGATTTTTAACCTATTGGTTAATGATATTTGAATTAGATATTAGGGATATAAGAGGTCAGGGCTATGATAATGAGGCCAATATGTCCGGAAAACATATCGGACTTCAACAAAGGGTAAAAAATGTTAATTCCAGGGCTATATTTGTTCCTTGCACCGCTCACACACTAAATCTAGTAATAAACGATTCCGCTAAAATCTCCCACGAAACAATAAATTTTTTTAACATCGTGCAGGAACTGTATGTATTCTTTTCTTCTTCTCCTTTTCGTTGGGATGTTTAAAAAAAAATGTTAGTAATTTAAATCTTACATCGGTAAGTGACACCCGATGGGAAAGCAGAGTTAAAGCGCTTAGACCACTTCGGAATCAACTAGGAAATATTTGTAAAGCTTTGGTTGAGCTTTCAGAAGATGTTACAAGAGACTCAAAAACAAAACTAAGTGCCAATTCATTATTAGAAAAAATAAAATCATTTATTTTTATCTGTAGCTTAGTCATATGGTACGAGTTATTAGTTAAAATTGACGTAGTCAGTAAATTATTGCAAAAAATTAATATTGATCTGACTCAGTGTGTCACATCATTAAAACATGTACTTAACTTTATTAACGAAATGCGATCGGACCAAAGTTTTAACACTTACATAGAAATTTCATCCAATTTAGCAAATGAAATTGATGTGGAACCAGATTTTCCAGAAGTTCGTATAAGGCGGAAAAAATCCCAATTTAGTTATGAAAGTACAGACAATGTATTAACTAACGAACGAGAGAAATTTAAAATAAATTTTTATTATACTGTTATTGACCGAGCTAGAATATCAGTAGAAGAAAGGTTTAATTCTCTTTCGTATTGCAGTAATATTTTTAACTTTTTAACACGGTTTCATGATGTGACATCGGATGATTTAAAACAAAAATGCGTTGAACTTGAAATCGCATTAACCGAAGACGAATCGAGGGATATAAGTGGTGTAGAACTATTTGAAGAAATTGTTACATTTAAATCTCTAACAGATCAAATCAAACCTATTGTGATTCTAAAATTTATTTATAGTAATAATTTGGTCTCATCTTTTCCTAATTTATGTATAAGCTTGAGAATTTTTTTAACAATACCAGTAACGGTTGCATCTGGTGAACGGTCATTCTCAAAATTAAAAATAATAAAAAACTATTTAAGATCTTCTATGTCACAGGAAAGGCTTACAAATTTAGGTATAATTGCCATTGAAAATGAAATTTGTGAAAATTTAGACCATAATAAAATAATAGACGAGTTCGCAAGTACAAAAGCCAGAAAAATATTTTTGAAATGAAGAGGTTGTTTTTTTATTGGGACTTGCTTAGTTTTATACTTAGATACAATATAAAAGATACCAATTTTTGTTTGTTTGGCTTTTATATTATTTGATATTTAAATAATTAATAGTTTAAACATTTGTATTTTGTTTTATGTTGTTTATTGTTTCGTTTAATAGATTATTACCTTATGTTATGATACAATATTACTTGTTAATGTATACGTAGGAACTTAAATATATTTTTTTGTTCAATAAATATTGTTTTTTTTTTGTTATAAAAGGGCGGCCGTTTTATTTCTGCACAAAGGCGGCCGAGGGGCTAGGAACGGCCCTGATAGGCATATTGGCTCATATTTGTCAAAGAAATAATTTTTTTTTGTCTCACTATATAGCACAATAACACGGAGCCTGACCAACTGGGTATGTGCCGGAGACCCCACCGTTACCCAGAATATACCAGCCGAGGCGGGAAGCGAGGAATAGGTAAATCGAGTCACGTGTTCGAATGCTGCAACTTATATTTTTATTCAGTAAACTTTGATAATACTTAATTTTTATGTAAAATTTGAGATAAACTGGATAAGTAGTTTTTTAGTAATATTTTTTTCAGTATTTCACTAGGTCGCCATTTTGTTTTGCCACATTGGATTTTTACCAAAATGTTAGCAGGTCATCCCCATATGACCCTTAATTTTTGACCAAAATTTTGAAACGTCTGACTTTAGGATATAACATCAAAATCGAAAAGTATAAAGAATTCGCAGTAGAAGCAGAACAATCTCTTAGCTTCCGTACACAAAGTCCTTATTCATGGCTGGGACGTTATAGAACGGTTTCCTGTCGACAGAGGAACGTTCCGAAAACGCAGCAGAAGTTACGAATAAACATATAAAGGAATTTAGAAGTTTTAGTACGCGAAAGATGACACGTAAGTTGACGAACGCAGACCTGTTACATATAGACTTTTATTAAATTCAGATTTTTTCCTAACAAGTCCTTGGAAACTTCCTGGCCAAAAGAAAAGCGTGTTATCGAAAGATGTATTAGATTTACTAAGTAATTAGGTAGTGGCATTGTTTCATGTTCTGTAATTTACTTTATACACGGTGGTCCTTTTAAAGTGTTACAAAGCGATATTGAGAAAACGGCTGATTGAACATAAATGAAATTTCTAGGGATGCAATGGGTCGTTGGGGGACATTTTTTGACGGAGTAAGTAATGTTTTAACCCTTTCCACTGTTTAGGGGACAGGACTTCGAGAGACGGGTGCAATTTTATCGGTGGTTTCGACTATGGATCAACGAAAACAACTCACGGGAAAACAAAATATTTTCTGACGAAGCAAAATTCACTAACCATGGTCAACTCAATCGTCACAATATGCATTACAGTCGCTAATCGACACCCTTGGTCGATAAATACTTGGTGTGGGATATTTGGCGATGTTGTTACTGGACCTCATTTTTTCGATGGTAATCTTAATGGACAGCGATACTGCGATTTCTCTCGAAATGACTTGCAAAGATTGATGCCAAATATTCCAGAGCAACAACGTGAAGCAATTTGGTTCCACCAAAACGGCGCACCACCACATTACTGTAGAGAAGCACGTGCTATATTGAATGACGCTTACCCTAACAGATGGATTGGACGTGGGGGGTCAGTAAATTGGCCTGCAAGATCGCCAGACTTAACTCCCCTTGATTTTTTCTTGTGGGGTTTTGTCAAAGAAAAAGTCATGGTGACTGCTCCAACTACAGTCGAAGACATGAGAGAAAGGATTACGCGTGCAGTTCGTGAAATCACCCCAGATATTATGTTTTTCAGAATGCGAAATTCTTTTCGAAAGAGAGTTGATAAATGTTTAGAACAAAATGCCCGTCATTTTGAACATCTGATAAAATCATGTACCTAATATCAGTTTTTTCTTCTGTTGATTTTATTTTTAATTTTGTTGAATTTAGCGTAGTGACATTGACATTGCCATTAAATTATTCATATTTTTGTAATTTTGATGTGAATGAATATTATTTGTATGAAAAAATATTTTAATTTTGTAATTTATGTTCAGCCTGTATAATATATTGTGCTATATTTTTGATGCATTTACCTAAAAAACGTTTAGTATGTTAAATAAGTTTAACTGCCTCCTTATGTCCTATCTTGCCATAGACAAGGAACCACTGTGGTTTGGTTTAAATAATCTGTTTTTTTTTACATTTGTAATCAAAGTGTTTCGAAATAAAGAAGTATCTCTTTTATGTTTTTTTATTGCTTGGAGTAAATTTTGTACGTTATTAAATATTATAAAGAGCCTTGTTTGTGGATAGGGGTTCGCGAGACCACGAGACTAGTCTCGGTCTCGTTTCGAGACCGAGACTTGTAAAATTATTTCTATACCGAGACCGACACTTTGTGTTCGAGACCGAGACCGATACCGAGACTTACCTATCGAGACTCTCGGTCTCGATCTCAAAGTGAAATAGCAAAATAACTAATGTTCGTAAACTATTTGTTTTGACAAAATAATTAAAAAAATATATTTGAGGGCAAATTAATTGATGCAAAAAATAATTTTTCTATAATCAATTATATTATACTAGCATATATGTTCTTGTAACAAAGATACTAGTGAAATAGTCATTTAAAAAACGATATAAATAACCATAAAAAGAGAATTTCCTAAATTTAGAAATTCTAGTAGCGAAATTCCACTTCACATGTCGAAAACCGTAAATTGCTACCCTGTTCTCAAAGAGAGACACTTTATCACAACTATACTATATAGGATTTTGATATTGTGATCTATATAAATTTATAATCGGTTTTTATGTTTAATTATCGAAAGTAACTAGAATCCAAAAATTTTTATTTTTTTGTTCAATAATTAATAACTAATAGAGTGTAACAACTAAAAACATCGCAATATCATATTCTAATATAGTATAGATACGGTAAAGTCTCCAACAGACGAAGTAATTGTGGTGATTTTTGTTTAAACATTTTCTGACTTAAAATAAACAAAGAATTGTTAAAGAAAATCAGTGAAAATTTTTCT
Source organism: Kuschelorhynchus macadamiae (assembly GCA_030620095.1). Taxonomy (NCBI): domain Eukaryota; kingdom Metazoa; phylum Arthropoda; class Insecta; order Coleoptera; family Curculionidae; genus Kuschelorhynchus; species Kuschelorhynchus macadamiae. The sequence goes on along the minus strand of JAUTXW010000774.1, from coordinate 1,239,450 downwards.
TAACATTTTCTTTTTTAATCGCTTCGATGGCTTGCTAATTAAAGAAGGTACGTGTTTTATAGAACAATATTTTTGTATTGATTTTGTTTATATTTGAAAATAATGGACGATATAACATTTTTACCTCTATGTGTATAATAAAAATAATACATATACATACGGACAAGATTTTCAACAAACAAAACACAAAGTAGAATTTGGTTTAGGGTTTTAAATAGATTATCAATAAAGCTAATTCAACTATTACGCTTAAAAAATAACGAACTGTTCTAATAGCAAAGTAAAAATTTGAATTTCTAAACATACATTATAAGCATATTTTTAGATTTTATTTCAACTTATATAACAAACCTAAAAATATTACAGAAAATTTAAACTAATATTTTATAATTTTATTTTTCAAGTTACTTTTATACCATGAATGAATATATAATAAGCATTGGTTTGAAGTTTCATTTAACATGCTTCTTAGTTTTGTATTAATTAACCCTGCTTGTGAAAATAAACGCTCTACTGCTAGAGATGGTCGCCTGTATAGACAAAAGATCTTTTGCCATTTTGGCTAAATTTGGAAACTGTTTATCGTGTGCTTTCCACCATTCTAAAATATCTAAATATTCTATTATTTCTTTTCTCCAATTTTCGGAATCACTTTTTTTTTTAAACAGTGATGTATGTATAATCGATGTCATAGTTATCATCGCTTTAGGAACTTGATATTATTGGTGATTCAGCAGGCACAATATAATATTTATCCCTGTACATTTTCTCAAAAAAGGCTATAGATTGATATTTCAGACGAAAAATTGAACAAGTAGATATTTGTTTAATAAATAAATTTACTTTTAAAATCTACTCCATTTTTAAAATTTATTGCTAATTTACCAAAGAACAAAAATAGTTGATTTACAAGTAGTATTATGAACCATAGCCGCCTTTGTGCAAGCACAACGTGCAGACCCCTAAGAACGGTACTGGTTATGAAAGTAAATACCCAACAAAGTAATAAAAGTTTGGTTCAAAATAGCAAAGTTTACAAAATACCTAAGGGTGTTTTACTTGGCCATCGATCGTTTTCTACCTATTGAATTATAACGTCTGTCCCTAGAATGTCCAGCACGTTGCTTGCATGAGTCCGGCAGCATTATACAGTGTGTCCTTATTTTGTGTTTAATATATCTTATTCCATTTATATATCTTTCGAAATGTCAAATAATTATTGTTCTGTGGATGGTTGTTTAAGTAACTCTAGTGATGTGTGACCTTTCTGTTGATGTCCAAAGAACAATGGATATGTGATATTTATTTTGATACATCTACTATTGTCCGGATATCTTCATTGATTCCATCTGTTGGCAACATCATTTCGAATTATAGATTTTTGAAATAATTTTTTATATAAATATACCTACATTTTTTCTACTTTAATGAAATGTTCAAACATTGGATTTTTTTACATTCAACTTTTAGGATTGGAAAAAGTCTGGGTTTTGGATGTAGGCTTCCATGTACTTTTGTCTAAATAACATCTCGGCGAACAATTATTATTTTTAAAATTTTGTTTTCGAGACCACCGAGACTTTCGAGACCGATACCGACACTAAGTAGGTATACCGAGACCGTAAACATTTTCCGAGACCGAGACTGATTCAGTGTCGGTCTCGCGAACCCCTATTTGTGGATGATAGAATATAAGTCAAATATATTAAAAAAAAATAATAGGATTATAGGATAATAGGATTTTCTTTCGAAAATAGGGACACTAAAAATTATATAATTTTTAGTGTCCCTATTTTCGAAAGAAAATCCTGATTTTTTTGATGGTTGGTAGATAAAATTCCACATTAGCGGAAAAAGCATCTGGCAACGCAGCTAGTCGCAGACCAAAGCCGCCACCTGTCTATAAATTATTTTTGAAACAGCTGTCATAACTATTATGGTTTTATGTATTACTTAATATATTCTTAAGTTACGTTGTAGTGTAGTGTTTTTCCCTTTAATTAATTTTTGTGGCGTAAATGTGCCGTTATAAAAAAAAGGCACGTCAAAAATCAGTTTTCAGTGTTTCCGTATAGAAACGTAGCCCAAAGTTACATGCAAATGTGTTAATGCTGTTACACTTACTCAATTTTCGCATAGCCTCAAACATCAACCGGACAAACATTTGAAAGTTTCATAGAAACCTCTTTAATATTTCAATTTGCGAACACACCACTTCCGATTTTAACAATTTCGTCATAATGCTCATATAAGCACACATCACACACACACATACACTCGCGTCCTTTTCCTTAGCTTTAATTGGATTTAATTCTTGTGCACTCACCAGAGCTGATGCGGTGAAAGACGTCTCTGTTCTGTCTATTGACGACATGACCACACAAAAGCTCGACAATTATATTTAGACAAATTCCGACCTGTTATCGCTCGTTTTTGATCAATATAATTATTTAAACTACTGTTAACTTGCGTTATAAGCCTCAAATTAATCTCCATATCTCCAAAAGATAAATATTTTTTAATATACAATGACATTAACAGAGCAAATAGAAACAAGTACATCGACCCATAAATTAAGGTGTTCCTCAATTATAGTGATTTAATAATAATAATAATAATAATAATAATAAAACCTACACAAAATAAACCATCTCTTGTACATGGATGACATAAAATTATATGCAAGCATAAAGGCACAGCTAAAGGAACTCCTTAAAATCACAGAAACTTTTACCCTGGACATCAACATGGAATTTGGTATAAGTAAATGCAAGCTACTTCATATCAACAAGGGACAGTGGAAAGACCACCCGACGAGGGAAACAATAAACAATGAAATTATAGATAACATGCTCAAAGAAAAAACATACAGATACCTAGGCTCCCATCAAAGCACCAAAATTAACCACACTCATATCAAATCAGAGCTCAAGACGGAATTTAAAACCAGACTCACAAAGCTACTAAAAACAAAACTGAATTCCAGAAATTTAACGAAAGCTATTAACACCTTCGCAATACCTATTCTTACGTATTCGTTTGGTATCATTAAATAGTCACACACAGACATAGAAAACATTCACGTTCTCATTCGCTCTGAATTCACTAAACACAGGAAGTTACATCCCAACTCATGCAAGGAAAGGCTCACCATCGAGAGAAAAGAAGGAGGGAGGGGAATTATAGATATACAATCGCTAAATAAAAAACAAATTTAGGAACTAAGAAAATTCTTCCACAACAAACAAACTAACCTCCACAAGGCAATAGTGAAGGCAGACAAGAATTATACACCGCTCGACCTGTCTGAAACGAGCCACGCAGCAGACGCACACAGTCACATCCAATAACGACTAGAAAAGATGAACGCCTGGTCTGAAAAAACACTGCACGGAAGACACAGATACCACATAAAGCAAGACTACATACATAAAAAGCTTTCATATACGTGGTTACAAGAAGGGCAGCTGTTCCCCGAAACAGAAGGCTTCCTGCTTGCCATCCAGGACAAAGTCATAGCAACCAGAAACTACGGAAAGCACATCATCAAGGACACAACCATTGAAGACGAGAGATGTAGGAGATGTCACCAGCAGAGAAACGATCGATCACATAACGAGTGGATGTAGAATAATGGCCGGAACTGAATACACCGCGCAACTCAGCAGCGAAGGTCGTTCATTAAGCATTAGCCACAACATACAAACTAATGGAGAACATAGACCCTTACTACCATTATACACCAACATCCATATTTGAAAACGAAGACTACAAGCTCTACTGGGACATTGACATCCACACAGATAAAACAATCCCCGCAAACAGACCCGATATCACCTCTCAATCTAAAAAAGAGAAAATCACTTATTTAATTGACATGGCTGTCTCCAACGACGAGAACGTCCAAGCGAAATACAGTGAGAAGATCGCCAAATACACCGACTTGGCAATGGAAGTAAAAAGGCAGTGGAAACAGGAAAGAGTCATCATTGCTCCTCTCGTCATATCAGTAACAGGTCTCACCCCAACTACGTTTACACCGCATTTGGCTCAATTAGGAATTAATACAGATATTCACAGGAACATCCAAAAATCGGTCATCTTGAAAACATGTAGCATCGTTAGATCATTTCTTAATACACAATAGTTGTTTTTTTCCATTTTTTTTATTTTTATTTTTTGTACTGACTTGGTATAATCCCGTCAGTATAAAATACAACCACAGGAATACTGTGAGACAACAAGTCATAACAATAATAATAATAACGTTTATTATTTACCATATGTATACAAAAAAATACAAAGATGTAAATCATAAAAATAAGGTAAATAAAAGCACGCATTTCAGCCTTCTGTAGTCCAAATTCTGCTCTACCAATGCGGTTTTAAACTAAATACAGTTTATTAGCTAAATAATAAATAAATAACATAATTGTACTAAGATTACATTATTAGTAAATGAAGAGAAGAAGAGAAAAGTATTTCAGAAGCTACTGAGTAGTAATTTTCTTTTTAAAATTTTGTAATGAAATAGGAGATTGTGACATTTGTGATAAACCTGGAGGTAACGAATTCATATTTAAAGCAATGTTATAGGAGAAACATCTCCTAAATATTTCAGTTTTATGACGTGGAATAATTGTTAAGATATTCCTGCGTAAATTCAAATGATGTACGTCCGTGAGAAAAGTGATTTTGTTATAAAGATATAAAGACGATTTAAATGTAAGTTATTTATAATAAATAGCTTAATAAGCTTACTGTCATACATATTTAACCATGACATTTCTTTAAGTTTGTGAGATACCCTGTTTCTTCTTTTGATTCCAAATATAAATCGAATACAGCTGTTCTGCATTTTTTGAACTCGTAAATCATAACAGTCCAAACACGGACCATATATATGATCGCAGTGATTAAAATGTGACAATATTAATGAATCACAGAGCTCCTTTTTATTAGATTGGTCAAGATAATGTCTGTGCGGGTATAGCGATGTGAGAGAGCAATGTTTTTTTAAGAATATAAGAAATATGAGAATTAAATCGAAGATGTGAATCCAAAACGAGACCTCAACTTTTTGCGCTTTCAACTATATTTCAACGTTGGTTTCTGTTAAGAATTTTGCTGGAAGGGTGGTGGTTTGTTGTGAATTAAAGTTAATAAATGAAACAAAAACCTTTCTGAAAGAACTCTATTGAACAACTGCCTAAATTAAAATTGGTTTCGTTTAAACACAGATTAACAAAAACGCTTATATAGCAATTTAGGCGACTCGGCGCTCTCACACATATCTTGCCGGTGCCGCCAGCCGTAACTTAGTCTAAACAAACACATATGAAATTAATATTTTTAAAGCAATTGATTAACAATTTTAACACTCTCCCTAAAATATTAATTTTATGCTAACAAGTACATACATACTTAAATTCTAACTAAACCTAATTTTAAACGCAACAATTCATAAATTTGCTTTACTAGTGGTTTAGTCATTATATCGGCGATTTGATTTTCGCTCGGAACATACACTATATTAAATTCGCCTTTTTTATATAAGTCATGAATATAATGAAATCGGATATCGATGTGTTTTGTGCGTTTATGTCCTTCTGGGTTTTTAATCAGTTTAATCGCACTCTGATTGTCAATGCACAAAGACACATGGCTATATTTTTCCGAATTCACGCCGATTTCTTTAAGTATGCGCACTAGCCACACTAGGTCTTTCGCCGCACTTGCTGCACTCATATACTCCGCTTCTGTCGTAGATAAAGCAACGCACTGTTGTTTTCTGCTTTGCCATGATACTGCTGCTCCACTTATTTTGCAGATAACGCCTGTTGTTGATCTTCTGCTTTCAACATCCCCAGCAAAATCAGCATCACAAAAAACTTCCAATGATTCGTTGGTACTATAGAGCAATCCAAAATCTGCTGTACCCTTAACATAACGAAGAATTCTTTTTACAAGTTTGCAATGTGCTGCAGTAGGATTTTCTAATGCTCTTGACGCAATGTTAAGTGCATACCCAATATCTGGTCTCGTGTTAACTTGCAAAAACATTAAACTTCCCACAATTTCACGATACGGAAAATTATCAATTTCCTGCGTTATTGACATATCCGTCTGCCATCCTGGATCAATAGGCGTGGCAACCACTTTAGAATCTTCCATTCCATATTTTTTTAAAAACTTTTGAATGTAAGTTTTTTGATGAATAAAAATTGAACCATCATGCTGTTTTTCAATTTCTATTCCAATGTAATTCTTTACATTACTTGTCATCTTGGCCTTGAATGTTTTTCCGATTTTCCCAAGTAGTTTTTCTAGTTCTTCGGCGTTTGATGATGCTACCAAACCATCATCAACATATAGCAACAATAAATTTTTTTCGTTGTTGTTTCTGTTTATAAACAAACACGGATCCGAAGCACTCTCCCTGAAACCACATTCTTCAAGAAACTTTGAAAATTTTTCATTCCAACACCTTGGCGCCTGTTTTAAACCATACAGACTTTTTGTCAGTTTGCACACACGGGTTGTTCCGTCTTCAAACCCCTTTGGTTGCTTCATGAAAATTTCCTCCGTTACATTTCCATATAAAAATGCAGTTTTTATATCAAATTGCCTAAGGTGCAATTTTTCTGTTGCTGCTATACTTAGTAAGACCCGAATTGTCTCAGATCTGGCTACTGGACTAAATATCTCATTGTAGTCCACCCCTTTTTGTTGCGAACAGCCCTTTATAACCAGACGCGCTTTATATCGGTCTATTATTCCATTTTCCTTATACTTTTTACGATATACCCATCGGTTTTCAAATATTTTCTTATTTGTTGGTTTTTCCACCATAATCCACGTGTTATTTTCCAACAAAGATGACATTTCTTCCTTCATGGCATCCATCCAGTCTTCTTGTTGTTCAGATGACACTGCCTCGTTGAAATTTATTGGTTCATCCGCCAAAAACGCGACAGGTACTCCATAAAAATCTGGCTGTTTCAATTTTTTTCGATCTCTTAAGTTTCTTGCCACAGGTAAGTCCTTAGGGTCTTCCTCAGGTAAGTTTTCAGGTAAGTTTTCTTCAAATTTTTCTTCCTGAACTTCCTCCTCTTTTTCTATTACGTTGTCAACTGGTACTTTGGTTGATAGTATTTTTTCATTTTTGAAAATCACATCACGACTTACTATCACATCATTTTTCTCAGGTATCCACACACGGTAGCCTTGCACATTTTCTGCATATCCCACAAAATAGCCTTTAACTGACTTTTTATCTAGCTTGTGCCTTTTTTCTTTTGGAATGTGTACAAAACACTCGGTACCAAAAATTTTAAAATGCGAAATTTTTGGCTGCTTTCCACTCCATATTTCTATCGGTGTTTTTCCAGGAATTCTTGTAGGCCCTGTTCTATTTAAAATATACACAGCCGTATTCATGGCTTCAGCCCACAATTCTTTTGGAAGATATGGTTTTGAGTATAACATTGACCTTGCAGACTCCACAATTGTTCGATTTTCCCTTTCAACAAAACCATTTTGTTCCGGAGTATGAGGTACTGTAACTGTTTGTGTTATACCCATTTTGCTAAGCAAATATTTCACATTTTTATTTACATATTCTTTGCCACCGTCATTTTGAATCCCTTTTACATGATCAGTAAATTGCGTCTTTATTTCATTTAAAAAATGCTCCAATTTTTCGTACACCTCTGATTTATTTTGAATAAAATAAATCACTCGATATTTACTGTAATCATCCTTGAAAAGTAAATAATATCGATTACCGCCTAACGATTCCACTTCCATCGGGCCGCAAACATCGCTATGAATCATTTCTCGAACTTTACCAGCGCGCTCTTCTTTGCAATCCCGAAACGCTTGCCGGCAATTTTTCCCGTACGCGCATCCATCACAAACATCGCTGTCCTTTTTTAGTTCAAGTCCATAACGTTTCATAAACTCTTGCACGTGTTTATTATTTTGATGCCCAAGTCTCTCATGCCACAGTAACAAAGTGTCGCCGCCACTCTTGATTTTTTCCGAAATCAAAACATCCGCGCTCTTATCGCATGGCGTGACGATACGTAAAACTATGCGATAAAGATTTTCAGCTTCTTCGCCCACGGCCACCACTTTATTATTGCGCAACAGCTTGCAGTTTTTACCGTTATTGTTTATCACAAAATCGACGCCCTTTTTTGCCGCACATTTTACCGAAAAAAGGTTTCGCGCGATTTTTGGCACATATAACACGTCATAGAGAGCTCCCGGTTTCCAAGTTCCATCAACGTACGTTTCGACATTTATTTGTCCACTCCCGTACGCGGCGATACTCTCCCCGTTTCCGACTCGTATCATATGAGGCTCTGAAAAAACTTTAAATTCCACAAACCAGTCCCTACGATTCGTAATGTGATTCGTCGCACCAGAGTCAATCAACCAAATGTCAGAGCCGTTTTGCACATTATTAATTCCTACAAACGCTTGTCTTTCCCCGGAATCGTCTGTTTGCATTTGTGCACTGGCATTTGATAAAAAATCCTTTTCCAAATGCCTTTTTGACCCGCACTTAACGCAACCCGGACAGTCTCGCCGAAAATGTCCCGCTTTTCCACATGTAAAACACTTTCCCTTTTTAACCACCTGCGCCTTCTTGTTCTTAGGATGAAATTGAGTTTTTGTCACTAACGTGGTTGTCAATTCGTTAATTTCTGATTCACTCTTTTGAAGACGTAACTCTTCAGTCATAAGACGAGTTGTAAGTGTTTCAATGTTACGCTTTGACGAGTCCATGGATTCCCAAGCACTATGGAAATGATTAAATTTGACTGGCAAAATTGATAAAATTCTTGCCATCAACATTGAATCTGGTATTGGACTGTTGAGTTTTTTCATTTTGCTTGCCATTTGTTCCAATTTTGAAATATGCCCTGCAATGTTTAGTGACGAGTCCCATTTTAATTCAAAAAATTGCTTTTGAATTAATCCCAAACTTTCGTCCGATTTCAAGTCATACACGTTGTGTAACTTGACCCACATTTCCCTGGCACCTTCACAATTCATCAATAACTGCAATGGTTTCGCCTCCACAGTGGTCACAATGGTTTTCCTCGCTAACCGATCTGCCTTTGTCCACTTTCGTAATTGTTGATCGTAGTTCTGGTCTGTGCTTTCTGGCTTTACGAAGGTTCCATCGCAAACTCCCAGAGCATCCTCACTATCCAGCAACGTACTCACAACAAACTGCCATTGCTGCCAGTTGTCCGCATCCCTAAGCTTTTCAATTCTTGGTTTTTCACTTTCCATTTTTTATTGTCCACGCTTTCACGTTATCGAATGTTTACACAACTAACTTGCCACACCCGACTCGACGCCGCGTAACAAAAAACTTTTGCTCACAATAAAACCACCTTACTAACCTGGGTAACTGGGCCCATAACCTGTTAAGAATTTTGCTGGAAGGGTGGTGGTTTGTTGTGAATTAAAGTTAATAAATGAAACAAAAACCTTTCTGAAAGAACTCTATTGAACAACTGCCTAAATTAAAATTGGTTTCGTTTAAACACAGATTAACAAAAACGCTTATATAGCAATTTAGGCGACTCGGCGCTCTCACACATATCTTGCCGGTGCCGCCAGCCGTAACTTAGTCTAAACAAACACATATGAAATTAATATTTTTAAAGCAATTGATTAACAATTTTAACAGTTTCCTATTTTTATATCGACTTCTGGCGTTATATCATTAAGAACATCTTTATTATTAGTTGATCTAAATCGGAATTGATTTTAATGTTGGCTTCTTCATAGTCATAAGGTTTAAAAATAATTACACTTGGGTATCGTTGGCGTAAAGATGATACTGACAGCATTTAAAATATCTATGGAAAGTACTTGTGTAGATACTAAATAAAAGAGGTCCCAAAATGCTACCCTGGGGAATAGCAGAATAAACTTTAGGAAAATCATAAAAATTTTGATCAATTTTCACACATTGAAATCTATCGGAGAGAAATGATTTAATAATGTTTGACGCATTTATCGAAAACCCCATACAGTGTAACATAGAAATTAATATTTTATGATTTAAAAAATTGAAAGCTTTTCTAAAATCCAATAGAATTAATTCTGTGACTTCGTTGTTGTCACGAGCAGAAAAGATATCGTCAGTAACATCCGCCATTGCCGTCGCGCAACTATGTCCAGGGCGAAATCCCAATTGTTTCGTTGGTAAAATATTATTTATATTTACATATGTGCGAATTTGAGTTTCCAGTACTCTTTTTAAAATTTCTGAAAACGTTGAAAGTATGCTTGTTGAACGAAATTGAGATAAATCCTTAGGAACACTTACTCTTGGAAGGGGTGTGACAACAGCGTTTTTATGTTAAAAAAATATCCTTAGAATACATTCATTAACTATATGTGTTATAAATTCAATAATATAGGGACAGCACAAGGAGCTTAAAGTTATTTTAATACCATCCATGCCCGCAGGTTTACTTTTAATTTTTAAAATAATTTGAAAAATATCATTGTCCGTTACGGTATAAAAAGTTAGCGAGAAATCCAGATTATTTATAGTGTTATATAAGTAAAAATGTATAAGATCGTTATTTAAAGAATTATTTGTTTTGGTTGAATTTATAAAAAATGTATTAAAATTGTATTGGCCTTAGCCTATTAAGCTCTTCCACTTATCTTTTATAGAGCTATTTTGAAATGTATACCTATTCTATTTTCTCTAATTAAATTGACTTATTAGTTAAAGTCCTCAGCTGTTTATAATAATCCCATTTGCTAGGTAGTTTACTACATTTAAACTCACGAAAAGCTTTATCTCTTAATTTATCCATGCGTTTGATGTTTTCTGTGATCCATGGCGAGAGAGGTTTATTGCGTTCAATAAGCCGTTTAATAGGAGCATGCATATTAGCTAGGGCTAATATACTATTATTTAAAAAAATTATTTTTTGGTCAATATTTTCAATATTATATATCTCGTTAAAATGAATTGCTTCCAGGTCTCTTCGAAATACATTTATATCTATATTTTTTAACGATATATATATTATTTTATTGGGTGGTTTAGGATTAAAAGTGTAGTTAATCTCACAGAAAACTGAGCAATGGTTAGAAAACGTACAATCATTAACCCCTTCCACTCCAGATATCCAGCATATGGATATTCTGAGTTTAGCTTCCCAGTACCGCGATATCCATATGGTGGATATTGCATCATACGTTCTAATATGATATCAAAACTTCATGGTAAGGCACTCACTATAAGACTGTCAAGACTGGTATTAGAAATAAACCTTCCTTCCACTACTGTGGTGGTGGTAAGGTGGGGATATCTACGTGCAACCTTCGATCTTCGATCAGTGCTCGCTCAGTTGTTCTGGTAGGGAGTCGTACGGACTGTTTCGGCAAAATTACGTGAATATACATGTTCTAGGCGTCATTTGTATACACTAGAGGTTAGTTTTGACTGTTGTGTTAACTCTCTGTAAGTTTTAGATATATTTGTTTGGTTTTGTTTTGCATGTAAATAATTTTTAGCGCTATGGCTTCTTTGTATTCTTCTGATGATAGCGATGATCCAGAATATCACTTAAGTGACGCTTCCATGGGAAGCGATAGTGATGAGACCTTCTCAGAAACTGACGAGGACGAGGAAATTGAAAATGTTATTATAGATGACTGGCAAATTTTGGCGGACCCTTTCGCTGATCAATTGCCTAGACCCGTTCCTAACTTTTCAAGTGATTTTGACTTCCATCCCGCGATAGATTTTCAAGATTGCAGAGATCCTGTTAAATGTTTTGAGTGTTTCATAACTCCGAAAATTGTAGATAAACTATGTGAGTGGACCAATAAAAGAGCCGAAAAATATTTTCAAGACAATAACGCTTTGACCGTTTTTGGCGTCCAGTGGCGTAAACTTGAAAAATGTGAATTATATGTGTTCCTTACTCTTCACATCCTAACAGGATTGGTAAAATTACCCCGTATAACAGATTATTGGAGTACTAATATTTTGTGTTCAGGGCCAAAAGTTTTTCATAAGGATGTAATGAGCCGGAATACATACCTTTCCATTCTGAAGTTTATACGATTTGGCCCTCTGGAAGCGGTGAAACGCAATCAACCTCTGACAAGAATTGGCGTTTTTATGGCAATGCTAAAAGACAATTGCATGAATCTGGTTGACCCAGGCCCTGTTTTTGCCATCGACGAGCACCTTGTTCTGTATAAAGGAAGGTTGCACTTCCGCCAATACATAAAGTCGAAAAGGAGCAGATTTGGCATAAAAATGTTTGCATTATGCCCAAGTGCCCCTAATTTACGAGGCTACACATGGAACTTTTGTGTGTACGTTGGAAAAGATAAATTTGACGTATCCCATATTCCGGGTACCGAAAATCTTTCAGTATCCGAACGAATAGTGGTACATTTAGCACAAAATTTACTAAACAGTGGAAGGGAGATTATACTAGACAATTGGTATACATCCGTAAGACTATCGGAATTTCTGCTTTCTCAAAACACATTTGTAACAGGAACAATAAGATCTAATCGTGGAGTTCCCAGGCAGTTGACAGATTTACCACTGGAACAATATCAGGCTTGTTTTATTCGTAAAGATATGCAGCTAATAGTGAGATTTAGAGATAAAAAGGATGTATACCTTTTAACAAGCAAACACACAGCGGGTTTTCGTGAAAAAACTCGTCACGTATCGGGTGCCAAGCAACTCAATTACAAAAAGCCCGAGCACATTGACTTCTGCAATCAAAATATGGGCTCCGTGGATGCCATTGATCAAGACTTAGAACCTTACAACTCTATTCGCAAAAATTATACTTGGTTTACAAAACTCTCCTTGCAGCTCGTACTTCACATGCTCCTGAATTCAAGAGTACTATACATTCACGCCAATGAGGGTACACCTATTACTATGTACGAATATATAAAATTAGTCTGCAATGGAATTTTGTTGAAATATAGTGAAGGTTTTCAAAATATGGTTTCTACAAGTAAATCAAAACCATCCACTTCCAAGGCTTGCTGGCCTAAACTTGAGCATGTTATGGCCCATTTGCCTAAGGGTGAGAAAAAGAGAGCACTGAGAAAAGTATGTGCTGTATGTCACAGACAAGGCATTCGAAAATTAACAAGGAATATGTGCCTTCAGTGTCCAGAAAAACCGGGATTATGTAGTTTGGAACATTTTCAACAGTTTCACAATTAGATTATTTTTGTCATCTTATATTTATAAGAACTTTTGTTTTATTCTTATTATTATTGTATGTTCTGAATAAATATTTAAAAAAAACTGTTTTTCGTTGTTTGTTTATTTACATCACAACATTCCATACCTAAGTCAAACCCTACACATTATTCTTGATATCCATACGGCGGATATCCTGGTATATTACCAATATCCAAACGCTGGATATCCTGGTATAGCACGAATTTTTAACTGCATGACGCCATTTTGTTTTAATGTTTTTAGAGCTAATATCATGTAAATACATTTCTTAACAAGTGTCTAGAGTCCATACTGTTTTTATATAAAAACGGTAATTTGGTATCAGCAAGCCTCTAGGAAAATGCGGCTGGAGTGGAAAGGGTTAACACCTTTATTTACAACTTTATCGCAATTTGTAAAAATAAGATCAATTAAAGACTGAGTTCTACTGGTAATTCTAGTCGGCTATAAAATAATTTGTTTTAAAATAAATGGTTTCGCAGTTTGGTCAAAGTGCTTTCATAGTTTCAGATATGGTGTTAAAATCTATACAAAATATGTTTTCATATGAGGAAAAAATATTAAAGTGTCTTCGAATGTATTTAAAAAAGAAGTAACGTCAAAATTTGGAGGTCTATATATAGTTCCAATAACAATTTCGTACTTTTTTAAAGAAACCTTTATCCAAATACTTTCTAAAAAATCAAATTTCTCAGTCAGAATAACCTCATATTTGAGATCGCCTTTGATATAAACAGCCACTCCTCCCCTCGACGCGCGACGGTAATGTCTATCATTTCCTTCTAAATTATAGTTTTGTAAATGAATTGCCTCATTAGAGATACTTGGACGTAGCCAGCTCTCTGTGATAAAGTGCGGGACACGAAAGAAAACCGGGCGGTCCTTAAAATAAAGGTTCATAGTCTTAAGCAACCGGAAAAGTAAAATTTGTGTACACAAATAAATTTTATGTTATTTTATTTGTTGTAATAGTTTGCCGCTTCACCTATAAAGTGCGCCAGCTAAGCGGTACCGAAAATTAATCGAGGATTTAGTAAATTTCGCACTGGTTCACTTGTAATTGGGATGTGCCTAGGGTCTCCATGCACTTGCCGCTAGAAGGTTCTAGTTATTTCCAGTGGCGCCTATACATTTCGAGCATTTGTTTTCATTTCTATATAAATGCGTTGCGTTGAATTTGAATTATTTTTTGGAAGTAATGATGGCGAGCAAAAGAGGAAAAACAATTCGAAGCGGTGCACGTGAAGTTATTGCGAGCGTTATAGAGGCCTGTACTAGAGAAGCTGAAAATAATAGTTTGACTATTCCAATTCAAAATAGAACAGAACGCGCTGCATTTTACACTGGTGTTTCGGAAAGTAGTATAAGAACAATTCAAAGAGAACATAATGATCGCTCATGTTCTACTTCACCTTTAAAATCTCCTGGTAAAAAAGACCCCGATTATCATACAAAGATAAAATTGACGATAGTAACTTTCAAGTAATTCGACGAACAATAGAGGATTTTTATATAAACTTGAAGAAGGTTCCGACCTGCAAACCCCTACTTCGTGCTGTAAAGAACAAAATAGATTTTCCGTACGGGTATAAAACCTTAAATCGGCTTTTACGATCAAATGGTTTTGTTTGGCGCAAGTGCCAAAATAAACGAAAATTTCTCATTGGGAGACCAAATATATTTCACTGGCGGGTGAAATATCTATCAACTGTAAGGCAATATAGGCAAGAAGGACGCAATATTGGGTATCTAGACGAAATCTGGGTAGGTAATGATATGACAGTGAACAAAAGCTGGCAAAGTGAAAGTGTTACAGGTGTTGTTCAGGGAATCCGCTCTAGTAGTCGTTTTACTATAGTTCATGCTAGTTCAGAAGCAGGATTTGTTTCAGGTGCTGCTTTAGTTTTTCGCTCGGGACTAACAACTAGAGACTATCATGGACAGATGAATAGGGATAATTTTGAAAAGTGGTTGCTCGAGAAGCTTCTACCTAACATTCTTCCCAAATCAGTCGTGGTAATGGATAATGCGTCTTATCATTCTCACGTAGAAGATAAAGTGCCAACTAAATACTCTACAAAAGAACAATCTTGTATGTGATCCAATATGGAAAAAATAACAATTGTATGAATATCAGCCAACAAGCTTAGAGAAAAAAAGTATAAAATTGACGGTCTTTTACTAACCTCGGTCATACACCTTTAAGGCTGCCTCCATACATGTGCGACCTCAACCCTATTGAACTTGCATGGGCAAGAGTAAAAAAATATATTCGAGAGCGCAACACTGGTAAACTTTCAATTAAACATTTAAATAAAATAACATTAGAAGCGATTGACTCAATATCGGCTGAAAATTGGAAATCGTATGTTAAACATGTTCGTTCTATTGAAGATAAATACTAGGAAGTAGTATATTTGAAAAACTACAGAACTCATATTTTTCCAAATTTAACACGTCAATGTAGTTATAGTAGGGGAGCCAGTACTGATTCCAGTGAACAAGATTTATGAAAATTTTAACTTATGCAGTTCGACTTTTCAGAGTCTGTGTTTTGTCTGTCTTTCCTTTCCATTGTCCCAGTTTCTGAAAATTTTCTTACCCAGCTTAGGATTGATTTTCGAGTAGGCGGATTTCTTTCAAAAATTGTTCTGAATCTTCTTCTTATTATTGTAATTGAATTAGTATTAGTGTATAGCAAAACGGACTTTGCGCCTTTTCTCTTTGGGTAAACATTTGTGAATCACGGAAGTAATTAATAACAATCTGACACTTTTGTAAAAAAAAATTTGCTTACGAGTTTGAAAGAAATGCCATTAAGTTAAATGTATGGTGTGGTGCGTCAAAAACAAAAAATTATAAACTGTTTTTCTTCCAAGAGAAAACTGTTTCTAATAAAATTAATGTAAATTAGTTGTTGTTGATCTGTTTCTGTTGTCCGTGTTAGATATACAGGTTGTTCTATTTGAAATAAGCCCTTAATCAGCATTGGAAAAAACTTTTATTTTTGCTATTTTCAAAAAATGATTGAGACTTGGCAACAACGTAGGCAAAAACTGGAAGCAATTCTAAGAAATTCAGTGAAAACCGCATCTTAATATCTTTACTCGATTTTGAGTTAAAACCTGTTAAAATGTGATACTTTATAGATGAACACCCTGTATTTAATTTTGAAAACGAAAAAATCCTGTATCTTGTCACCTGTACCAGAGGCGCCTTCACGGCGACCGGTTACTATGGCGTAAGACCAGCAAAACATAAACAATCTTTAGCAATATTTCTCGTTCGTTCTTTCGAAATAGTGTATCAAAGAAAGCCTTGCTCTTTTAAGTCTGGATATATGTACCATAATTACCCTAACGCCTTAATTAAATTCTTACCCATCTTACGCTTTCTAACACATGATATGCAATTCACCACTACTATATAAAATAATCATATTTAATAGCATAATCAAAATGGTAACATATTAAGACAACAGATTACCTGTTATAAATACACATGATAACCTTGTCAGGAGAAATGTTGCGAAAATACAATACACAGTATTGTATAAAATTTCGATACTCACTTTGAACGTTAGATGTAATGCGGATTGATTTAGAACCAAAAAATACTGCTGGTCCCTTCTCATCCATTGTTACCTTTAAGTGCCTCATTACCCTAATTTGTTCACACCCCAAGCCGACGGCCTTAATATTACCTCAATACAGGTACGTATTTTAAATATTGATTTATGCCCTCATATTTTAATTAGTTTAAATACAGGGTGTTTTAACATAGGGTCAATTCCTTACCATTTTTGAGAAAAACGACCTTAAAGTTGTATTTTGTTCTATTAATTTTTAAGTACATCGTTAAAACATTTATTAATTTTATTGTGTAAAACAATTAATTATATAATTTTCTACAACATGCCTACAAATTTTTTCTTAGTAAAATATCTGAACGACCTAAACTAAAAAAAAAACGAATACATTGTTTTATTTTACCATAGAATGCTTATTTGAAAACGGCAACACTGCCCACTGTAGAGTAACGCGCAGGATTCAACGAACATAACAATTCGCAAACATATCAGTTACAGTTGTCTTGTTTTTTTTGTTCTTTCACTTTAATTTTTTGCAGTATCAGGCAATTCCATACCGTTTTAATACGTAGTCGGGATTTAAAAACTCTTTCAAAATGTATACGAATATTGAATATGCAGACATGTTACTTATTTATGGAAAGTGTAGACAGAATGCTCATTTGGCGTCCCCAGCATACCGGGAAAGATATCCTAACAGGAGGTATCCTAATGACGGGAAGTGTAAACATCCATCAGACTAATCGGGCACCTGAAAGTCAAATAACACCCGAAAACGAGAAACGTATTTTAGCCTTAGCGGAGGCAAACTCTGGTTTGAGCATTCGAGAAATCTCGCGACAACTTGGATTTTCTAATCGGACCATTCATCGTACCCTTCGTGAAAACCTTCTGTACCCTTATCATGTGCAGCGACTACAGGCTTTGACTTTACGGGACTTACCTCGGAGAAGAGAATCTTGCCGGAGGTTTCTCCGAAAAAATCAAGAACACGAAAATTTTACATTAACCATACTGACAACCGATGAATGTTGTTTTACGAGAGATGAAATTTTAAATTATCATAACACTCATACCTGGACTCAAGAAAATCCACACACGATTCAACAAAGTTGATTTCAATACTGGTTTTCAATAAATATTTGGGCTGCAATAATCAAAATACAAGAGTTCTAACCACACTATACCACAACTTGTTACGTTCTGGACGCGCGTTTCGCTAACCAAGTTAGTATCATTAGCAGATAATATAAACTAAAGTAACTTATCCTAACCGAGACACACTTGGTTGCGCCCGACTGTACCGTTGTCAAGTAAACAATATAGGGGACTATAGGGAATAGGCCCTCTGTCTTTATTTAGTGCTTTCTTACCACATTTAACTATTTCTATACTCTCAAATGCATCCAATAATCTATTATTATATACATTTTTAATCAACTTAAGATTATTTATTCCTATTTGGTGATTGTTTTCTAAAGCATGTTGGGCAACGCTTGACTTTTCTGTTCTTCCGTATCTTAAATGTGGCATGTGTTCTTTAAAACGAATGTTTATGGAGCGTTTAGTTTGCCCAACATATTTTAGATCGCAGTCATTACAGCTAATTTCATAGATGCCACTCCTCTCCTTCAAGTCGACTTTTTCTTTAGGGTTTCCAAGGAGATTTTTCAAACTGTTCTCCGTTTTGTAGGCTACTCTAAAACCTACGTTTTTAAATACTTTTTCTAGACCTCTCGTATATCTGGGATCATATGGGATTACTATGAAATTATTGGGAGCCTCAGGTGCTTAAAGAGTAGTGGCACCTTTTAACATTTTCTTATGCTTATGTCTATTTACTAATTTATGTACAAAATTATCATTATATCCATTACTTTTAGCTATATTTTTAATCCGATTAATTTCACAGTTAAAACGTTCTTTACTTAATGGAAAATTGACTAACCTGTGAGTTAAGAAATGAAATGCTGCCATTTTGTGTAGACGGCAATAAAATGATTCGGATGTTATATACCTATCAGTGTTAGTAAATTTCCTATAAATATCAAATTCTAATTTATCGTTATTTCTAATAACTAACGTGTCAAGAAAAGGTAATTGCCCATTGTTCTCCTTTTCGTACGTAATATTAATAGAAGGATATTTATTGTTTAATGTTTCTAAGAAAGTGTCCAAATTTTCAGTTTTAGTATCAAAAATAGCAAATATATCGTCTACGTATCTATACCACACCCTTGCGAAATACTTGAGTTCTTTTTTGAACTGAGTTTCTAATCTACCCATAAACAAATTTGCAAGGAACGGAGATAAGCAATTGCCCATCGCAGTTCCGTCAAGTTGTTTATAATATTTATTGTTGAACTGAAAAAGCTAACGATGCTAACCTGGTTAGCGAAACGCGCGTCCAGAACGTAACAAGTTGTGGCGTAGTGTGGTTAGAACTCTTGTGTTTTGATCTATCGCCCACCACAGGTTCCAGTGTTAGGACCCAGCAATAATACATAATCGGTTAACTTGGACCTTTTCAGCTACCAAGGCGTTTAACAGGAGGGGCATACTTCCAATTTTTAACCAATGACGTGCCCACTCTTTTAGAAGATATTCCTTTAGCTCAGCGAGCCAGTGCCTGATTACTCCATGATGGAGCTCTTGCCCACATTCATAGGAATGTGTTAGAACATCTGGATAATAGGTAGATAGGCCGAACCCCGAACCTAGAAAATGCCCTCCGAGGTCACCAGACCTAAACCCTCTTGATTTTTATTTTTGCAGCCACATGAAAACATTAGTGCATTATAGGGTTGAAATTGAAAATGAAGATGACCTTAGAAACCGTATTTTTGTTGCATAAAATTGGCTTCGCCATATTTGTGCGTGTTTAAATAGTGGCGGTAGACATACTCGTGCGTGTTTAAATAGTGGCGACCGTGGCTTTTACAAAATAGTATTTTAGTTGGTGAAAACAATGAAATAGAGTCAAATCTACAAAACGTGTATGTGGAGAATACTAATATTAATCCGAGCAGTTCAGGAGCAAAGACATTAACAGAATAATATGGACAGAAAATAATTTTTTCTACAAGCGTGCGGAAAACTTCCGCACTCATTTTAGTTTGGAAAGAGCTACTTTTCCGCACTAGTGCGAAATATACTTAGTGATTGTAAATATTTAAAAATATATTGATAATCTGATAGCAAAATGACTTAAGAACATACATTTGCTAGAATCCTGCTATAATTTTCAACAAAATAGTAAAAAATATGTAAAACGTGTTTTAAAAAATTGATTAACGGATCTGGTATTATGCCTTATAAAATCAATCTTAAGCAATAATAAACATCTGCTTTTTTAATTTGGCAGTTTGAATCACCATAGACACAATGTAAACATACGCGTGTCATTCATTGTCAATTAAAACCAATTTTGCTGTCGCTGATTTTTGTCAGCGTTGCAAGCAGCTAAAATGCAAATTTCAATCTGCTACCATCAAAACCCCGTCGTATGTATGAGAAAGAATATATTCTGTTTAAAATCTGGTGTCCAACTAAAGGTATCAATACTTTAAAAGAACTCGTTTTTTGGCATATTTCGCCGAACTTTCCAAAACATGTAAGCCAAACCCGCTTTGGTCCAGATACTCAATGTTAAAAAGTATGATCAAACTCAATGAAAACATGGATTTAAGCAAGTTTTTCAAAGTCTCGGCCTATTTAAAAAAACACAATGTTGGATTTAGACCAAAGAAGGCGAAAATTTTTTCAAGAGGAAATTTCTAAATCTATGAATGAAGCGCTTGACGAAATTTATCTCCATATTAAAGTAGCTACTACATTTCGTTTTGCGGGCACCGAGAAGAACTAACAAAAATGTCATTCGATCATACCGAAGACAAAGGAAATATTTTATATTAATAAATATTTCAGACACAAAAAAATACCGCTCTAGAAGCTTTGTACTATCTGATGAAGCTGATAGCGGAGAATATTTAAAATTGGTCAGAAAATATGCGATTTCAAAAAACCAGAAAGCCCACATAGGCGTTTTTTGTAAACTACAAGAAAGGAGCTTGCACAGTACAATTCATCGGAATAAACACCTTTGGAAAATGACATCAAATATTGCAAGTTATCTGAAGCTCCCAAATCTTGAACTATATACAGGCCACAGTTTCATGTGTAAAACAGATGGCGTTAAATACACTATATTTCTAACCAAAACATCCAGAACGACCATTTATAGCTTTTTAAAAATGGACTGAAAAAGAGAAGATCTAGTTGTGTTCTAAAAGAATATAACCTAGAAAACAGTGGCGTATTTAAGGAGGGGTTTGGGGGTTAAAGCCCCCCAGAGCCACTTTTATTTAAGCTAAAATGATAGAAATAGTATAAAGTATGGACCTTTTTTACGAATTGGAGGGTAACCCCCTCCAGAGCGAGTTTTATCTACAACTAAAATAAAGTAATGGTTTGTTTGGCTGCTGAAAATTTTGATACGCATAATTGCGTATTTAAAAAAAAAACTCATTTAAGTGTTTTTCTTAACAAAATTTGATTTTTTACTTCCTTCGTAAAAGGGATGTGAAAAAAATCACCCACTGAGATTTTTTTCAGATCTTCACGTTTGACTTCAAATTTTGGTCAAAAATAAGGAATAGTAAATTTTTAAAAAAATATCTAATATGTCAAAACAAAAGGGCGGCCTGTTAAGTTAAAAAAATGATTACTAAAAAAAGTACTTAGCCAATTTATCTCAAATTTTGTACAAAAATCAAGAATTATGTAGGAATCCAAGATGGCGGAACAAAATCACGGTTTTATAAAATATTTAAAAATTCAACCTGAAAAATTACTTAATTAACTGATTTCAAATTGGATGCCATAACTAACTGTGGTATAGAAATGAACTAGTAAAACTGTGGTACTAATTCAAGACGGCGGAACAAAATGACGGCCAAATAAAATGTTTGCAATCTGAAAAAATGACCCCCTCTCAGGTTTTACTTATCTTAACATTTTAGCGTCCGTAGATGCCGAAAAAAAGAATATTATTAAAAAAATTAATTATTCAATTTACCTCAAATTTTGCGTGTTACAAAAGAGTGAACTGGAAACATTTTGGTATGAAATGGCGGCTTAATAATATATTTATAAAATCAGCCCGAAAAAACTACTTATTAGATTAATTTTAAATCTGGTACAAGCATTAAGATGCTTATTTAAATTTATTAAATAACGAAACAGAACAACAGGAAACTGGAAATAGTTTCCCAAAATTGCTTGGATAATAATGACATGTGATTAACTTATAAAAAGCTGTTAGAAATCGGTTCCTTTATAAAAGATTCAAATATTATGTTGCATTATTTTTTTTTGCCAATTATTGGTATGTATTCATTAAAAATATTGTATTAAAATAATAATATTTGTTTTTCATCGGTAAAGCGATTTTAGTATCGTCAAATTGCATCTCGGTGAATTTGTCACAATATGTAGGAAAGTTTAAAGCCGAATAAGTCAAAAACTACTGTTCCGAGCTTAGAGTAAGAATAAAAATAGAGTTCATTATTTACATATTTAGCCACTACCAAGTGTATAAGGTCGATCTTACGACGATGCCAAGCCTAGCCAGGCACTCCAATGTTTATACCAATTTATATTACGGTAAATATGTTTAAACATGATGCAATAAAATTTTCATACAAAAAATAGTAATGGTTTTCCAATATTAGTTTCTAAGTAGCAAAATACCCAAAGCCTTAGATCAGATTACACCAGTAACAAGAGTTTTAGATAGATATGGCAACCCCGAACGACAACTCCACGTATTAGACCATCCCACTATCGTATTAGACCATCCCACTTTTATTGCCAACGGATCCTTATAGTAAAAAAGTATAATAGGCTACAGTAAAGATTGTTAGAGGGTCACGTGACCGGCGTGGCTTAAAAACCAATAGCGGGTCGTGGAACTACAAAAAACTTTAACATTAAAGAAATTAATTTGCTGAAAAATATTTTAACCCAGAAATTAATTCAATTAAAATTGTCATTAAGTACCAAGCTTTTCTTAGCTTCACTATTGCATGTGTTTTAATGTATTATTGTGTATTTGTTGATATGGCTCAAATCTTCTAATTATATGTTGCCTTACTTCAGAAAGCAGCGTTCTAAAGGTGATATTAGTGATATTAGAAGAACATTTGATTTTTTATATATTTAATACATAAGTTTTATTTACTTTATCTTGGACATTGCGGAACTAGGAGCTTTAGTTGACTTAACTATGGTGCGGCAATGTGAGTTTATAGGGTAAAAAAATGGCCGTTTAAGTTTGGAATTGTCTTTTAATCATTAAGTAAACAGCTAGATTTCCTTTTCCAGGGGACTTGTTATGTCTAATGGAAGATACCTTGATCACTTATTTTGGGTCACATGACGTATTGACCAATCCGATTCAGTATAAAAGAACGTTTATTTCGTCGGGGGTCATGTGAGATTACAGAAGCAAAATGATACAAGAAAGACTCTGAGGTGATTTTTTTGACCATTACAATAGTTTTTCCTATCAGAGAATTAAAATAATTGCAGAATATTTCTATACTATATTAAAATAGTCAAAGGGCGTCTCATGCTCAAAAAAACCTACTACGATTTCGAAATTTACTAGAGTTTGGGTGAAATCTGGGGAAATAAAGTTTCGGATGATTTCGGGCCTTTTTTTAATTTTCACTTGAGTTGGGCCAATTTTTTATATTAGTGCTGTGACGTAAAGGAATTTAAATGTTGATTCTTTGGGTAATTAAAAGTAAAAATGTGTTCGTAAACATCTTTTAAACTGGTTAGAATTTAAGATTTAGGATATTGAAAAATAAAAAAAATCTTTTATTTTTTAAATTTAGCTACTAACATGGAATAACAATATGACAGTTGGCTGTTCTATTTTTATCTTATAGCGCTAGCTTTTTTTTACTTACGCGCAGGGGGAAAGTATTCTAGTTGCAAAAAAAAAAACAGTTTTCGCAGTTCCATCGGTTAGTCTATATGTCTGTCCGCGACAAAGCTCAAGAACTGCTTGTCCTATTTTCTTTAAGTTTTGGTTAAAAATTATTATGATGATGACGTAGTATCATTTTGGTAAAAATCCAATATGGCAGAACAAAATGATCGCCTATTGAAATGTTAAAAAATTATCGCTAAAAAACTGTTTAACCATTTTATCCAAATTTTGCAGAAAAATTAGGTGTGACATGACCATCAACTGATAAGTTTTACAACAAATCCAAAATGGCGGCCTAATAAAATGTTATAAAAGTCAATGCAGAAAACTACAGCATCGATTATGTTCAAATTTTGCTCAAAAATCAAATATTATATAGGGATGAAGTGGTAAAAATGTTGAGACAAATTCAAAATGGGGGAACAAAACGGTGGCCTAATTAAATATTTAAAAATATCTGAAAAAAGTACTTATCGGATTGATTGATTGATGACATCCTCATTTTGAATATTTATTGCTAAAAATTAAAGAATTGCTCACTTAATATCTATTTTTAATCAAATCTGTATAAATATTTCGCTCGCATTCTAGGCATTCCTACTATTACTTTTTAAATATTTACTAAAAATATACTCAAATACCCCCCGATGCCTACTTTCTTTCAGCCAAATCTATACAAATGTTAAAATTTCGCCGCCATGTTGGGATTACAATCTTGAATTTTTAAAATCTTCAAAAATTTTAAAATTAGTCTGCTATGGTGGTGCCGCTATTTTTAATTCTCAATTGGCTAAAATTTCATAACTCTCACTCTTAAATACTTCTAGATACTGATATTTCAGCCGAATCTGTACAAATGACAACATTCGTTCGTTATATTGGCGTCACCATTTTGATTTTTGTTGGGCATTAAATATTCCCCACAAATGTTAAAATCATTCGTCCGACCTGTTGACATTGTCATTTAGACACCGCTATTTTGAATTTTTAAATGGTGGCACTTTTAAATTTTCCTAGGCACCGATTTCGTTGACTAAAAAAAATCGGATTTTTTATATCCGAAAGTATATGCATGACAAATTTAAAAATAATCGGTAATGGAAGTGCTAAAAAATCCATTACAAGATTTGAACCAGACATACAAGCATAAAATCAGACGAATAGGAAGCCAATAAAAGCGCATTAAAAGCTTTGATTTTAGTTTAAAACGTTAACACCCGTATTCACTAAAGAGGTTTAACTTTAGACAAGGTATAACTTGACAGTTACGGTTTAAGATGACATTTTCAACAACTGAACAAATAATTATTCTAAATGTCACAATTACAAAATGTCAGTCACATAAGGCAAACATAACTAAAAACTAAAGTTTAATAATATATAAATAACTAATTTCCTTTTAAACTTACCTAACTTCATGGTTTGATTTTAGATAGTGAAGTAAAGAACGATTATTTCTTTGAAATTTGTAAAAATACCTATTTGCCTCATTAAGGAATAGGTAAGAATCCTTTTTTTTATCAACAATAGTGAAGCATGGCCCATTTCTTCATTTTCGTACAGCAAATATTTTAACAGGTCGTCGTTTGTTTCGCCATATTGAATTCATACCAATATTTTACCAGTTTTTTTTTATATCAGTCGTAATTTTTGTGGAAAATTAAATAAAATTAAAGTTAATCGAGTAAGTGGATTTTTTAGCTATCCCGGAACAGACCGACCGACCGACAGTAATGGAAAAACATGAAGATCTGTAAAAACCCTGAACGACGATTTTTTCACGATTAATGATATTTCCTTATGCGGGAAGTGAAAACTCACGCCGTCACTGGCATTCGTCAACAAATGGCCACGGCCTGAACATGGGCCATCTCCACTTCTTGTTTTACCGTAAACATTGGTCGATAGAATGTGAAAAATAGGGGAACCATGTTGGCGCAAACCCCTAACGTGGTTTATGAATGAATTGTGATCTCTACTTTAATTCTTACTCTAAGGTTCCGAGTTTAGACATATTATATATTTTGGAAAAGATAAGAATAAGAATCCGAAAAATTGCAGGGTGATAGTGATTTCTTGATTTTCCGATCGACATTTGTTTTTAATTACCGCCATGTAAATATTTAGGAAAAATCCTACAATTTTCATGTAAACATTTTTTTTGTAGTTTTATAAAAAAGGCTCTTAGGGAGTGGCAAATTATAAAAAAAACCCTGTACAATCAAAATGAAAAAATATTAAGACCACAGGTTACCTGTTATAAATCCACATGATAGCCTTGTCACAAGAAATGTTGCGAAAAAACAATACACAGAACTATATAAAATTTCGATGCTCAATGTGAACATTAGGTACATGTTTTTTCGACTGGCATGTGTGCGTGCCTGGACGGTACAGGCGTCAACAGTATAATTGGGGAATAATAACAGAGAAAAATCCACAAAAATGTAATTACAGCAATTGTTTGCAATGTTATGTGATGGATAGAAAAATTGATACACGTAGTTTGGCAATTTTAAAAATTGTCGAGGAATTAAACACAACATAGCTTGTAGTGAAAACCTTATTACATGGTTCTTAAACCGTCCAATTACATCCAAATGTCTGTTAGTTTTTTTTTGCGAAAAAAAAATTATTTTTAGACAAAACTTAGATATTAAATTTAGTTTTAATTTTTTAAATAAAAATGGATATCAAATTTCAGAAGATGACTTACAAGTAAAAATTAAAAAAAGAAATAACCTCGCCTCATTTAATAAGCGTTTTAGCTGAGGAAACTATTGCCCTCCACGGCTACCTGCCCAAAAATATTCATATTTGATCCTGCCATCTCAAAAATACCCAACAAATCCATATCTCGCCAGTTTTTAACTCCGTTTTTCGGTACCGCAACTGCAAAAGCATTTTAAATTATGTATTTTTAATAATTACTAGCTGGTCCGGCAGACCTTGTTCTGCCTTTTCCGTTAGATGGCGCGATGAGTTTCCATAGGAATTATAAGAATATGAGGCGCATTCACCAAATCGTCCAGGAATGTTATTGAAGAAAAACATATTGGTTTTATAGAAAAAATACGCTGTAAAACAATATAAAAAATAGTTTTGAAAGCTCTCGGACACCAGACGATCATGAAATTGGTGCAGTACAACTCTCTCACGAATTTGCTGAAAAACCTGGCTTAGTGTTTCTAATATATAGATGTATATATTTTAATCTTCTCTATTAATATTTTGCTACTGTGTTAAAAATGTCAAAAAAGAAAACAGTTTACAGTAACGCAGCACATAGCTGACCTATAAGCCCATATCATATCCTAAAGCATCTATTCTATGACCAGCAAATAGAATGGTTTTCCTATTTAGTATTAATTGTTGTTAGTAAACTTAGAAATAATACATTTTAAATGACCGCTAAGGTTTTCTTTACCCCCTCCTCTCCGTCTATCAGTGAGTTGATTATGACGCATAAGAAATCCACGCTTTGCTATCTTCGATAGATCGTTGATGTTACCACATCACACACTCATAAAAAAAATCGTGCGGAAAAGTAACTTTTCAGGATTATACTAGCACTGAAAAGTAACTTTTCTGCGCGATTTGTTAAATTAATGAATATCTTATCTAAAACACTCAATAAGGTGAATTACTTGCAAAGTAAGTATTTTTTTTGTAAGAAGCTCAATAATTTTTGTAAATACAGTCAGTATATTATTATTGAACTTAAACCTAATTGACGTTTATATGAAGACAATATCGATCGTAGGAAAAATTTTGTACCTAACACATGCGGAAAGTGTCTCTTCGCCCCTGCCGTCGCGTGCGGTAAAGTACCACTTTACCACGAGCCTTAAAATTTGCTGTTCCAAGGATTTGGCGGGAACCCACTGATCACTTATTCAACTGTTATTTTTGCATGGTAGATCCTTCAAAACGCCGAACTGGTAAAAACGCACCCGCTATTATATATCCAGATATTCCATCGTCTACAGCACCAATACCTCATTCTCCTGAGCTCCCTGTACCCAAACCTCCCCTGATAATGCTATTTTCTTCAGAAGAAACTAGCCAATCCGAAGACGACGAAGTTAAAGATCCAGAGTACAACTTAGAAGTTGGTTCCCAGGAAAGAAAGCCATACTATCCCAATCAAGAAGACCTGAACGATCTAATAAGAGACGTTGGTCTTACCAAATCTAATACCGAGCTTTTAACATCAAGGCTAAAACAATGGAACTTATTAGATGAAAGTGTGCAGGTCGTAAGTCAAAGAAAGCGTCACCGATCTTTCGCCAGCTTTTTTACATGTCAAGAAAAGCTTTGCTTATAATCTGACCGGTCTGTTCGAGGAAATTGGAATTCCCTGCAATCTGAACGAGTAGCGCCTCTTTACCGATAGCTCGTCGAGAAGTCTCAAAACTGTGTTACTGTATAATGGCAACAAGTATCCATCTCTTCCACTGGCACATTCCGTTCACCTTAAAGAAGATACCAGCGTCAAGATTTTGCAAGAAGTCTTAAGGTATGAAGAATATGCTTGGGATGTTATTGGAGACTTTAAAATGGTGGGATTTTTAATGGGTCTCTAAGGAGGCTTTACCAAGTTTCCATGTTACCTATGTCTCTGGGACAGCAGGGACACTAAAGCTCATTACTACAAAAAAGATTGGACCCAACGGACGGAGTTCTCTGTGGGGAAACATAATGTCAAGTGGGACTGGGGTGGACCCCAGAAAAGTGTTAATGCCACCACTGCACATCAAATTGGGTCTTATGAAGCAATTTGTCAAAGCCTTAGACACAGAATCATCAGCATTTAAGTACTTACAAGGATTTTTCCCAAAGCTGTCTGAGGCAAAGGTTAAAGCTGGAGTTTTTGTCGGCCCGCAAATAAGAAAAATCATGGAGTGACAGGAATTTCCCAAAATGCTTAATTCAACCGAAAAATTGGTTTAGAACAACTTTTTAAGACAACGTGTTAAGAGGTTTCTTGGGTAATCACAAAGACGAAAACTATGTACAGAATGTGGGGGCGTACTCTGAGGAGCAAGGCGAGCGCTGCCACCAGGATATACTAGACTTTGAGCGTCGCTACCAACGACAATATAACGAAAATATGATGGGAGACTATGTTTGGAAGCTCATACGTGAAAGTGATTTACAATATAGTCGAAAATTTAGAAAATCTATTCATTTTAATCCTTTTGTTATTCGTATCAGGTATAAATAAATTAATATTTCAATACTTTCTTATTCTTTTTTTCAATTTTTAGAAACAAATATACAAAAATTACTGACTACATTACTGAAGTTTTAAAATGTCAATGTACTGTCCACAAAAGCAAAGTTATGAATAAAAAAATACAGTTTTCATGGGGGTTTGGGCATAAATAACCAGGATAAAACATTGGTTTACCAGGAACAAAAAATGTATAACATAGTGAAATTAATGTACCTCTTCGACCGATCGATATCTTTCACATTTTCTTAATCCATTACTGGAAAAACAGAATCTTTTATAAAAAACTCTGCACATTTCGTAAAAAAACTTAAGGCAATCCAGTTGGATCCGGAAGATATTTTGGTCAGTTTAGATATAGAATCACTATACACAATTGTTTCTGACGACTCAAATCAGACTTACTGGCTCATTGTCTTACTTCTACTTATTTAATTATTGAAGGAACTTTTTATGAATAAATTTCAAGGACAGCCATAGGATCTCCTCTATCACCTATAGTAGCGAATATCTTTATGGAAGCCTTTGAGGTTATTGCTCTAACATCCGCTCCACTAAAACCAAAACACTTGTTCAAATATGTAGATGATACTTTTTGTTGTTTGGCCTCATGGACAGGATAATCTCCTCACATTTCTGGACCACCTTAATCAACAATATCACAATATCAAGTTCACAATGGAAATTGAATCTAATGGAACGATTCCTTTTCTAGATGTACGTGTTCAAAGGAAGGAAAAAGGTACATTAGGACATTCTGTGTATAGAAAACCGACGCATACAAATAGATACTTAAATGCAAATTCCCACCATCTTTCAACCCAAAAGAAATCGGTTATTAAAAAGTATTTAGAGCTGTCTCGATTTCTGTGTAAAGATCCCTGAAGGTGCCTCGTGCAATCGAAGGTGAAACGTCGGATAATAATTTTAATTTGACACTGTCTAATTCCAAGAACCATGATTTCTTAATCTACCGAAATTGTAATTGTGACTATCATAGATAGCATATTTTATTGTGATACAAAATTTTATCTTAAAATAATACTAATAATAATAATTGTATGCACGGAAGTTGTTTGTGCTACCTGAATTATAGATAACTACACGAAAATAATTACTTTTAACTTACGTAACAACAATATTAGCAATATGCACAACAGATAATAAATAACCGATAACGATTTCGAACCAAACAGCAACTGTGAAATTACCAGCAATAATTAATATTATTTTGGATTATATCAGTTATTTATTTGTTCAGATATCGATCAAAACACTTATTAAATAAGTAAATAAATATTTTTAATAGAATTGTAGTGGCAAGGACAATGATCCAAATCAATAAAAACAGATTAAATTTTGGCAAATATAATCTCTTATATAACTAATTTTGTATCTTTCTACCGGACGATTGAAATAAATTGTAACAGATAATTTGATAATAAAATTCTATATATTATAAAAACTGTGTCACCCAGTATTGGCAAATCTGTTTATAAAAAAACACCTGTCTTTTTAAAAATAATCAAGTTAGAGAGAATATGTTTTGAAGGGAAATGAAATGAAAAAAAAATATATATTTTTTTACAAAAAAAAAAATTCTTTCAAAAAAAAATTTCTATCTCAAAAAATATTTCAAATTTTTAAAAAACCTTTCAAATGGTTTTTCAAAATCTTCAAGAACTAAGCTGATCTCGCAATTAGTTTCCGCAATATTGTATTTTACAAATCATCCTTAAGAGTTTTTCAGTTTATCAAATATTAAAATCGAGGATGCAAGTATACAGAGTGTTACATTTTTTTGCACCACCTACAAGTTTATCTTGCGGAACTTTTTTTTTGCAGCACCCTGTATGAATTTTGATGTAAAATTTAAACTCTGTTCATTTCTTTAGCTCTTTGATATTTTGCATTATTCTCGTATCTATCACAGTTTTCGTCTTATTTGCAGTAATTGCCATAGATGCAAAATAAGTGTAGGCTAAATAATGAAACTGAAAAAAAAGGTAGTAAGCTGAGGCAGGTCATTTGTTAATTGTAAAATCCACTCATTTAGCATGAGCAAATAGAACGGTTAGGACTCTTGAAGTCGAGGAAGCAGTCCTGAATGCAGTAGAAAATGATCCTGCTACCAGTACGAGGAAAAAGCAACAATTTTCAGTAAAAGTGTGGGCCGGCATTATTGGAGATTATTTGATTGGTCCATTTTTCCTGCCAGGAAGGCTAAACGGACGATATTATCGTCGATTTCTCTAAGACAAATTCCCGGTATTGCCATAAGACGTGCCAATTCTTCTTAGAAATCAAATGTGGTTCATGCACGATGGTGCACCAGCACATTTCAGCATAGAGGTGAGAGAGTTCCTAAATAATAATTTTAACAACCTTTGGATAGGGCGAGGGGGACCTCAGACCTCCAGCTCTGAATAGCCTGGATTTCTTTTTCTGGGCACACCTGAAAACATTGGTGTATCAGACCCCAATACAGACAGAAGAAGATTTAAGAAACAGAATAATAGCTTCATGCGACA
The DNA here is from genome assembly GCA_030620095.1 of Kuschelorhynchus macadamiae. Classification (NCBI taxonomy): domain Eukaryota; kingdom Metazoa; phylum Arthropoda; class Insecta; order Coleoptera; family Curculionidae; genus Kuschelorhynchus; species Kuschelorhynchus macadamiae. The sequence continues at coordinate 1,207,815 of JAUTXW010000774.1, read as the reverse complement.
TCATTTACAATACTCCTGGAATATTTGACAACAGTCCGTCAGTCCATGAGGCGAAGACTTGATTCTTGCATTCTAGCAAGAGGCGGCCATTTTGAACAACTTTTATAATTTTGTTTTATTTTTAATTTAACTGTAATAATTTTATCTGATTGTTCATTATCATGTCGGTTGATTTAAAATAAAACCAGTTTCTTAATATTTTGCTTAATTTCGCCTACATGCCATCGATGCAATGCATCGATTATTGCAAATAAGTCGAAAACTGTGATAGACACGAAAATAATGCAAAATACGAAAGAACTAAAGAAATGAATAAAAAGTTTAAACTTGTAGGTGGTGCAAAAAATGTAACACCCTGTATACTACCACCCACGATTTTGATATTCTTAAAAATAATTCATGTTCTAAATTTGAACTAATTGTCTCTGGAACTGGAAAAAACGCAAAAAACAAGACAAAAATTGAAACTTTGACACCCTGTATAACCAAAATGGTGCGTTTTTGATCATGTCATTTTTTTCCTATTTTGTCGAGTACTATCACCCCCTGAAATATGTCCACGACATTAATTAACACCCTGTATATATACAGGGTGATTCAGAAATAAGTACCGAAAATTTACAGGTATTCAAGATGGTGTTTAGCGGGTTAGGGACATAAATCAAACCTCACTTTTTTAAGAATTGGCCGACGTTTCGACGATTTATTTGTCGTCTTCTTCAAGGCTGAAAGAGATCATTTTTTTTATTACAGTATGACCGCTCATAGGATACAAACAAAAATTTAATAAAGTATAACAAGGCTAACAAACAACACTAACTGAATATTTTTAAATTAATCTAAAAAAACAATGTTTGTTTTAGTCTTCGGAAATTATTTTTTTATTTTTAAATACATTTTTTTCTTAAATATAAACAATATACACATGGAAAACAAAGAAATACGAACAAAAAGGTAACCACAACAACATAAAAAGACAAATTAAATAACAATAACAAAAGGAAACCCAGGGTTCATAAGTATTGTTATTTGTGACATTTCACTATTCCTGATTTGAATGAAAGAGTGTTTACCGCAAAGAAAAATAGGCGCACTGATTTGGTTTTTAAAGTAAATTAAAAAAAATCCGTTTTTCGCCGATTTTATTATGTGAAGACAATCACAAAACTTTTTTTTAAATTTTATGTTGTCTTTGTTTGAATAATGAGAGACATTTTATATATTGAACGAACATCAGTAACGCCGACAGGTGGGTTATTTAAATTATATATTTTATTTTCGACATAAACTGCAGCACTGTCACTTTCTAAAGCCACGAACCGCCACTGCATGGATACAAGAAACCTAATTAGATTTTTATTAATTTCAAGCTTGGTTTCGGTACTTTTGGGGTATAAACTCGGGACAGGACACATCTCAAAAAATATTTCAAATTTTTAAAAAACCTTTCAAATGGTTTTTCAAAATCTTCAAGAACTAAGCTGATCTCGCAATTAGTTTCCGCAATATTGTATTTTACAAATCATCCTTAAGAGTTTTTCAGTTTATCAAATATTAAAATCGAGGATGCAAGTATACAGAGTGTTACATTTTTTTGCACCACCTACAAGTTTATCTTGCGGAACTTTTTTTTTGCAGCACCCTGTATGAATTTTGATGTAAAATTTAAACTCTGTTCATTTCTTTAGCTCTTTGATATTTTGCATTATTCTCGTATCTATCACAGTTTTCGTCTTATTTGCAGTAATTGCCATAGATGCAAAATAAGTGTAGGCTAAATAATGAAACTGAAAAAAAAGGTAGTAAGCTGAGGCAGGTCATTTGTTAACTGTAAAATCCACTCATTTAGCATGAGCAAATAGAACGGTTAGGACTCTTGAAGTCGAGGAAGCAGTCCTGAATGCAGTAGAAAATGATCCTGCTACCAGTACGAGGAAAAAGCAACAATTTTCAGTAAAAGTGTGGGCCGGCATTATTGGAGATTATTTGATTGGTCCATTTTTCCTGCCAGGAAGGCTAAACGGACGATATTATCGTCGATTTCTCTAAGACAAATTCCCGGTATTGCCATAAGACGTGCCAATTCTTCTTAGAAATCAAATGTGGTTCATGCACGATGGTGCACCAGCACATTTCAGCATAGAGGTGAGAGAGTTCCTAAATAATAATTTTAACAACCTTTGGATAGGGCGAGGGGGACCTCAGACCTCCAGCTCTGAATAGCCTGGATTTCTTTTTCTGGGCACACCTGAAAACATTGGTGTATCAGACCCCAATACAGACAGAAGAAGATTTAAGAAACAGAATAATAGCTTCATGCGACATCATTTACAATACTCCTGGAATATTTGACAGAGTCCGTCAGTCCATGAGGCGAAGACTTGATTCTTGCATTCTAGCAAGAGGCGGCCATTTTGAACAACTTTTATAATTTTGTTTTATTTTTAATTTAACTGTAATAATTTTATCTGATTGTTCATTATCATGTCGGTTGATTTAAAATAAAACCAGTTTCTTAATATTTTGCTTAATTTCGCCTACATGCCATCGATGCAATGCATCGATTATTGCAAATAAGTCGAAAACTGTGATAGACACGAAAATAATGCAAAATACGAAAGAACTAAAGAAATGAATAAAAAGTTTAAACTTGTAGGTGGTGCAAAAAATGTAACACCCTGTATACTACCACCCACGATTTTGATATTCTTAAAAATAATTCATGTTCTAAATTTGAACTAATTGTCTCTGGAACTGGAAAAAACGCAAAAAACAAGACAAAAATTGAAACTTTGACACCCTGTATAACCAAAATGGTGCGTTTTTGATCATGTCATTTTTTTCCTATTTTGTCGAGTACTATCACCCCCTGAAATATGTCCACGACATTAATTAACACCCTGTATATATACAGGGTGATTCAGAAATAAGTACCGAAAATTTACAGGTATTCAAGATGGTGTTTAGCGGGTTAGGGACATAAATCAAACCTCACTTTTTTAAGAATTGGCCGACGTTTCGACGATTTATTTGTCGTCTTCTTCAAGGCTGAAAGAGATCATTTTTTTTATTACAGTATGACCGCTCATAGGATACAAACAAAAATTTAATAAAGTATAACAAGGCTAACAAACAACACTAACTGAATATTTTTAAATTAATCTAAAAAAACAATGTTTGTTTTAGTCTTCGGAAATTATTTTTTTATTTTTAAATACATTTTTTTCTTAAATATAAACAATATACACATGGAAAACAAAGAAATACGAACAAAAAGGTAACCACAACAACATAAAAAGACAAATTAAATAACAATAACAAAAGGAAACCCAGGGTTCATAAGTATTGTTATTTGTGACATTTCACTATTCCTGATTTGAATGAAAGAGTGTTTACCGCAAAGAAAAATAGGCGCACTGATTTGGTTTTTAAAGTAAATTAAAAAAAATCCGTTTTTCGCCGATTTTATTATGTGAAGACAATCACAAAACTTTTTTTTAAATTTTATGTTGTCTTTGTTTGAATAATGAGAGACATTTTATATATTGAACGAACATCAGTAACGCCGACAGGTGGGTTATTTAAATTATATATTTTATTTTCGACATAAACTGCAGCACTGTCACTTTCTAAAGCCACGAACCGCCACTGCATGGATACAAGAAACCTAATTAGATTTTTATTAATTTCAAGCTTGGTTTCGGTACTTTTGGGGTATAAACTCGGGACAGTTTTTGAATTAATCGAGTAAGTGGCTAAATTAGAAAATTGCTTCAATAAAGAGTTGACCCCATCATGTGAGCTCCAATTTTTTTTCTCTGTGAGGGAATTTAGGAAAATACGTTTCATACATTACTAACAGGGCGACTTTTTAAATTTAAAAAGTGCATAGTTTATGATTAAAAGGCTTACTAATTAGAGTTATATATGGTATCTTAAAAAAGGTAAAGAATTTTAAGGAGTAACAATAGGAAAATAAAATAATATCGATATATCGATAGGTAGCCGATAACATCGATAGTTATAGAAAAGTCAAGACCTTTCTTTGGCTCTTCCATAAATTTAGTTTCCAAACAGCCTTTTTCGTGAATATCGATAGGTAGCAATGAGCTATCGATATGTAGCAGTGAACTAATTTTCACCTATCGATAGACGAGGTTATTTCTATTATCGCTCATCCCCACTTCGTTTCAGCGCCCTCTATACGGAAAACAGCTATATTTAAATATGGCGAAAACTGAATTTAGCAATGAACTGTCGATATGTAGTAATCGACTAATTTTCACCTATCGATAGGCGATAGGTAATTACTACTATCTCCCATCCCTACTTCCTTTCAGCGCCCTCTATACGGAAAATAGCGAAATTTAAAAATAGTGTGGAGTTCAACCCAATCTATATAAAATCCACCCCAATATAGTCAAAACTGCAATTTATTGCCTTTCCTATCTTCCCAAAAAATAACCTTTATGAATTTCAAGCTGGGTTTCGACGGTCCACAGAAGTAAATGTCATCATATTTTCTCAAAATTAATTCACTCTTCAAATCAAAATCTAGGTAAAGTTAAATAAAATATGAAAGATTTTCCGTTGCTTACCTATCCAATCACTTTAACATAAAATAGGAACATATAATCACATTTATGTTAAATTTAAACAGAAAACTAATGTATCTAAGCACAAAGGCAAACAACGCTACTTCTTATCGCTTTTACTTTACAATTCTTTTTATAAGCAAAAGAGTAAACACAGTATTTAAAAGATTCAAAGGTAAGATTAGATTAAGAATACTGCTTTTTGATGCTTGTCACTGGCAGTGATTGCAAATATCTTTAGTGGTGAAATTATTTTAAAATCCTTTATCAACATCATTTTAGCTTTTAAGTAATTAGCAAAAAAAAACAACATACATATAATTTATTTTTTAAACAAACATCAACACTATACTTCCTTTGCTTATATAAAACAGCCTTGTCAATCATTTTTGCACAAAAAAACGTAACTGTGATTTAAATTTAACCCAAGCCCCTTAAATATGAAGTCACATCAAAACGTTTTATAATTGGCTGTGACATCACGAAGCATGTTTTTTCAGGTCGGCGTCAGAATAATAATCAATACTGACGTTCCCGTCTGAGTCATGTTCTGACATTGTTTTATAGTTTTATTTTATGAGAGTGTGTGTTTGGTATCGTTTTTAGTACATGCCACATGTAGACGCATTTATGGTGGCTCACATTTTTTTTCTAGAAATGCATTATCTATATCAAACATCAAAACACTTAAGTTTTATTTATGTCTTTCTGAATTCATTAAGTAGTCTATATACAGGGTTATGATAAATTAAGGAATAAATTCATTATCTTGGAAATTAAAAAGGTAATAGAAAAACGCTCGAACCCGTCGATTTAGATTTATTTTTACGCATATTTGGAAATTATTTTAAACTATACAGGGTCACTCACAAAAGTTGTACAACTGTCATCTTTTTTTTAATACAACGCTTTATTTTTTTCAGCTGATTTGAATTCTCTATGAAATTTTAGACATTTTTGGTATAACATAACCTATACTGAAAATCAACAGTTATCGAAATATTCTTATCTAAATAAAACCTGTGTATTTAATAACCTATCGGACATTTGTATACCCTACCTATGTCTGTCGCGTAATCCCAAAGAAAAATGACTTTGTCACTGTCACTGTGTTGACAAGTCATACAATTTATTTATGATCCGCCATTTTGATTTCAAATATTGACTATGCGTTTAACAGAGAAAGAAAGAATTGAAACTCTAATAATGCTTGGTACTGGTGATAAGACTAGGACACAAAAAGAAGTTTGTCAGCTGTTTAACAACAGATATCCTCATAGGCAACCTATTACTCAGTCTGCAGTGAGTAAAATAGAAAGGAAATGGACGGATACTGGTAGTGTTACGGACCGCTTTGGAAAAGGTCGCCCTAGGATCGCAGATGAAAAGAAACTAGACGTTCTCTTAACTTTTCAAGATAATCTACATTCCTCAACTACTGACGCAGCCTATGATAATGATATACAGCAAACAACAGTTTCCAAATTTTTGAAAAAAGAAAATTTTTATCCCTATAAAGTGAAATTCGTTCAAGAATTAATAAATGATGATTCAGATCGCAGAAACGAGTTTTGCGAAATTATGACCAACATGTGTAATCATGATCCATTATTTGTCAAAAGAATTTGTTTCACAGATGAGGCAACATTTTGTCTTAATGGAGAAGTAAATAAACAAAATTTTAAACACTGGGCACAAGAAAATCCTAACTGGTACAGGGAAAGTCATACACAGTATCGTCAAAGTGTTAATGTATGGGCAGGTATTGTAGACAATAAAGTTATAGGTCCATATTTCTTTGATTCCTCACTAACGGGGCAAATGTATCTTCAATTTTTGGAAGAGAATCTTATACCAACATTAGCTACCCTACATCCTAATGTAAACGATCTGGATCTTCCCAGTGAACTGTTATGGTATCAACAGGATGGGGCACCACCCCATTTTGCAGCTGATGTCAGGAAATACTTAAATGAAACCTTTCCGAGACGATGGATTGGGCGACGTAAGACAATAGAGTGGCCGGCAAGATCGCCGGACTTAAGCCCGTTAGTCTTTTTTCTTTGGGGGTATGTGAAAAACGAAGTGTATAAAAATAAGCCACATACTATTGAAATTCTTAAAGATCGTATTCGAACTGTTATAAGAAATATTCAATGTGATACAGTTACTAATGTGCAACAAGAGTTTTTTTATCGTCTAGGGCATTGTAGAGCTGTAAATGGTGGTTATTTTCAAAATTTAATAAAGTAGTTTTCTCATTTAATTTCCTGATACGTGTTTTATGTTTTATTTAGATAAACATATTTCGATAGCTGTTGATTTTCAGTATAGGTTATGTTATACCAAAAATGTCTAGAATTTCATAGAGAATTCAAATCAGCAGAAAAAAATAAGGCGTTGCATTGAAAAAATCAAAGATGAAAGTTGTACAACTTTTGTGAGTGACCCTGTATAGTTTAAAATAATTTCTAAATATGCGTAAAAAAAATCTAAATCGACGGGTTCGAGCGTTTTTCTATTACCTTTTTAATTTCCAAGATAATGAATTTATTCCTTAATTTATCATAACCCTGTATATATATATATATATATATATATATATATATATATATATATATATATATCTAGATAATTTTTTAGACCAGCTTGTTTATTTTTATTATTTTTTCTAAAAAAAGAATGTTATTACCTATTTAAAAAGGAGCTGCAAAGTCTATTAATATACTGGTATTAAGTTAGCTATTGTTGCATTGTTGCAGAGCAGAGAAAAAGTTATGGAGATGCAGTCATTGGATATGTGCAGGTCAAGATATTTGCATAGTAATGTGTAACATAATCCCCGAACACAGAGTTGAATCCATTCCAAAAATCACTCTGTAATTTTGGAGTTTAATAAACTGTCCAGTCGAAAGGGCACTCCAATGATCTGTCAGTTGAATGTTGCCGATCAGCTGTTTTTGACGCCCATTGGACAAACAAATCGAATTACACAAGAATATATGGGACTATTTTAATTTTTTTAACTTAAAATGCCTTCTTTTTGTTGTATTGCAAATTGTGGAAGTAGAGAGATAAGAGATAGTGTTACTTTTATTTTTAAGTTTCAAAAATTATCAATTTTAGGTATGAAACACGAATGAATGCACTTGAATAAGGAGAGGATTTATGTACTACTTAATTAAATTAGGCTCAAGTATGTGCAAAATTAATCTAGCTA